>JACEVL010000180.1:1131905-1516905 GCA_020284085.1 Aporrectodea caliginosa | reverse complement strand
TGCTTAAATGACTGTCCACAGTGTCCAGTTTCCAATGCCCATATGAAAGTCGCTTGCTTTGTGCCTTCATTCAGTCAGTGAGTCGTTGAAGGTGCTGATCAAGGCAACTCCTCTTTCTGCCCCATCATTCACGACTCTAAGTTCTTCAGTCTTCCTCCTCCTCTCTTGAAAGCCTTCATCTGGTTCCAATTGCTCAGGAGGAAGATCCAAGAGCATCTCCTTGATACGAAGAGACTTCAGAAACCTTGGAGATGCGAAAGAAGCAAGATCGCTCAGGCTCGTTGTTATTTCCTCTCAAAAAGTTTTATTTAGGAACCCACCTCTTGTGATCCAGCTTCTTCTCCTTCTTCATTTGTGTCATGATCTCTCTTTTCTTATGAGTTTCTCGGAGAAAAGTGAGAATCCGACAAAATTACTTCCTAAATACCAGAAATGGTGTATGAAAGTAGTAAATGCCGTCTTGGCGATCTCATTTACAGCATTGTAGCGGATTAGGCCATCCAGAAGACCCCGGTCATCACAGCACAGCATCACAAGCTCGTGGAGCCTCCACCAAGGTTCTGAAGAAGATCAGGACAATGAAAATTGCATCGTGCATGGTGGAACGTTCCAGGCTGATCAGAGCATGAAGATCCCCCGTTACAAAATACAGAAAAGGTTGTTACGGTTCTGCTTTTATAATCGTAACGTGGACTCTGTTTCTCAAGGCTAGTCTTCATGGCTAAGATGGTAGTATATCGCCACTCCTTGTAGTCATATATTCCTAGATCCTGGAATGCACGGAAGCCGTCTCTTAGGATGAAGGACAACTGTTCACAAAAACCTTAGAATAGCTGGATATCTGGTCCAGAAGATGCAACCATTTCACAGCTTTGACGACTGTAGCCAATATAAGCTCCATTATGTGAAGTCTACAGTCTACGCGCAAAATGCAACAGAGGTCGACCCAATTCTAACTTGATCAGTTGGCAACATCCAGATTGGATCCCAGTGTTGGAAGCATTGATGTTAATCCAAAGTGCTTCACCATGCTTTTCCAACGTCCATTCTCGAATGATCCGGACATCGGCATTGGCCATGTCAGCTCCAGTACCGGATGGCAGCTTTGCCTGGTCTTGAAATGAATATTGGTAAACGGTCAACCTTTGCACCCTCTCCATTTCCTGTAAGATCGGATTGCAATTTGTCATCCCAGTGTAGAACTAAGGAGGCATCTTTCTCTTTGACTTCGCGGATGAAGGAATCCATCATGTTGACTGTGGAGTGTAAAATCTCTATTTCGGTCAGCCATTTTGGAGAATGGCTGCCACTGAGGCCAGGAGCAAAACTGGCCCTATAGCTAGAATCTTCCCTTAGGACACGATCATACTATGTACTCAATTTCATGCTTCTATAATTTATTGAACAATTGTTCCATATTTTGCACCGGACTGCCCCCTTCCCCTTATTTGACGTCCCTGGCTGCAAATCTCGTGTAGATAAGTGTTTAAAATTAGTTCTATTGGAATCTTTGTCCCTAAATCTGTATGTTTAGACATCAAGATCACAATTGTAAGTGAACTAGAAGCTGAGATATTGAAAAATCTCTATTTCGGTCGGCCATTTTGAAAAATGGCCGCCATTTTGACAAAAATAATAATTCAGCGTGGCCCAATATCTAGATCTCGTACTAATAGTATGTATAATGTCTGTACCAAATTTTATGCTTGTATAAACAAAATGCACAATCACTTCAAATTTCGGAGCTATGCCGCTACACTAGTTTGGACCATTCTCATGTAAAATTTCGATAGTCGTGAGCGACCCCTAAATATTAAATTTTTCACTAAAAATTTCACACAGGTCCTTTTTGGATCAATATGAAGCAATGTATCAACATGCCTCATGAATTTAAAAAGAAAATATTTTTACATGTCATTTTGGACCACACTAATGTGTGTATGTGTGTGTGTATGTATGTATGCATGTATGTTTGTGTGTATTCATGTATGTGTGTATAACTATATGCATGCATGGATGTATGTGTGTGCATTAGGGCTGCGGATTTTAACGATTAATTAATCGATTAAGCTTAATCGTTAAAAATTTTAATCGATTCATTTCGGCTTGTTCGATTAAGTTTCGATTAATTTTCTTACTTATTTTATGGCGTTAAACGACCAAATTCCGGAATAAACAATATGGTGAACATTTGAGTGGAAAATTAAGCGATCATTTTTCATTTAGGGAAATGCTAAGGGAAAAATCGAAAATGGCGAAATTATTAAAGATTTTCGTAAATAGAAGGTAGTTACTACTGACTACATTTCTGTTTGACAATTTGAAGTTTAGCATGTCGAATGATTGAAGGATTTTTGCAGTGTATACAGTCTAAACAGTTTTTCACGCTTTATGTAATATGGACCAAATTAATCGAATTTACTCGATTAATCTCGATAGAACTTTGGAGATTAATCGATTAAAATGATTTTAATCAGTACCAGCCCTAGTCTTCATGTATGTAGGCCTATGTAGCCTATATAATATATATATATATATATATATATATGCACATCGTTGTTTGTATAACACATTTTAAGTCCTATAAATTCCGACATATTAATTCGACTGAGTTCGTTCGTTGATGCCCGGTCTCTCTGTCTGGTCAATCGGTTTATGTTTCTGCTGGGTTGTTACGGTGCAGCTGGGTTCAACGACTGACGACCGAGTGACAGGAGGAATCACACCAATGAAAACGACGGAATTACGGGGTTTAACTGATTGGCTGGAAATCCCTCCTCATCCGATGTGGCTATGTCTCCCTCTTCCCATAGATGGCTCCACTGATGGGGTGATAAGTTTCTGCTTCATACAATCGCTCTGTCACTCAATCGTCATTGTACGTTGTCAAGACTAGTAGACTAGTGTGTCTGCTGACACGAGACATTGCTGTGTTGCCGCCTGCCGGTCTCTCACTGGAGCTATCTCGCTATATCTCGGTCTCGGTTTCCACATTATCTCTGTCTCTACTGATTGGTCTTGTGTACATTTTAACTTATATTCGACTTGATTTTAGTGCGCCATCTGTTGAAACGTTGTATGTATGTATGTATGTATGTTTGTATGTATGTATGTATGTATATATGTATGTATGTATGAGCACTTGTTATAGCGCCCCTTCAAGATTTCTACTCAGAGGCGCTCCCGACTACAGCCGCGGACACTGAATCGGAGTTTCACGCCGAAGCGCATGAGCAATTGCGACTGTGCGAGTGAAGGACTTGCCCAGGGTCCCTACGCGGGGTCTTGAGGTGGATTTGTACCCGCAACCCTCCGGCTCCAAGGCACCGAACATACCCCTACACCACCGCGTCCCACAAGCAGTTGTGGATAGACTGTTTATGAACATAACTTAGAGAAAATAATAGAATATTTCAGAGTGAACTGGTTGGGTAGGTTGGTCAGTTCTACCCATTATTACTATCTTTCCGCTTCCAATTTAAGAAGAGAGAAATGCTTGTGTTAAAAGCTGAACCTGAGAGGCAACCATTCTATGATCATAAGGTGTGGTAATGTCGCGGAAAACCCCTCTCTCTCTCAGTCGTCTGGTTAGACGATTCGAACCCTTCTTCTTGAGGCGAGGGTAGAGGTTTCTGCTCAGGAGGCAAATAGTCTCGCGTGTCGCTCGAAAGAGCGCAGGTCCGGCGTCTGGAGTATAGCAGACGGCTTAAGGCGCTCGCCGTTGACGACTTTCTCAAACCAACCAAGACAAGTCAAAGTCACTAGGTTTTGAACCCGTATATTCTGCCAAATCGTCCACCAACTCTATCACGGTCACACAGACCAGCCACGGCAGACAATATCTCAATCGAACATCGAACATCAATTCACCAAGTCAGAGCACACCTCAACAATCACCAGCGAGCTAAAATACTACACACAAGTGCCCTCTATATATACTACTAATGAGGGGGGAATACCTCGTGCAAGGGCCGGTCGTGCAAGGCCCGGGGTTCGTGCAGAAGCCGGACGGGGAAGGGGATACCTCGTGCAGAAGCCGGACGGGGAAGGAGATACCTCGTGCAAGGGCCGACCGTGCAGAAGCCGGAGTTCGTGCAGAAGCCGGACGGGGAAGGAGATACCTCGTGCAGAAGCCGAGCCGCGGGGGAGATACCTCGTGCAAGGGCCGGACGGGGAAGGAGATACCTCGTGCAGAAGCCAAGCAGGACACACACGGACAAGCAAAGGGACAGAACACAGGACATGCACACATAGGCACAGTGTCACGGCAGAGACACGACACATAGGCACAGTGACAAATATGCACTCAGAAACCCAAGCATGCCAGACCAGCTCCCGGGGAGGGCAACCCCTAAATTCCTCTACAGTAACTACAATATGCAAAGCGCAGTCAGGTTTAGTTTGGCTGGCCACGCTGGTCACTGCTTTCACCAGATATTATGACCAATGAGAGAGAGACAAGGACAGGGATAGACACAATACTAAAAGGAGACACGGACATAATCAGGGAAAGCAGTGGAGACTGAGAGATAGAGTCATAGAAAGAGAGACAGAGGGATGCAAAGGAAGGGACAGAGAGAGAAGAGAGAAACACAGAGAAATCGATAGTCAGGGAGACAGGACAAGACAAGGAAATGAGACACATAGAGACACAGCGAAGCAGAGATCGAGAGACAAACAGACAGACAGTCGTAGAGATAAAAAGAGAAACAGACACAGAAGTATACAATGTCGTTGGGACTCTAATCGGTCCATCTGACGTGTGAGCATTCCATGTAATCGATTCTTAAAGTCCCTTGATGAGCTTGTCGAGATTCAAAATTGACAATGACTGATAAGCTGACTTTATGTTGACATGTTCGCTGATGGCTTCTGTTGCAACCTTTCACCTCTGGATCCCCGTTGGAGTGTAATGTAACAAGAGACTTATTTAGCGCCCCAACATTCTGCTTTTATGGCGGTCAAAACAAGTAGGTCTACGACTTAATGCGATCATAAAACTGTACGTGTGTGTCGGTGATTTGTTGATGAATGGATAATCCTCCTGGAACAGTCTACTATTAAACGAACTCTTTCGTTACAGCAGACAGTGCATGAAACATCTCCAAGCCATATTATGACGCACTGTTTAGATCCGTTAGATTGCCATGTTAAGCTCACTTGTGATGTTCTTTTAAAAAAGGCGCTTTACAAATAGCCAGATACTCAGATATTCATTCATTCATTCATTCATTCATTCATTCATTCATTCATTCGTTCGTTCATTCGTTCGTTCATTCATTCATTCGTTCATTCATTCGTTCATTAATTCATTTATTCATTCATTCATTCATTCATTCGTTCGTTCATTCATTCATTCATTCATTCATTCATTCATTCATTCGTTCGTTCATTCATTCATTAATTCATACATTCATTAATTCATACATACATTCATTCATTCATTCATTCATTTATTCATTCATTCAGAGCATGTATACATATACACATCATAGCTTATAATGGTATCATATATCATATCATTATATCATATATCATATATCGTATCGCATCACACCGCATCACATCCCATTTCTTACTAGAATATAAGTGATTCAATGAGGCTAATTAATTAAAGGACTCATTGACCACAGTTTCAGACGCTAGAAGATTGGATCATTTTCGTGCAATGCAATTCAAGTGAATTCGATCTGAATTCCCTTTCTCTCTTCGTTTCTTGGTCCGATTCTTTCTGGACAACATATACTACCTAACGAGCGCTTAACGGTCTCCAACGAAATCAATTTCTCTTAATGACATACGGTCGCCCAGCGTCTCCTTCCCTCCGTTCGTCTGCCTGTCTTCCCCTCCGTTCGCCTGCCTGTCTTCCCCTCCGTTCGTCTGCCTGTCTTCCCCTCCGTTCGTCTGCCTGTCTTTCCCTCCGTCTGTCCGCCTGTCTTCCCCTTCGCTCGACTGCATGCAATCCCTTTCGGTTGCCTGCGTGTCTTTGCCTCCTATCAGCTTCGTCTTTTAATGACCCTACTCAGTGGGAGTATCGTAGTAGGGAAAGTTGGGGAGAGGGTGAAGCCATGTCCCATTAGGCGGTCGCCGAGAGAACCACTGTCGGGTACAAGTGGACGAGAGGGGGTGACCGAGTAAAATTTACCGAAAATGACCCAATTATCTCGTGGTTAGTGGTGAAGGTCTGTAGAGGGAGAGAAGGAAGGAGGAAGGGAAGGGCGGGGTGATTACTATTGGTGGGTGAAAGGGTTTTCGTGTCGCCATGATAGCGTATGACGTCCTGTTTTAAATGTTACTTAGGAGTCATTTGGCTGAGAAAGGCCACACCCCAGATATCTCAGTGCACCGATCTACTGTGCAAAGAGCATACGAACATTTACACGCATAGCAATATACAGTATAGTAATATATATATATATATATATATATATATATATTACATTTATACAGGCTATATCTATTACATATATATATATATATAACTATAAAATGGATATTGACCTACTTTATCTTTAGACAGTTCGCTTTTGCATGTAGTGAAGGTAATTCTATGCCTCATCAAATGAAACCCCTTTGAAAGAGAAGAATGAGACATAAAGACAGAAACAGCCAAATAGACAAACACGCCCAGGTAGACAGATATATGGAAAGAGGGAGGAGCGCTAAGAGAGACAGGCGGACGGATGGATGGATCAGGCAGATGGAACACCGACAGTTATCTACATGTATGTAGACAATTAGACATACACCCAATCTATTATGATACGATATATGATATGATATGATATGATATGATATATGATATGATATGATATTATATTATGTGATAAGAGATATGACATGACATGATGATATGATATGTTATGATAATATGATATTATATCTGACGTGCTATAGGCCTATGATGTGATATGATAATGCTGTGATAATGATAATAAATTATGCTATGATATGACATGATGATAATTACATGATACGATATGATATAGGATTCTATGATTATATGATTTAACATGACCTGACTTGACTGGCCTATGTAACCTATGTAAGTTAATCTAATCTTTTAGGGTGTAAATCGATTTCTCTAGCGCCGACAAAATATTCCATAGAGAATGTATCGATGGTCGCATCAACCCGTAATCAGTCGTGATTTAACAGAGAAACCAGATCGGAAACCGTGAGACACCACTACAGAAAGATTCAACAATACACACACAGACATACAGACAGACGCATCAACAGACAGATACAAGCAAAGACACACATACAAACAGACAGACACAGAAGGACGAAGGTCCTAAAAATGTCTATACATAGAGGCTACATTTAGTGCAGCTTAGAATCGCATTTCCCTGAATTTCTTTCAGAAGCGAAAGTCTTTCCACCGCAGCGTCTGTTGTTTTGCAGAGAGAATTCGACCGGGACCTCATCGTACAATCAAATCTACCAGGAAAACGGAATGAAACCTGAAAGCTTTTTCATTACGAATAGATGCGCTGTAGGCCTATATGTGTAACTGTTCAAGAAATACATTCATGCATATAGGCGCATACCTAGGTTGTATGTATGCATGTCTCTTAGGTTGACTGGTTACTGGAGCGCAACTCACATCAGTTGGTACTTTGTGATGTGATGTGATGCAATCTGATATGATACGGTGTGAGATGATATTAATACATGATACGGTATGAAATGATCATTTCATGGTGATATGATATGACATAACAACATTGTGATTTGATGTGCACATAATTTGATATTGCATGAAATGATAACAATTATGTTACTCGATTCTGACCGACCTTGTATTATCTGCCTCGTCTCATCTCATCCAAGTATGAGTCTAAGATTTCGTCAAAGGGATCGCATTGCAAACATGGACCATCAGCCCATACGGTTTCTGAGTCGTAGCCCCAGTGGGGTCCAGTGACAAACCCCTGTAGGGGTGAGAGTAGAAGCACATCTTATGATGAATGTTTTCACTTATAAGAGGACCTTTACAGAAATTCTGTATAAAGGAAGCCAGCGTAGCAGCTCTGGAATATATTGCGGTATGTGTGAACCTCACGGCTTGTTGGCTACGACTCGGGCGGCACATTTAAAACGGAATGACCTGTAAGTGTTCTAATATGGCTGCTTGTGGGGCACACCGAGTCTCCAGTAGTGTCTAGGTCTGGTCGTAGGGCATGCAGACGGAAATTGGTGGCATCACTCAAAGTCGAATCTGGAAAAGTGTTTCCTTCTTTCGTATTCCGTGCATCCAGCTCCATATAAACCGGGCATCGATGTCCGCATAAGCCATTGATTTACTAAACACCGGTTTCGTCGGTAGCAGATCGTTCAGCCACCCTCCTCCTCCTCCACAGCAGCCGAGGGCAGACCGATCAGGGTTGAGTGACGGCGGAGTGACCGAGGATTGACCAGCGACTGACCAGAGAGTAATTAGACGACTGCAGAAGGCGTCAGTTTTGCTCAATCGCCGAGGAATGAAATGTGCAATCGACCGATTACTGCGTTCGAGACATACGACCAAATGCTTATATGAATGACGTCTATGGACGAAAACCGTTTAGAATAAAATTGCTTCGTTCGGTCGGTTGCAGTGGTCGAATGGTAGCGATGAGGAATTCTGCAATAGGCTACGGTTGGAGTTCGAATCTCGGAGTGGCATGTTAGGCTATATTTTTGCAAATATTTGCAGTCGAGTTATTCATCAGGGAAGTATTGAGCCACAGTTGTTGGAATGCTGCTTCATTTATTTTGTATATAATTATATATATAATAAATATACACTGTGCCCCATAAAAAAACACACCAAAAAACTTTTCAAAAATCTTCTATAAAACTAAGCCAATTGTAATAAAAGTGTGTACGTTGTTTCTTAAATAAACTCACAGAACAACTCGCCAGATTCAAAGAGAAATTGGAATGAGTAAGGGAACAGTGTATAGAGTAATACATGATGACCTTCAGCTGAAGTGTCTGAAAAACGCCGTGCCCAACTGTTATCAACATGCAACACAGATTCACGCCTGGAACGATGCAAGCAACTTCTTAGGAAGTTTCCCGAGCATATAGTCCCTTTCATCTGGTTTAGTGACGAGAAGCTGTTTACAGTGGCGCCTCCAATCAACGCTCAGAACGATCGTCTCTACGTATCCACGACAACACTGAAGCGCAACGTTGACGCCAATCTCCTACTGCGGACCCGCCCGACTTTCAGCCGCTCACTGATGGTCTCCGTCGCCGTCTCGAAGCTCGGGTGCACGGAATTGTTCTTCGTGGAACCTGGGGTGAAGGTCAACGGCGAATATTACAGGAATATCCTGTTGATGGAGCAGATGTTGCCAGCGATCAGAGGGATGTCAAGCGACTTATTCATTCTCCAGCAGGACAGCGCCCCAGCACATCGTGCAAAGGACACCATTGCGTTGCTGCGACGTGAAACACCAAGCTTCATTGGACCGGAACTCTGGCCAGCAAACTCACCAGACCTCAATCCCGTTAACTACAGAATTTGGGGTCTAATACAGGAACGCGTCTACCAGACAGCAATACGGGACATCGATGAGTTGAAGGAGCGCCTCATCGTTGTGTGGGCACAGTTGAAGCAGAGTGTCATTGACAAAGCTATTGAACAGTGGCGGTCAAGGCTGAGAGCCGTTCAAGCGAAGGGACATCACTTCGAACATCTTCTTAAATGAAACATTACTTTTTCTTATTTAACATTAGACTTACATGCGTTTCATGACAAAGTTTTTGGTGTGTTTTTTTATGGGGCACAGTGTATATATATATATATATATATATATATATATATATATATATATTATATATATATATATAATCTGTTGTCTTATCTTATTCAATCTAAGGGATTCTATAGCGTCGCTATCGTAACGCAAGCATAGGCTAATCAAACGATGGTCGCTTCAAGTTTTCGCAATCAGTCACTGTCCATCAGAGAAAGCATAAAGTTATACATGTGTCTTCAAAGCATCTGAAAATATAAAATGAAAAGCGGAAAAATCAACTTCAAGTAGTTGAAACATTTGAAACTATTTAAATCTAACTAACACAGGAAGAATAACAGGTCTACATGCATAGCTTAAGCATAGACATCGATGAAGTATGAATAGACGAACATCAAACAAAATAAATGGTGATAACATAAAACTGGTGGAAAAAAACAACAAAATGAACAACAGACGAGAATTAATCTGAACACTTCCTGTGTTCTAGGTAATGAAACTAAACAAAATAAACTTTAAATAATTCAAGACATTTGTATGTACCTATCTATAGAGCGTCATGGAAGGGATGATAACAAAGTTTTTAAAAAATCTGTCCAAATTGAAACATTCCGTCACATTTTCGACATCCACGTGAACTAAAATTTATATGATCAATATCAGAGAGCATAGAAAGATTACATTGTTTCCCAATATGACAAGGACTCCTGCCTAGAGATCTCGCATTGCTTCTGTAGTTGAACACTGTTTTCCGTTATGGTTACAATGGTACAGACGCGTATCTACTGAATCTGCGACAGAAAGTACTTCCGTTGCATGTTTCAGTCATTGTCAGCCCAACCATTTCACCGAATTAGCTTTTACATACTTCTTCACTAATATTGGATCTTAGAGGACAGTTGGGAAAATCATTCAGCGGAAAGGCATTATGACACAAATTGCACCTGTTCAGTCTTTCTGAAGTGTGAGTTGGCATATTTAAACTTAAATGCCTCTAAAGTCCAATAATGATTTTTCTACACGCACTGCATTTCTACATGTTTATGTTTTTGTCAGTGTTCGTGATTCCATGATATTTGCAAGAACCACTCTGTGGAAATCGTTTGCAACAAACATTACACATGTATCATTTTTCTCCGTTTTGACATCTTGCATGATTTCTCAGCTTCTGCTTTCGTGCAAATGTTTTGTGACATAAGATGCACATGTATGGTTTTTCTCCAGTGTGAGTTCTTTTATGGCATTTTAGATAACTCTTCTGTGCAAATGCTCTGTGACATGAATTGCACTTGTATGGCTTTTCTCCAGTGTGGATTCTTGCATGGAATTTAAGGGAACTGTTCTGTGCAAACGACTTTTGGCATAAACTGCACTGGAATGGCTTTTCTCCAGTGTGTGTTCTTTTATGGCGTTTAGTATTACTCTGAAATGCAAATCCTTTGTGACACAAATTGCACTTGTATGGTTTTTCTCCAGTGTGTGTTCTTTTATGACAGTTAAAATTCCTCCTATAAGCAAATCCTTTGTTACACAAAGTGCAAATGTATGGTTTTACTCCAGTGTGGGTTCTTAGATGGTCGCTTAGAGAATGTGGCATTGAATATATTTTGTTGCATAAATTACATTTGTATGGCTTTTCTCCACTGTGAATTCTTTTATGGCATTCAATACTGCGCCTGTTTGTAAATCTTTTGTTACACAAAGTGCAAATACATATATTTTCTCCAGTGTGGGTTCCTGTATGGCTATTCAGATTACTCTTTCGTACAAATGCTTTGTGACATAAATTGCACTTATATGGTTTCTCTCCAGTGTGAGTTCTTATATGCAGACCCAAATGATTTGTCTGTGAGAATGCTTTGGGACATAAATTGCAAATATATGGTTTCACACCAGTGTGGGCTCTTGAATGGACATTTAGATTATGTTTCATTGAAAATGTTTTCCTGCATACATTACAACTGTATGGCTTTTCTCCAGTGTGGGTTCTTGTATGCCTTTTAAGAGCACCCTTACATGCAAAAGCACTGTAACATAAATTGCACTTATGTGGCTTTTCTCCAGTGTGGGTTCTTTCATGGATATTGAGAGCAGATCTCACTGCAAACGTTTTCTTACAAAAATCGCATGTGTTTAGGATAATATTTGCTCTCTTGAGGCTCCTGGTTTGCATCTTGAGACCTTGAGCACAGACTTTTGCGAAATATCTATTTTTACATAAATATAGATACAATTTATGGTAATTTATCGTTTCAGCCTTCTTTATTATGTACGCATTATACCATATCATTTAATCGCTTAAATTAATATACATGACATTTTAATACCAATGCCCATGATAACTGTCATCAGTCTAACTCAGATTCACATTTCGGTGTGACCTTGCGCGCGTTACAAATTTATTTAATAATAATAATAATAACTTCTAGGGCTCTAGGCCTATTTGCGCAAGTATCAATTTCATCAATCCGACTTCTAGTTTCACAAGAAACTATTTTCATTAATCCAACTTCTATTTACGCAAAACTTACGGTTAAACCGTAGTTTACGTTGCCAAATTGTTTTAATGTCTTCAGTGGAGAACATTATGTTGGTAAGTAGGCAGTCAACCAATGTACATGATAACTGTCATCAATCCAGCTTCATTTCAGCAAATAATTATTTTAGTCATTCGAACTTCTCTTTAAGCAAGAATTATTGTGATCAATCGAACTTCTATTTAACCAAGAAAGTTTTCATCACTCCAACTTGTATCTAGGCAAGAATTTGTTTCGTCAATCCCACTTCCATTTAACCAAAAGAAACTGAATCAATCCAGCTTCTTTTGAAGCAGACTTAATTTAATCAATCCAGATTCTATTTATGAAAAAAAATATTTTCATCAATCCAGCTTCTATTTGAGCAAAGAATTAGTTTCATCAATCCAACTTCCATATTAAATTGACTATTCGAAATAATTTGGCAATGTAAACTACGGTTTTACCAAAATAACAATGGGCGAATAATTTAGAACGCTAAGATGACAAAACCAAATTTACAGTGTCTAGAAAACCGTGCACAAGTAGCCTATATGGTGTGAAAAGTAGTGCCGGATTAACGCATAAGCCAGATAAGCCATGGCTTAGGGCCCCGCAAGGTGATGGGGGCCCCAAAGTCCGGAGAAATTAAATCAAATTGTAGCAAATTCTTAATTTTGCATAATTTTATATAATTCAGCGCTAGCAAGTTTTATTTACTACTTCCTGAATACTGACCATAGTTGCAGATTCACACTCTCAGTCTGTACAGAGGCTCTTAGCGACCGACTGCAGACATCAAAGGCTCAAAGCGAAACTCTTATATTTCCCACTCTGTGTCGACCATATTGACACATTGTTGACACGGTGACCGGGCGCAAATTTATTATAACGGAACATAATCATGGGCGTCCACACGAATGTTTTAGGGGGTTCTTTTAGGGGGTCAAAGTTTTGAATTGTTGGGACGGGGGACTGACGAGGGTGCCGAAAGCAACCTATGACGTCACCATCAGTACTCGCTCCCGCAAAAAGGGGTGTATTACAGGCTGTCTGTTCTATTATTAGTTAAGATTTATGTCTTCTGTCATTTGTGTTCTTGTGAATTGTTTCAATTGCATAACTGTACACTGTAACCGGTTGCGTTTGTCAACCGGATTGTTTCAATAAAGAATATTATTATTTTATTATTATTATTATTAATAAGGGGTCTGGCGCAGATCCCAATAGCCGCCAATGCTTTTGGAAGCATTTGACATGATATGGAGCCTGTTGTTAACGTTCTGGGCTCCGTTTCAGCTATTTCTGAACGTTTATTTCAAACACAAACTGTTAAAAGTTTCAATGTTTTTATATATTTTAAATTTTTCAGGTTATCTGGACAAGTTTGGATAAAAATAAAACTGTGGAAAAAATCAGCCATTCATTGTTAAAAACAAAGACGATAAGTAATTTTTAAATATTCGCAAAATCCGGAAAGGCGCAAATGCTCCCTTCCCCTCCAGACGCCCATGTTTTGGGTTTGGGCCCCAAGATGTCTTAATCCGGCTTTTGGTTTAGGGCCCCCGAAGTCTTAATCCGGCCCTGGTGAAAAGCGAGAGAGAATAATATTAATACTTTAAAACTACTGAAGCTTCACTTTAGCCTATGCGTGGTGCTTCTGCGACAGAAGAGGAAAAGTAGGCAACATAATTTTTAGTGTATTCTATTGACAGCGGAAGTAAAGATGGTTTTTTAGCGTATGTAATTAGGCCTATTTCAATTAGTTTCATGATAAATGTAACCATTCCAGCTTCTTTTTGAGCAATATTCTTTTCATCAATCGCACTGCTATTAAACCTAAAATTATTTTCATCAATCCAACTTCCCTTTCGGCAAACAGTTTATTTTTATCAATCCAGCTTACATTTACGCAGATACATTAGAGAAATAACAAAATACACCAAAATACTCATATAGGGGGATACTCTATTTCGTGACATCGGCAGAAAAATGGATTAAATACGCTAAAATGCACTTTTACCGACGGCACTAAACCACACCCTGACCCTAACCGATCCCCATGACAACAGTTGATAGAGGTAAAGCATTTTGAGCAATGAACATGCCCCGAAGGCTGCACATACGCAAATAAATAAAAGGTCTTCGGCCGCGGAAATGTGTCGAAACTAGATATTCCTCGGCGCAATTTTCCGCCGCAAAAGATTTATCCTTATAAAATTTTAATTTAAGAAGGCCATTTATTGAATTTTCAAATGAACTGCTAGTCCTAACAGCAGTGTTATTTCTATTAACTGTAACTGTAACTGAAATAGCAAAATAACTGAAAAATGTTGGTCAGTTAACTGTAACTGTAACTGAAACTGAAAAATACTGAATAACTGAAACTGTAATAGTAACTGAAAAACGAAAACTGTATAACTGAAAAATTAACAAAAGTTAACTGAAAAATAAAACATGAGTGTTTTTCTCACTTACTTTTTGAATGGTAATCCTACTCTAGTCTACAAGTCAGTTTTCTGAACTCATTTCACTTCTAGTTTCTTTTCAGTTTTCTATGCTAGTTTCACTTCTGGTTTTTTCAGTCTTCTATGCTAGTCACTTCTGGTTACTTTTCAGTTTTCTATATTCGTTTCACTTCCGGTTCCTTTTCCTTTCGTTATGTTGTCGTTGGCGCTAAACCGTAAATTCGTAAAACAATCCACAAGCGAGAATAATGTTTAAGCCAAGTAACGAAAAGTAGAAACTGGCGTGTGGGAACATTTTGTTTATGAAGCCGCAGACAACAAAAGTCGGTGCTGTGTTCGCACTGTTGCTTTAAAGGATGCACTAACAATGAGTGTGGCACACTAATTGTCGGAACAGAGCAAGTGTTAATCTGGAACGTCGTGTTTTCTTTAAAGTAAACCGACAATACGTTGATTTGCTGTATATTTCTGGTAACTGTTCAGAATACTTGTGGTCAGTGTGTCATTAGTCATGACTTGTGAAAAAAATAACTGATGCTATAACTGAAAAATAAAGAGAAATAACTTAAACTGTAACTGAAAAATAAAAAAAATAACTTCAACTGAAAAATCTTATTTTAGTTAACTGTAACTATAACTTTAACTGAAAAATCATAAATTAGATAACTTTAACTGTAACTGTAACTGAAAAACCATAACTGAAATAACACTCCTAACAGTCTGTAAAATTTTGCACAATTTATAAGAAAATGAGCGATAAAGTAAACGATCGTATACCCAGCGCACATTTTGCGCAGGTAGGCCTAAGCAGTGAGCTGAAAGTAAAACGAATCCGAGACAATATTTCACCGACCCCGCATCGATCACTATATGAGTCTATAGTATTAGGGCTACAATGAGAAAACTATTTTGTAGGTAGTTGCAAGCTTTAGGATAATAGGCTACATAGGGGCCTACAGCAAAATATACTTCAAATAGAAATTTGAAAACTGACTAGCATAACGCATTAAAAAGCAGTAAAGTAGCGAAATGAGTAGTTACGAATCGTTCGTTTCCTTTGTCCAACTGATTAAACAAATCAAAATGGCGTTACATAAAAAGAAAATGCAACAAGAGGAAGAACAAGAAGAATTAAATATCCAATTAGGCTTAGTTTATCATTAGGACTGTGGTGACACAAGAAATTGGTTTGCGAACTGTTCATCAAAGGACGATTCATCAAGGGACTGTTCATCAAGAGTGTTATTGGATTGACAATTATTCTTATTTAAATAGAAGCTAGATTGATGAAAGGAATTTTTGGTTAAATAGAAGCTGGATTCATGAAAATAATTATTGCTTAAATAGAAATATGAACGATGAAAATATTTTTTCCTTAAATCGAAGCTGGATTCATGAAAATAATTATTGTTTAAATAGAAGTTGGAATAATGAAAAGAATTCTTTCTTAAATAGTTAAATAGAACCTGGATTGATTAGAAGAATTCGTAAACAGAAGTTGGATTTGTGAATATAATTATTGCCGAGGCAGAATTAAGAATGACGAAAATAATTTTGCTTAAATCGCAGCTACACTGATTAAAAGAATTATTCTTTAAATAGATGTTGGAATGATGAAAACAATTCTTGCTCAAATCGAAGCTGGATTGATGAAAAGTTTTGCTTAAATAGAAGCAGGATTAGTGAAAATAATTATTTGCTCATATAGAAGTTCGAATAATGAGAAAAAAGTTATTAAAGGAAAAGTTGGATTGGTGAAATAGTTTCTTATGAAACTAGAAGTTACCTTGATGAAAAAAATAGTAGCCTACTTGAGTAAATAGAAGCTGGATTGATGACTGCTATCGTGGACATCGGTATTAAAATGTCTATATGAAATAGGGTTGTTAATATCGGTTTTTTCGGCAAACCGATTATCGGTTTCAGAAATCCGATTTTATACCGATTATCGTTTTTATTGGTCTTCCTAGAAAATTTAATATATGATCATATAATGCAAGTTACTATATGTATTGCTTAACGTACGTACACGCAACGCAATTTTTCAAAGTTCTACTGAACCTCAGATTTATTAATACTACCAGCCTTAGTTGTAAACTTAAATTTGAATTATTTAAATGTTATTTAATGTTGAACTGACTTCCAGCTCAAACTAACTGTGTACGAACTATTTGAAATTGCGGCAACTTATTGTTATTGTTCAGAGGCAACGCATGTGGTCTATTTGGCAGGCTGCAAATCATGTGCTAAGGTAATAAGGAATGATCAAACAAGAAAAGACCTCGGAGCGGAGGAGACGGTGGTAGAGAGAATTGGGAGACGAAGACTTAGATGGTACGGACACGTGAGACGGATGGCGGGAGAGAGACTGCCCAATGCGGCGCTGCACGGCCACGTGGAGGGAGAGAGGAGCAGGGGAAGGCAACGGAATACCTGGATGGACAACATCCAAGAAGACCTACAGAAGAGGGGTACAGACATAACGAAGATCGGCAGCATAGTACGAAATAGAGAACACTGGAGAGGCTTCATAAGGGCCTCATCGTCGGGAAACTGATGGAAGAGAAATAAGAAGAAATCATGTGCTGAATGGTGTTGCAAGAGATCTCCACAAGACGCTCTTTCTGTCTCTGTGTGTGTCTCTCTCCCCCTCTCTCTCCCTTCAGACTTGAATTCATCCCTCCCAGAGACGGTCAGCCACTGTTTCAGATTGGAATCATAGCCCCGATGATTTGGCCAGCCGCCGGACAGTCTTCATGGGTATAGCCATGTCTTCGCACGGTCTACTTAACTGTCCAATTCTTTCTTTCTCCTCCGTCAAGTATTCGCTGACGATGAGGCTCTAACAAAACTTCTCCATTTCGGTCGGTCTCTTGCGAGTTCTATTGCCCTTCTTAAGTCCCATCCTCTGTCTTCTATGTCCTCCAGTACGTTATCTATCCATCTCTTCTTCTGACGTCCTCTGCTTCTCGTTCCCTCCACCTCTCCGTGCAGCGCCTTTGCCGGCATTCTTCCGTTTAACTGTCCAATACCCCACCCCAAGATCAAAGATTGACCGACGGTGTCTCTAAATTGTTTGACACCCTTGCCGACGGGTTGAGGGTTGTTGGGGTACAACCCTCCTCCCTCGTATGATCAATATTAAGTCCTCCGGCTGATAACAACAAAGTCACCACCGGCATTTGCCAACTAATGATCTGTGTGGGAAATCACAGAAAACGCAACTATTATTAATCGGCGGGTTACAAATTGCGGATTTCGGATAATTCTGGCATTGTTATTTTCACAAAAAAAATTGTTTTAAAAAACCGAATTCGATTAACGTTTTGTCAATAATCGTTTTCGAAACCGATAATCGGATTTCCGATTATCGTTTAACATCCCTAATAAGAAACAGCGAAACGATATGCTATAATGCTTACACAATAAAGAACGCTAAAACGTGTTCTCGTGATGAACTGTTACAGTCCCTTGATGAAAAAGACTTTGATGAACAGTCCCTTAATGAGTCGTCCATGATGAATAGTCCCTTGTTGAATCGTCCTTTGATAAACAGTCATAGAACCAAAAAAATTGGCTAGTAGTAGAAATTATGCCAGAATTGTAAATTTCTTGAAAATATATTTCTGTGAGAAGAAGTAACTGGTGTCTTTCTGAGAACGTTGAAAATGAGTTAATGAAACATTGTTTTTGTCATTATCGTGATGCTCCTCAGAAAGATGCATTTCTTGGACAGTTTTAAATGCAACTGTTGGGCTTCTGTCCCCGATCACAGATGACAGATTAACTCAGTTCTAGCTTAGGGAACAACGTCTCAAGTTCCTCAATAAAGTGAGTTTCTCATTCAAACAATCGTAATCGTAATCGTAATCGAGTATTTATATAGCGCCACTCAAGATCAAATGCGCTTCCATCCTGAGCCAGTGTCTTCTCTGGTAAAAAGAGAGGTTTTCAGGCGCTGGCGGAACTGGTAAAAGGAAATAGTAAGGTCGGCCCTGATGGACTGAGGAAACCGGTTCCAGCTAGTAGAACCCAAAATAGCGAAACTCCTACACTGGGCCGCCGTAGAAGTACGCACCTGAGGGAAACCAAGTGACCATAGGCCGAAGACCGAAGGGGGTAACGACTGGGCAGAGAACATGCCGGGGTATAATATGCCCAAGATGGTGATGAGCAGAGTCAGCAACAGTTTCGCATGGTGGAGCAAACCTTGAATTGTATGCGCTTGCGGATGAGGAGAATTCGCTGACTGATGTCGAACAGTATAAACAGTTCCTCCCTTATTAATGTCAATGTCATATAAGCTGCATAATGAACTTTAATAAGCTTTAGGCCTAAAGACTATATGCCTTATGTAACAACTTTCCTTTTAAAACTTTTCCTAAATCACCCTACAGTGATCAATATAATTATTTTTGCATGTAGGCAATGGATAGTTGTAATGGATATAGATTTGGCTACACTAGACCATACAATACAATATAACTGCATTTGATATTGCCCTCTCTTCAAAGGTGGCCCACAGCTCAGAAGTGCACGCGACTCGGTAGCGCAGATGCAATTATATTACAGAGCAATTGTACGAAAAGGAATAATTGCTCACCGTCCTCAAACAGTAATCGCCGCGAACGAGGTTCGAACCCGTACTCTCCGCGTTACAGGCAACCCCTTTAACCAATCGACCACCATGCCACACCAGATACGCCGTCTTCGATAAGGGCGGCCAGAATGACCGAGAACGTCGAGCAGTTGAGATGTTTATTCTAGAAGAAAATTGCAATAGTAATATATATATATATATATATATATATATATATACGGGATATACCCTGTAATATCTCGCTATCCCACCCCTAACATACTTTAAATCTTTATCATCTTTGAGCTACTGCAAAAGAGTGGGCCGTAGTCGTAGCTGCTGAGTCAGTAAGCAAGACCTTCTTTGGTAAGATATCTGGGCCTACAGTACTCCTCTGCACCCGCGTTGTCATGCTTGGTAACGCATGAACTATAGGGTTACTGAGGCCATTGTTCGGGCGCTTGTTCATTTCAGAAACCTTTTTAACACCCAATAAACTAACTATGGCCATCTCTCTGTATCTCTGTCTCGTTCCCTCTCTGTCTGCATAATTATACATAGATAATTAGGCTATATGTCAATAATCTCTTATCTTATCCAATCTATTTGATTCCATAGCGTCGTTATCGCAGTGCAAGTATAATCATTCGATGGTCGCTTCAAGTAATCAATCATAATCCATCAGAGAAAGAGTCATATTATACACTTGTCTTCAAAACATATGACAATATGAAATAGAAAGTGGACAAATCAACGTGAAGTAGTCGAAACATTTGAATCTATTGAAACCTAACTAAGACAGGAAGAATAACTGGTCCATATGAATAGCCTAAGCATAAACATTGACGAAATGTGAACAGACGAACATCAAACAAATGGTGATAAAATAAAACTGAATGAAATGCAGAATTTTTAATTAATAACGAGCACTTTCGGTGTTCTATGTAATGAAACTAAACAAGTCGAGTTCAAATAATTCAACTAATGCAAAATATGTCTATAGCACGTCACGATAGTAATGATAACAAAGTTAAGAAAAATTCTGTTCAAATTCAAACATTTCGTAACATTTTCGACACCAATGTGATCGAAAATGTATATGATCAATATCAGGGTATAAAATGATCTCGAGAACATTGTTTCCAACATGTTTGCAACATGATGAGGACCCCATCTCCACCCAGAGAACTTTCACAGTGCTTCTTTGGTTGAACACTGTTTCCATTAGCATAGTTAAAATAGTATGTACATGTATCTACTGAATCTGCTATAGAAAGTACTTCCGTATAGCATTTTTAGCCGTGTTCAGCACAACCATTTCACCGAATTAACTTTTGCATACTTCTTCACTAATATGGGATATTAGACGGCAGTTGAGAAAATCAGTAAGAGCAAATGCATTATGACACAAATTCCACCTGTATAGTCTTTCTAAAGTGTGAGTTCGCATATGGCAGCTTTAATGCGTCTAACGTCCTATTGATTTGTCTACACGCAGTGCATTTCTCCATGCATATGTTGTAGGGGCCTACTTATTGTAGGTGACTCCATGATGTTTGCAAGCACCACTTTATGCAAACTGTTTGCAACAAACATTGCACTTGTATCATTTTTCTCCGGTTTCACATCTTGCATCATGATCTCTCAGTTGATGCTTTCGTGCAAATGTTTTGTGACATAAGATGCACATGTATGGTTTTTCTCCAGTGTGAGTTCTTTTGTGGCTTTTTAGATTAGCCTACTCTTGTGTGCAAATGCTCTGTGACATAAATTGCACTTGAATGGCCTTTCTCCAGTGTGCATTCTCGTATGGCACCTAAGGTGACACTGCTGTGCAAACGATATTTGACATACACTGCACTTGAATGGTTTTTCTCCAGTGTGTGTTCTTTTATGAGTTTCAATATTACTCATAAATGCAAATCTTTTGTGACACAAATTGCACTTGTATGGTTTTTCTCCGGTGTGGATTCTATTATGACAGTAAAAATTACTCCTATATGCAAATCCTTTGTTACACAAAGTGCAAATGTATGGTTTTACTCCAGTGTGGGTTCTTAGATGGTCACCTAGAGTATGTGGCTTTGAAAATGCTTTGTAGCATAAATAACATTTGTATGGCTTTCCTCCAGTGTGAGTTCTTTTATGGCATTCAAAATAGTTCCTATTTGCAAATCCTTTGTTACACAAAGTGCAAATGTATGGCTTAACTCCAGTGTGTGTTCTTGAATGGTTGTCTAGAGAATATTTTGTTGAAAATGTTTTGTTGCATAAATTGCAATTGTATGGCTTTTCTCCACTGTGAGTTTTTATATGCTTATCCAAATGATTTTTCTGTGAAAATGCTTTGGAACATAAATTGCAAATATATGGTTTTACTCCATTGTGGCTTCTTGAATGGTCATCTAGAGTATGTTTCATTGTAAATGCTTTCTCGCATAAATTGCATTTGTATGGCTTTTCTCCAGTGTGGGTTCTTGTATGCTTATTAAGAGCACTCTTAGATGCAAAAGCACTGCGACATAAATTGCACTTGTGTGGTTTTTCACCAGTGTGCTTTCTTGTATGACGTTGCAGATCCATCTTCTGTGCAAATGCTTTGGTACATAAATTGCACACGTATGATTTTTCTCCAATGTGAGTTCTTATATGCTTATCCAAATTATTTTTCTGTGAAAATGCTTTGGTACATAAATTGCACATGTATGGTTTTTCTCCAGTGTGCGTTCTTGTATGTCTTTTCAAATTACACTTCCGTGCAAATGCTTTGGTACATAAATTGCACATGAATGGTTTTTCTCTAGCGTGGGTTCTTTCATGGATATTGAGAACTGATCTCGTTGCAAAAGTTTTCTTACAAATATTGCATATGTGTAGGCTAATATTTGCTTTCTTGTGGCTTCTCGTTCGCATCTTGAGACCTTGAGCACAGACCATTGCGAAATTTCGGTTATTGTATAAATATAGATACAATTTACAGTAATTTATCGTTTTAACGTTCTTTATTATGCGTACTGTATGATATGTAAAATAATTATCATTTCATCGCTTTATATGCATGGCATTTTAATAACAATGTCAATGATAACTGTCATCTCCGATTTAAGCAAGAATTATATTCAACAATCCAGCTCCTAGTTTTACAAGAAATTATTTTCATCAATCCAACTTTTGTTTCACAAAAATAATATTTTCATCAGTCCATCTTCTTTCAAAGCAAAATTTGTTCATCAACCCAAATTATCTTTAAACAAGAATTATTTCCGCGATCCAACTTCCATTACAATGGAATAACAAGAATTAGGCTACAATGGTCAAATAATTTAGAACTCAAAATCGATAACTTATTCCAACTTCTATTATTTTAAGAAAGAGCCTAATTATTTAAAGGAATCTAACCCTCGGGCTACCAAGGGGCGGGGTGGTTACCACTCGCCCTACGTTTTTATGCATTAAAACTTTTTCATATGGAATATAATTTTTACAATTTAGGTAGCTGTAGCAGATTCATTTGGGCACATTTTGAGGTAAACGTCATGATGGTATTGAGGTAAACGTCATGATGGTATCTCACGCCGTTCAAAAGTTATACCCGATATAGCCCAGGTACCAGAGGAGGTAGATACCACCCTCCCTTAGTTTTTCGACCATAGCGTATTCAATTTTCTTCCTAGAAAAGAAAGAAATATACCATTCTTTAGAGGGAATGCAGGGATTCATTTGCTTGCTTCCTTATTTGTCTTTTGAACACTGGAAGTGATCAAACTAAATAATAATACGTGAAAATGGCAGCATCACAACGTAAACCGATATTTCTACATAAACTTTGTAAAGTAAGTTAGTAAGAATATCCTTTAATAAACCAATTGCTAACCGCATTTTGGTGTACACACATCATAGTAGTCGCAATAAATCTAAGTTAGCCAGTCTATCTTATTCAAGTCCTATAAATCATTCTAGTGATGTAGGTTCTTCGCATCAGGCTATCAGCGGGAGGAATGACACGATCATGGGCCCTATATTTGTCAACAGCTACAGATTAATTTTAGAACGTATGTTAGGTGAAACAGATACAGAAGATGAAGTGAGAAGCCAGTTTATAGGAAGCATTCACACAAAATAACGGAAGTAACTTGCAATAACTGCAAGGACCACCGTGAACAATAACGTGAAGTCTTGTTTCATGTTGCCTTTAGATTTCGCTGTATCTAATACAGACTATGGACTAGTTTGTAGGTTATTGTTACAAATGAAGGCTCATTATGTTTAAAATGTTCTTGGCTACATAGATCAGTTTCAAAACACACATAATCTTATATTTGTTTGTCCAAAAAGTACGAAATAGCCTAATATAAAATATCGCTAATCATCGGTTCCGTTGTTAAAACTTATGTAATTTCGAGGTGCATTCACACAATGTACAACTAAATATACCATTTTGTTCAGAAATGAATGCTGAATCCACTGGTGTATTACAAGATATGATTAATCCGAAATCCTGTGTGGGGGTGGTAACCACCCCCCCTTGGTAATCCGTGTTACAGAAAAACTTCGGTAGCCTGAGGGTTAAGCAAAAATTACAATGGAGAATAATCTAGAACGCGAAAACGATAGATTACCAAATTTACAATTTGTCTAGAAAACCGTGAAAAGTTTACGGTGTGAAAATAGGCCTACAGAGAGAGAATTAGGCTAATGCGTCAAAACTACTGAAGGTTTATTTTCTTTCGAAAAGACAATTCATAGAATTGAACATGTAGATTGATCTGCTAGTCCTAATAGCGAATAGTCTCTAAAATTGTGCACACTTTGTGAGCGAATTAGCGATAAAATGCCCAGCGCACATTTAGCCTTTGCATTGAGCTGAAAGTAAAACGAATACGAAACATTAGTTCATCTATCCTGCATCGATCACTATGCGTAGTATTACGATGAGAAAACTATTTAAGAAAACAGTAGTTGCTACCAATAGGCTTATAGAAACAGCAAAATATAACTTACTTCAATTAAAACTGTGAAAGTGACCAACAAAACACATTAAAAAGCAGTAAAGTAACGAACGATAATTACGAATCGTTTTCTTTGTCCAACTGATAAAAAAAGATCGTCAAAATGGCGTTACGTAGAAAGAACATGCAACAAGATGAAGAATAATTAAATATTTAATACGCCCGTAAGCATTTTCGCCGATCCAAGGTGAGTACAGCAAAAATTAGCGGACTAATCAGGGTAATTTATCGTTTTTGCGCTCGACATTATTTTATATAGGATAATTCTAAATAGAAGTTGGATTGATGACAATAACTCTTGCTTCAGTAGAAGTTGGATTGATGAAAATAATTCTTGCCTAAGTAGAAGATGGATTGAAGAAGAAATGATTCTTGCTTAAATAGAAGCTGGATTGATGAAACATATTTCTTGCGTAAGTATAGGATGGATTAATGACAGTTATCCTGAACATTGGTATTGATATGCCATGTATATAAAATTATTTAGACAGCAAAAACGATGCATTAATACTCTGATTAGTCCGATAATTTTTGCTGTACTCACCTGGGATCGGCGAAAATTCCGCCCGTAATCGTAATCGGAAACTCCAAATAATGAGCTATAAACACAATACAACTTGTATTTATAACGCGCCTTAATAAAACAGAGTCATACTCAAAGGACGCATTACAATGTACTTATAGCCTACCAATCATAATAGGCCTACTCGTAGAAGAGATAAGTTTTAAGTTTAGATTTTAAAATATTATTGAGGATGATCTTCGGAATGGTTCTGGTAAAGAACCATTCCGCTGGACCAAGAACTTCAAACATTCTGTTTCCAAATGGTAGATTTGTCCTTTTGATTACAAAGTCTCTTTTCGAAGCTGATCGCAATCCACGTCTTGACTCGAGAGCAGCACATGGTGTGACTAAAGATGACAAGTAAGGAGGTAACAAGTATGCCTAAACCTCCAACTGAAAGCTATACGCAGGGAAACATGTTATGAACGAGCTCTGCTTCGAGTCAGAAGGTTCACAACGACTATAGGCCTATAGCCTATGGGAAACCAATTAAGCCAATCTGTGTCACAAAGCATTCGCACAGAAACCCCAACTGCAGAAGAACATACACTGGAGAAAGCCATTTAGCCTAAGTGTCAACTACATGTAGGCTATGTCATAAAGCATTTATAGGAAAGATTAACCTGGTAGACTATAGCCTACCATACAAGAACCCACAACGGAGAAAAACCACACAAGTGCAATTTCTGTCACAAAGCATTTGCAATGAGTCATCATCTGAAAAATCACATAATCACACTGCTGAAAAACTATGATACAAGCGTAGGCTAGTTACCCTAGTAGGTGCTGTAGAACATTTTCACTGGAGATGAACCATAGCAGAACCACACTAGAGAAAAAAACATAAGGCCTACATGTAGCCTACATGTGCAAATTATGTCAAAAATTTGCACTGAAGCATAATTTGGTGTTCTATACTAGAAGCCATATTGGAGAAAATCCATAAAAGTGCAGTCTGTGTTACACAGCATTTGCACAGAATAAGGTTCTACAACAGCACGTTAGAACCACACTGGAGAGACTGTATAGGCCTACATGCAATTTATGCCACAACTTAGGTCTACTTTTATGCATTGCAGTACACTCAGCAACTCCATACATTAACCTACACTATGCGATGTAGGCAAAACAATGCGTCAAGTCTGAATGAAAAACGCATTTATGAAGATCAGTCAACACTGAGAGCTGATATTGATGAAATCGTTATGAGACCGTATGGTTGTGGTGTGATGAAATGTTTGAAAAATAGAACGTTAATTGCCATCATTTCTAATTGAAATAATTGTTCTTTAACCCTTTGGAGGTGAGATGGAGTATGACACACCCCGGCCATAGCTAGGCCTATTAGGCCTATTCGCTGCGTTTTCTACGGAAAAATTGAAACCAGCTTGGATTAGTTTTGTCTACCTTAGTGAATGTGAAATACGGACACTCTAGAACAATTTAGAATGGCCTACTTTCGAACATACATTTTTTTATTTTGTTGCATATTAAAGTGAAATTAGAATTTTTCGTATAGGTACATGCTGATTTTAATTAATAAAAAAAAGTAACGGCTCAGTGCAGAAAAATGGACGATAATAGAAGAAATTGCAGATATTAGATTTATAGTTTGCATTGATGCAAAATTGATCCATTGTTACCAGTATTATGTCACGTGTTCGCAAACGTTACATGTTTCAAGGGCCACGAAGATGCCATTGCAGACGGCCGCTTTGATTTTCTGCGTCAACGCGCTGGCCATTTCGATTATGATTGAAAAAAGTTATTTGCTCCAGATAATCACCAGTTAATTTTTTATAAAAAATGTTTTCATCATTTTTTATGTAAACAATGAAAATTATTTCTAGCTTAGTAACCTAAATGCTGAACAATAACACTCCTTTTCAAAATGCATTAAAGTTTGCATTGTATTGTTTACACATAACGTGATAATTAGGTGAATTTTGTCAAAGTTTGACAAGATGCACCCTTCTAGCAAGAGAAAATAAAATAATGAAAAACATCATAAATTCTGTGTAATTTGCAAGATAACCGCCAACAAAAAATATCTGAAGAAACATTCAGTCATACTGCACAATCTAGCACAAATTATTAATAATTATAGGCCAAGATAATAATTTTTGTTTGAAGATACAACATTCTGGTGTAAAATCATAAAACGCACCCTTACAAAATGGTATAAACAACTAGTAACTTTGAATAACATAAATAATATTACGCTCTCCTTAGAAGGCGCCGAATATCTAAATATAAACGATACAATGATTATCTGTAGACATATTTTTTGTGAGTTGCAAGACAATGCGCTATAAAAATTTCATATATGATTATCTGCAGATATGTTCATGCTTTGTAATGCGCTATAAAAGGTTCATGTGAATGGCGCATCCTTAACGTGACTTCCGGTATAGGCGTAGAGCAAGGACTCTATATTAAAGGACTGGTTACTCGCGATAATATCGTGTACTTCCGGTTTAAGGCAACGAGCCTGGCGCCACCTGGCGATGCGGGTGTAAGGAGCGTCTTTGGACGTAAAAATGCATGGTGAACCCGATGTGTTGTTCAGCGATTAATTGCACGAATTTGAGGAAAACAAATCAGAATTATTTTTCTTTCAGTTTCTAAGGAACAAAGAAAGGTAAATAATAATAAATATAAAGATATTTTTAATGACTTTCAGTTAAATAACCTAAACTACGGAGATAGGCGTTTAGCATGGTAAACACGAGGTTCTACACCTTTGTCGCTAGGTGGCCAGGCTCCATGAGCCGCCATTTTCTATCCAACGCGCTTACATAAGGAGATTCCAGTCCTGTGTATATTGGTCCTTGGGCGTAGAGTAACGTAAACATGCTAGCCGACTGTTTAACATTGGATTTTAAAATTTTTTTAAAAAATTAAGGGATCCTTTCCGCAGATCGGGAATAGGTGCGATCGACTAGTTTAGGTGCCAACTATCACCAGGTAAGATTTGGCGCCTCTCGGACCACCCCAGTAAATCCCGAGTTTTACCATAAATGTTATGTAGTTGATATTTTGACTTGCAAGTAAAATATGCATTGGGGTATGTCATACCCCACCTCACCTGAAACGTTCCAATGCATTACCTCACTCCCAAAGGGTTAAATTCGACTAAAAGTCCGCCACAACGATGCTATCATCACTCGCAAGATGCATAGGCCTAGTCGTCCGAAACTTTGAAATTGACGATTCATTTACCGAAAAGTCGTTCAACATTACAGGAACGTCGCAAATCGACCAATTCCTCTGAACTCCAAATTTCAAGTCCTTCTTCAATGTGCTTCTCCTTCGCTATCCGTTACGTCGTCCACTGTAACGCTCTAGTTAATTCGTATTACGTCAGGTTGCCATGGCTTCTGGTTTAACGGTTAATTTGGCAGTTAATTGGAGTCTAGGCCTATGTATTACATTAATGCCACCCAGTCATGAATTAACTAACACCACTCGTAATTAAATATCTTATTCTAACCCTATAGATTAATTAATTAATCAAGTAAGCTAATAATAGATTTGATAAGTTATATTTCGCTACAATGTGAGAACTTCAAAATTATAGACACAACTTTCTTCCTGCTAGACCTACTTCTATAACACATTGTACACTGTTTAGATATAATTATAACAAATTTCAAGTCATTTCAATAAAGTCTAAATTCACAACTTCAAAGTTGTTCTAAATTCAAATCTCATTTTCTCAAATGCCAGATCATCGACTTCATTCGTATTTTGTTGATAAGCGATTTCGTGTAAAAAAAACTCAAAAGCACAGTGAAGCTCTGTTCGATTTCTATGCAACAAGACTCGAATTAAATCTTTGACGAAACGACCCAGTAGTATTTGGCCTAGTTGCAAAAAACGTGCCTGCTATTCTAAGCAACTGTTGTGATACAAACTCTTCGAAATGGTTCATAATTATAGCACTAGCGACTACTATGGAAGCTTAATGTGGCCACGAATTCACATAACAAATTTCACAGTAGCTATCCTCAGCAGCGTTCAATATTCGTTCTTTCGGTCACCAACCGAGAAACTACGAACATCTTCACCCACTTTGGATCCGAATGCGTGAGTGGTATAACGGTAGCATAATTTGGCAGTTAATTGGAGCTTAGGCCTATGTATTTCATTACCATAACCATAACCATAACCATCATTTTATTGTAGCCAAACCGGTATTACATAGATGATATTACATATAAGTATTTCGAGTGGTTACAATAGGGGGACCAGAAGGGACCTTGGTCCCACTAAGTAGGGCCCCCTAATTAACAGTTTCAGTATTGGATGGCGATTAGTTAAACAATAACAGTTGCAGTTTTACAATTTGACATTGTGTTAATATTTGCAACATAGGTGGCAGTCTTTGGTAACAGACCTCGACCCGTTCATAAGTATGCAAACAAACTGGCAATGTAACAGTAATGACCCGTTCATAAGTAAGCAAACAAACTGGCAATGTAACAGTAATGACCCGTTCATAAGTAAGCAAACAGACTGGCAATGTAACAGTAATGACCCGTTCATAAGTATGCAAACAAACTGGCAATGTAACAGTAATGACCCGTTCATAGGTATGCAAACAAACTGGCAATGTAACAGTAATGACCCGTTCATAAGTAAGCAAACAGACCTCCAAGATACCGGATACAGGTGGTTACTGTACTGACTACCTTAACCCTTCACCCTTGAACTCCTTTGTTGCCTATCCAACATCACCAGAAGAATTAATGGAGCTGAACTGTACCCTAAAACCAACCCACAGTCTAGGACCTGATCTTCTCGACCCGAGTATAATTAGTCCAAACCTAAAATTGATAGCGTCCCCACTCTGCGACATAATAAACTGCTCCCTAGCTACTGGCATAGTACCTAACGATATGAAACTTTCTACGATTATCCCTATATTTAAACAAGGATGCAGGGATGAACTTTCTAATTTTAGGCCTATATCAATTCTACCATTCTTCTCTAAACTCCTTGAAAAAGTTATGTATCAACGTCTCTATAGTTATGTATCCAAAATGAATATTCTGCACCCCTACCAACATGGATTTAGATCAGGGCACTCTACTGCAATGGCAATTCTAAATATGCAGGACAAAATAACCCAGGCCATAGATAACAATGAATACTCAGTAGGAATGTTCTTGGATCTAACGAAAGCATTTGATACTCTTCACCTTCTCGTCAGACTTACACTCCTATAATATTAGAAATCCATCCCTTGTCAGAACAATATTTGCCCGTACGAACTCTCGAAGGTTCTCGATCAGAGTGGCTGGTCCAGCAGCATGGAATGCCCTACCAAAAGATCTCCAGTCCATACCCAACTTAAACTTATTTTAAAAAAAGGTGCACTCATGGTTAGTTGATCACTGAGCCGATTTAAAATGCCTTGGTTTCTTTAATGCTCAAGATATTACCCGTGCATAACCTATATAATATGTCTGTAACTCCTCTGTTTGTTGATAAGCTAGTTACATTCTGACAACTAACTAAGACTGCTGCTAAAATATGTGGTTTGCTAGAAATGTGTTACTGCCAGTTTATTTGCATACTTATGAACGGGTCACTACTGTTACATTGTCAGTTTCTTTGCATACTTATGAACGGGTCATTACTGTTACATTGCCAGTTTGTTTGCATACCTATGAACGGGTCATTACTGTTACATTGCCAGTTTGTTTGCATACTTATGAACGGGTCATTACTGTTACATTGCCAGTTTCTTTGCATACTTATGAACGGGTCATTACTGTTACATTGCCAGTTTGTTTGCTACTGCTGCTACCGCATCATAACCGGATCCTTTGCATACTTATGCGAATGCGTGAGTGGTATAACGGTAGCATAGTTGCCTTCCAAGCAATTGATCCGGGTTCGACTCCCGGCTCACGCACGCTGTTTTACCGGCGACCAAAACTTTTGAGGTGCAATAATATTTAGATTTATCCGAGAAGTAGCGGCCTACGCGATGGTTTCAAAATTATGCATTTGAAGTAGAAATAACAAAAAGGTCCCTCGAAATTCAGTTTCTTGAAAAATAAAATTCTTAGAACACTCTAGGCTACCCTAGTAATACAATAGCCATTGGATTTTAAAAGATCTAAATGAGTACATTAGTTAGTAAGTGACGAGCAGTAGGCTATAAATGATTCGTTCATACATTTTTGAAAATCAGACTACTGTTAAAAGTTTGTGCCACAACTTTTCAGAATGCGGTGTTTTGGATCTTATTATATACTGTTAATGACTACTGGTATTAAAGAGTTAACAAAAGAAATGCGCTCTAAAATGTAAAACTTCCTAAACCACGAATCATCAAGGCAATATCATAGTGAATCTCACAGATTATTTGCTCAGTTGCGTCTTCAATAGATTGTCAGTTATTGGTGAACTAAGACGAATGATGCACATCACGTGAACATCGTAGTTTTTCTTAATACGTCCCACACATCTCGCCAAAACTAATAATTTCGCCCAAACTTTAGATCCGAGACTCGCCATTGTGAATGGCTTCAGAATAGTTTCAGAATCAAGACAAAGGTTTTAGATCATCGACGTAGAAGTTCATTTATTCATTAAAGAGGATTCATTTTTATTAGCTTGAGGCAAAAACCCGAACTTCACAAATAACACGGCTTGAAAAACAGTGGATTAAACGAAATGACAGTAAAAGTAACAATCAGAATAGTAAAATTCCCTCTTGATTTCCGAATTTTCTAACTTCCTCTTCCAGATTTGCAGCTCAGCCCTCACCATAATTTGCCTCAAGATCTTATGTATATATATCACGGGTCAGGCTTTCCTCTCGAAATCAATGTCTCACCTCTTCAAGAAATAGACCTATTGCAACAGGGACTTAAATATTTATCACAGGCGAATGAACTGGTCTCCTGGTGAATATGTTGGTCTGTATTAAATGACTCGGCCTTTGTGTGACGCTGCGAAATTTTGAATATTTGCATCTACATTACAATTAAATATGTCCTACTCTCACTGATATACTGGCAATCTGAATTTGATCTTCATGAAAATTGAACACTGTAGCTGCGGAAAACTCTCTGACTTGACGCAGCAATCTAGAATAAGCTAGTGCCCTGTGCGTAGCTGCAATCGCTTAAGAAATTCTCGAGTTTTGGGTTCAATATTCACCATAACGACTCAAACGAAATCGTGAAAGGTTGGATCCGGTTAGTAATGTAGATCCAGTTTGTCAGCGTTTATTATTCAACCTCTCATATTTTTCTCACAGTTTGATGACGAAGACACATTTCATCGTTTCCTTTTCATAGGCTAAGTATTGACGATTGTTTCTTGGCCTACGGGGCTTTGCGGACGAGGCGGAAGCCTCGACGCTCTTAGACCGCCAATCCAACGCTGAGCCTAATAAAGAAAGAGCAACGGCCAAAGTAGAGCAAGTATCGTCAACTGATAACGCGAAGTTGAAATAATGAGCTTGCACTACATAATATACACTATAAGCGTATACATGCAGGAAGCTTGCTTCGTCTTGGCCATAATGCACGATTCTGTTCACATGCGTAACGACAGATCTACTAGTGTCAGGTAAGCCTACTGACTTTTAGTCGAGGTGCTGGGTTTAGGGATGGGCTGTGTGAAAATTATGTAGGCTATTTCGCACGACTGAAACTGTTCGTCAGAATAAACGATGCAAAATTTGTATTAAGTTAAAAAATTTAGTTCTCTTTCAAACACACTTTATGTTCAATTTCACTTTTAAAATTTGACCTGTGTTAAATTTTAGTTTTGAATAGATATAGGTCTACAGTTTAACACTGAAGTCAAAGTGACGTAAGCCTATGTAGTTCCGGTGACCACTGATTCATACTAGTTCGGCGCATTAGGATCTATAGCCAATCTAATGAGAATGCTGCTATGACTTATGAAGACCTTGTAAGTATGTAAGTATATCCTTTATTGAAAAACCAACTGCCATCCGTATTTTGGTGTACAAAGGTCATCAAATAAATTAAAAACTAAATTTAAATATAAAGCATCCGTGTTACAAATGTTTTACGAGACAGTTTGCCTTGGGTATTAATCTATATTGTGGGTTCTGGATACATAGCCAGTATGAAACAGTTTTCATGAGAGGCAATAGCTGATGCAATATATGTGTAGGGTTGCTGACGATGGTAGAAAAGAGGTTGAAGTCTACTTTAGTGCATACTCGTGTAGGCCTACATGATCTCCAACGTATGCATAGAGTGCATAGGGTACCAAACTCATAACCATTTGAAAAGAACCATGGAAGTCGACTGAACATCGAGGCTGAGATAACCATGATGAAATCGTATGTGCGAAATATTACAGCCGGACATAGCAGGCAGTTTCTATTTAACAGCACCGTGGCAAAACGAAAATGGTGAAGTAAGTAAACAAGTATATTCTTTAATGAGAAGCACTTGCAAACGCAACTAACCTCACCCTTCTCTTTTATCCATACTTGATTCTCTCTCTCTCTCTCTCTCTCTGTCTGTCTGTCTGTCTCTCTCTCTCTCTCTCTCTCTCTCTCTCTCTCTCTCTCTCTTCTTCAACCATCCTCGATACGAGGGTTGGTCGCATTGTAGACGATTCTTCTCCATCCTCTCCTGTCCTCGGTTTCTCGCAGCAACCTTTCCGTTGATAGCAACCTTTCCGTTGATAAACCGATTCTATCGAGCACCAAATGAAACAAAGTAATACATTAGAGCTGTCGAAAAAAGTAGAACACAGAACTACATTGGATTGAACACGTGGTAGCTTTTCTCAGACTCTTCACGTCACGTCTTTTACACTACATCCTATTTGCAGATGATACTAATGTTTTCTTGTCTCATGCCTCTTATGACCAGTTATTCGAACTTGCTAACCAAGAATTAAAGGCAACAACTGACTGGTTTAAGGCTAACAAATTATCGCTTAATCTCACCAAGACCAACTTTATATTATTCAGATCTAATAAAAGCAAATACCACCCAGCACGATAAACATTTCTGTAGATGGAGTAAACATCCCTCAAGTAAACACATCTAAATTCCTTGGTGTCCATATGGATCAACATCTAAAATGGAACATACATATTGATGAAATTAATAAAAAAAATAACAAAAAGTATTGGCATCCTTAACCGTATATCTTATTTGCTACCGTCTCAGATACTGATCAACCTATACTATACACTCATTTATCCATATTTCACCTATTGTAATCTTATCTGGACCTCCACCTACTCCACCCACCTAAACAAATTAAAAATAGCACAAAAAAGCACTACGAATTATAACCAAATCTCCTGTAAACTCACACACACAACCTTTATTTCAAGAGCTTAAACCCCTAACTATTACGCAAATAAGGTTCACTCAGACTTGTGAGTTTATGTATAAATGCCATAATAAACTTTTACCACTTGCATTCATTGACTACTTTCTCCCAATCCAATTTACCACCCATACAAGAAGTAAACAGGACTACAAATTAATATTCGTAAGAACAAACACCCGTAAACTATCCATCAAGTATCAAGGCCCTCTACTCTGGAATAATCTACCTCCAAGTATCCGCACCTGCAACACCCTCCCCTGGTTTAAGCGCTTGCTACGAGCACACACACTGGAGCATGTAATATAGTCTTTAGTTTTTAGTTAAGCTTATATTCATTAGTGTATACCTTTTTTCTTATTATTTACCACCTCTAATTACACAAGTCAGTGTTCCCCTTATTCTGATTATCAATAACCTCCGTCATCTTTTTAATTATTCTGCTGTATCATCTTAGGCCCCCTCTTAGCGGGACTCGTCCCTTTGGGGTGCCTATTGCTCCCACATCACCTTACTTTGTTAGCTTTTTTTGTAACTCATGTTGACCTACTGTTTAATTGGTTATATTTTTCATTGATCATTCAGCTTCTTCATTACTCAAACATGTTGTACCTTTTATGATAGAGTTGTGTTTAATTGTTTATGTTTGTTATGTTGTCTTTTTTCTTTGGGAACAATAAATTGATTGATTGATTGATTGATTGATTGATTGAATGATTGATTGATAATTATATGGAACGTGAAATGATGTCAACCAGAAAAGTTTGATCTGCTTGCCTCAGAATATGGAAGGCGTTTCAGATTTCATCGTTGCTACGTGTAAGTTGCATCCTAAGTCGGTACGTGATGTTTTTGATTCGAAGCAATTTCCGTTTAGGGTTCCACCCAATGTGGTACAACATCACTTTAAATGTGGTAGCTCTGTTGAACTCTACATTAAACCTGTGAATTCATGCATCGATGATGCTGACTTTATGATATCCAACGCTGATGAGCTGGCCTTCACAGACGATATTCCGATTTTACCAGATGATATCCGTGGCTATCTGGACAACATAGAGTGTTCACAGATTATGCCATACCCTGATTACCCTGGATTTGTTCAGCTACGACTTTTGGGCTACATGAGATATAATTGGAATTGCAAACAGTTTGAATTTCAACAGAGTGACCACTTAGAACAGTATTTGGTATCAGAAGTGAAGCTAGACACTACTAATCTTATTGAAAATTATAAAGAACACTACATGGTTGGTCCAGCGTTAAAGTGCAAGTTAGAATTCGACGCGTTCAATGACATAGTTCCATGCCTATGGTGCCCACAGTGGCCAAAACAAGCCAAACAATGGCCTTGTCGAGGAAGAAATTACGGGTGGCCAAATGCTGCCAACATCCGCGATATAGTACAGAATGGTTGTCATGTTGTATTTGCAAAACATCCTGCTTGTAAAGATGAAACATTTCAGTGGAGGCTGTCATTTTCCGGAGCTGAGCTGTGTTTACTTCAGAGCTGGACTCCAGTTCAGCAGATTGTCTACCATATGCTCAGATTCTTTTCCAAAAGAGAACTAATTAGAAAAGACTATTCAAAGGTAGATAAAGTTCTCTGTACATACCATTTCAAAACATTGATGATGTGGTCTTGTGAAGAGAAGTCACCTGAATGGTGGAATTCATCGACTGTTATCGAGACATGTTGTAATTTATTGCAGAAGCTCTCAGCATGGCTGAAGAAGAAATATTGTCCGAACTATTTTATTCCTCAGGCAAACTTGCTTCATGATGGCATGAACCAGAAAATAATTGATGAGACTATTAGACGTTTGAATAATTTCTGTCAAATTAACATTCTTACTGATTGGTTTACGGTGAAGTACATAAAGCCAATCTTAGAGAGAGTGCTTGCTTTCGAAGATCTCATGGAAACTATAACAGATTATGACTATTACACGCTGCGCATATGCGAATTCATGGATGCTGGGAAACTCAAATACTTAGACTTTTACTTTTTAAATGGCTTCTTGTATTGTGCCATGCATACTTGTCGTGATGTCATAGTGAAAAGAAGCTATAATATCCGTACATACATTAATTCCTTTTTTCGCTCGAGGCATTCTTCATTGGAAACAATGTCTTCAATGGAGTTCTCATTACATTTTCCACAATTTGGAAAAGTGTTGTTCATTTTGCATGCGGCCTTCGCATTAGGATTCCAGAAAACTACATACGATAGCGAAATTTTCACGGAATTTATCAGAGAAATTTCATTCCAACAGAAAGTCTTAAGATCTAAGCATCATAACTTTCCAAAACCCAGCGAAACAAGTCTCGGCAGAAATGATGTCTTTTTCCTAAAAGCTCAAGACCTCATGGAAAATTTAACTGGGTTAAATAGCCTTCAAGAATTTAAACTGGTATCTCAGTTATCAAAGAAGCTTCTTCGAAATGCGTCTAACTATGATGATTCAAAGTCAAGCGCTATCATAGACGTGGCTTTCGTCTACATGGCTGCACTTCATTTTTCAGAATCTGATTACAAAACTGTCATTGATCTCTGCTCGACAGTGTTCCTCAATCGAACATCCGGTGAGGAGGAAAGGGTGGAGAATGAGGAGATGGAGAAAGTGGCGGTGAAAGAAACTTTGAATGCAGGCTGCTTGTTTTATATTGACGACGTTGTTAGAATCATTGGATTGTATGTGCTTTTCAGGCGGATTCAAGATAATATTCGGTACAACAGAAGATGGTATCTTGTTGATTTGCGCCTAACACCAGAGGTGTTTGCTCACCATCTACTAATTGTATCGAATGAAAGGAGGAATAAGGCTATTCGCCTAAATTACGATTTGCCCACACCAGCATTTCCCTTGGATGAAATCTTGATGACTAGGCCTATAACAAATAGGAAATCCACAGGAATCTCAAAGAATTCACAAAGTGTTTCACGTGTGTATCAGAGAACAGAACCAAGTAATAAAATTCAAAGCGCTCAATTCTGTTCCAAGTGAAGACAGTATTATTCAATTGCTCATGGAATATTCCATAGAAAATATGACATCGTTTTACGATGCGATCTGCACAGACTTTGACATTCACTGCAATACAGGTGACTGTTACCGTGCTGCGTATCTTCACAAGTGTCGCAAATATCCTGAAGCTTTGCATTTGTGTGAACGAATTCTCATCGAACCAGATCTGGAAAATAACTTGAAGGAATTTACATTTGCAAATGTTATGGTGTTGCCACCCCTGGACTCGTATTTCGACACAGATATCCAGTGCTTACTTGGATTTCACACACTTGTTAACTATGTATCGCCTTTAAATGAAGACTTAGGGAACTTAGAGCCCAATGATGAATTCACCTTCCAGCACTTTTTCGCCCGACGAATTTGCACTGAAAAACGCTTACTTTCAGAAGTTCTTCGGTGTTGTATGAAATTCCATTATTTTCTTGGAAGACATTTTCTGGCAAGATATTTGAAATTGAGATGTCTTATTGACCGTAATCATTCAGACTCAGAAGTAATGTTCGAATTTAAGAAACTGAAAAGCAACCTTCCATTTGAGCACATCATACATGCATTTTTGCAGCAAACACTTCGTCAACTTTAGCATGGAATAAATGTTGAGGACGCCTCAGGCGTTAATGTCGATATGTGTTAATGTTGAGTGGGTGGGTTCGAGCTGTGTGCGTGGGCCCATGGCTCTTCCGATTTTCTGTGCAATGTTTTACTTCCTGATGAAGTTTCGTAAGGACATTTATCATCGAAACAAGTTCCAAACGAAGACCCATTATCACCTGCATTTCCAAACAATAAAACATATATGCTGCAAGAACACATTGAATTAAGGAGTCAGAGCTAGCAAAGCAGACAGCGTTTTAAAACTTCCCATCAGTCGCCCAATCATCTTCTTGCGTCGAACTATTCAAATAGAATTGATTGAGATAAAGCTTCTATAGGTGTAGTCCAAAATTCACGAAATAATTGTTTGCAAAGTATATTAGCGACAATGACGACATCTTCAAGAAAAACCGTGAACATTCAGTGTGTGCACTTTTTCCTAGACACTTGCCAGACAATATGGAGTCCATCTACAGTAGGCCTACGACATAGAAATTGAAGCATGATTCTATGAATCATGCAATTGGCGGAAACATAAAATAATAACATTAACTACAACTATAAATCATACGAGTCCCAATTATAGTAAAGGCGTTGACGATGATGTGCGGCTGACAGAGATATGATTTCTGTTATTGTTAACCACGACCATGTGTAATAGGGTGGAGCGAAAAAGCGAAAATTAGAAATTCGAAAATTAATAGCAACCAAAGGTTGTCTAATGGTATGGTGTAAAAAATGTCGAAAAAGTTTTTAAAAATATTAATGTCTTCCGCCCCCTGCAGAGGGCCAAAGTTACGAAAAATAGCATTTTTCGTGAAAATTGCAGATTTTCTTGTAAAGTATTTTAATTGAAAACTAATTAACTGCCATTCAATATACCGTTGGAAAGAGCTCTTAATATTGAATAAAACGATGTATTAATTTTCAGAATAATGCCCATATTTCTAGAAATCATTAACCTTTTGCCATTTGTCCGATGAATTGAGCGCTAAGAACATTCCATTTTGATTGTGAATAATTGGGAAATGTCGAAGCATAAGAGCTACAATGCCTACTCCTTCCAAAACATTGTTTTAGAAGTTCGGACACAGACAGGAACTACGGCAGACTGTTCTACCCTCATATGAGAAATGTGTCTTTGTTGAACTGGTCCACTACCTTGATCTTCACTTTCTAATGTGTAATCAACCACATGCGACAGAATTCCAATTCCCTTGATCACTACACATACATAAACTGTGTTAGTTGAAGCGAACATTTTAAGGATTAGTTTTGTACTTTTGTTAGTCATAATCCAATCTAATTGGGATTCCAGAAGAAGCTTAATTTACAACGATGCGACAGGTATTTGTTTTTTGTTCAATGCTAGGACGAGTTCCATCATTAACGTGTAAACTAGGAAATAAGGTAGGCCTACTTGGTGACAACGAGTATGAGCAATCGATAACCAAGATAAAGAATTTGATTGGATAATTATATGAAACTCGAGAGTACCCATTGTAACGAAAATATTAGAGCACTGCGTAGTTGTTCCAGCGTTCAAGTACACGCTGGAGGTCAACGCATTCTTTGACATAGCTCCGTGCATGTGGTACCACAGTATGATGGTACCCACATTACGGACTAATCTTCTGGATATTGACCTGATTATAGCTTGGTTTTGGTGTGCCATCGGCTGATGCCATGTGCAGTAGACACCGGCACAATAGAAGTTGCAGATTACATTACAGTGGCCACAAGAGGCCAGACATTCGTCTTTTCGACAAAGAAATCATGGGTGGCCAACAAATGACAACATCCGAAGGATTGTACAGAAACCGTTGTCAATTTGTATTTGCAAAACATGCTGCTTGCAGAACTGATGGACACAAGCGGAAGCTGTCATTTTCCGGTGCGGAAGTAATTTTACGCCTGATAATAATGAGGAGGAAGTGGACAGGGAGGGGAGCAGGAGTACGACGACGTTCAAGAAACACTGAATGTTAGTTGTTGATTGTTTTACATTGACGACGTTGTTAGAATGATTGGATTTTATATCCTTTTCAGGCGGATTCTAGACAACTTTTTAAACTAAGTCTTACAACATGTGTAGGCCTAATAGGCCTACTTTAGTCTCCTATTCTGTATTCAACATAAATCCTTTGAAATTCAGTTTGTTGAAAATTAAAATTCTTAGAATACTCTTGTAGCCATTGAATTTTATAAAACACCCTAATGAGTACTGTAACAGAAGTAAATGACGAGCAGTAGCCTATAAATGATTTGTTCAAACATTGTTGAAAATTAATGTTACATTTTGTGTTACAGTTTTTCAAAATGCGGTGTTTTAGATCTGATAATACTGTGAATGACTAGGCCTACTGGTATTAAAGAGTTAACAAAAGAAATGCACTGTAAAATGTAAAGCTCTCCAAGCCACGAATCATCTAGGTAATATCACATATTATAGTATAATGATTCTTACAGATTATTGGCTCATTAGCGTCTTCAATACATTGTCAGTTTTTGGTAAACTATGGAGAATCATGCACATCCCGTGAACTTAGTAGTTTTTCTTAATACGTCCCACACGTCTCCCAAAACTAATAATTTCGCCCAAACTTTAGATCTGAGACTCTCCATTGTGAATGGCTTCAGAATAGTTTCAGAATCAAGACAAAGATTTTAGATCATCGACGTAGAAGTTCATTGATTCATTAAAGAGGCTTCATTTTTATTAGCTTGAGGCAAAAACCCGAACTTCACAAATAACACGGCTTGAAAAACAGTGGATTAAACGAAATGAGAGTAAAAGTAACAATCAGAATAGTAAAATTCCCTCTTGATTTCCGAATTTTCTAACTTCCTCTACCAGATTTGCAGCTCAGCCCTCACCATAATTTGCCTCAAGGTCTTATGTATATATATCACGGATCAGGCTTTCCTCTCGAAATCAATGTCTCACCAAATATCAAGGCAGTGCTACAGCTATAATTGCGCTCTGTGCCGAGCGTAGATATAAAGCCCCACCCCTCAAAGATCAACTTAACCAATAACGACCAAAATTGTTATCCCGAATATAACATAAGGCTTTGTCTTTTAAAGAAAATAGAAACGAAGTTTCTTTGTTTCTATTAATATTTTCATTTAAGTCACTTCAGATGTTTTCGCTGTTGAAGAGACTCTGAGGACAGGGTGGTTCTGGCAAGTTTGCTGAGGAAAGGATTCGACTTCCGTCGGGTTCGATTCCTCAACGTAGGCCATGGGTGTCCAATCGTCTAATCAACACGGGGTTTATGAAGCAGGCTTGCGCTCCTACGGGGCCCGCCTGTACCGTGACTTGTATTGCGCCACTAGCCGCTATGTCTTCCAGCTCTTCAGATACTAAGTTGAGCTTAGATCTTACGATCGGCTTTGATGCCGACCGAAAAGTGTCCGCTCTGATTCGGCTCCTCGTCCCTACACCAGTACTTTCATCATCTGTTCGGGATTCACTCCCCGTCTTAGCACTCACTGTACTCAACTGTACTTCTGCCTGGTCTTCTTGCCGGTGTACAACTTTCTGGATTAAATCATCTAGCTCTGCATTGGCACTGACAACTCAACAATCGCCAATTGGCTTGTTCTGATTTTAATATAGTTTAATTAAAAGAAATTCACGAAAGATACAGAATAGCGGTTTCCACTTCCAATTACGCCAAAATTACATTTTTCATTTCATTTAATAAAGTTAGCTGTCTTTTCAAAAATTACCGTTTCATCGGGACCGAAATAGCTAACGTCCATTCAATAGCACTGCACTTTTTTATTAAGCAGGTAGCCTACGGTACCTGTAAAACCATCTAAGAGCCCCTTCCCAGTCCTTCGCCTCGTTTTATAGGCTAATCGACGCGCCTAAACAACCGTGTTCTTTACCCTCGCTTTTCCTCTCGTAAATTTCCACCAATCACAGCAGTTAGTTCTATTTGGCTTTTGCGCCCATTTGGGTCTATGCCAGATTTGCTATTATTTAATTTATTTACATTTATTTCATTTGTGATGGATATTTCATATTTCAAGAGAAAGTATTATTTATTAGTAATTAAATCATTCCGTCTCAAAATTTGCGCCCCTCTTGAGTTGCGCCCTGTGCCATGGCACCGTTCCTCACATGCAATGTCTCACCTCTTCAAGAAATAGACCTATTGTAACAGGGACTTAAATATTTATCACAGGCGAATGAACTGGTCTCCTGGTGAATATGTTGGTCTCTATTATATGACTCGGCCTTTGTGTGACGCTGAGAAATTTTGAATATTTGCATCTACATTACAATTAAATATGTCCTACTCTCACTGATATAGGCCTACTGGCAATCTGAATTTCTTCTTCATGAAAATTGAACACTGTATTTGCGGAAATCTCTCTGACTAGAATAAGCTGGTGCCTTGTGCCTAGCTGCAAACGCTTAAGAAATTCTCGAGATATGGGTTTAAAATTCACCATAACGACTCAAACGAAATCGTGAAAGGTTGGATCCGGTTAGTAGGCCTACATGTAGATCCAGTTTGTCAGCGTCTATAATTCAAGCTCTCATATAATATCTCACAGAGTATATGAAGAAGACACACGCCATAGTTTCCTTTTCATAAGCGAAATATTGACGATTGTTTCTAACCTCTGTCAGTGTCCCGAGATATTCTATCCCCCATAAAGCATATAACCCCGGATGAAATAAACGGTTAAGAGTATCTGGGGGATAAACCATTCTATCCCCCATCGTCATACGCATCACGATAGCTAAGACGAAAATCCAGTCAAAATCACCAAAAACGACGTAAATTAATTTCAGGTCGATGTAAAGATACGCAACTTAAAATATTTTATGTGTATAATAAATCCAAACAGTACGACTGAATACACTTAGAAACCGCCAAAAATGCAAACAAAACCGCAAACTATGGAAAAATGCAATCTAAACATTTCGCTAAGGGGAATATACTCATGTATGAGGGATAGGCCTACTCTATTTGGTGACACCGGCGAGGATTGACTATGCATTAGGGCGTGTCAATTTGAGGGTAAAATTAATTTTTTCCAATTTTTAAAGTCTTGGGTTTTAAAAATATGTCTTTGGGTGTGAGGAATTCAAATCTGCCATTATTTTTGAGATCAGACAACATCTAGCTTGGTAAATCTCTGTTTGATTACAAGGCATATAAACTGCTCTCGAAAAACCAAAGAATTCAAATTTTACCTTCGTAAAATGTCAGGTAACGCTATTAAAATTTTAGTTTCTCTGCATGAGACACACCCTAAAAAGCGTACGGCATTACCTTGTAATCATAAAGCAACATTAGAAAGGGATGACATTAGTTAATAAGAAATTTAAGCATCAAGTTTCTTCAAGTCTTGCTTTGATTCGTTCTTGGTCATCAGCCACCGACTTGCTTCTTGGCCTATGATGTAGCCCTGACGTTTCTCGTGTGTATTCAACCTTCCTGCTGATTCTGTGACTTCTTTCGCGCACTTATGTATAGACTGAGCATGACAAGGCCACTGTGGAACTTGCATGGGTTCGTCAATGAACTTCTTTAGTTCCACTGTAGTAAGTCTTCATGTCAAGGGAGGTTCATATTCTCTGTCAGATCAGTCTATCATCTCCAACAGCGACGAAGCACTCAGTGAAATAAAAGGCTCTCCAGTTGAGAATTTGGTGAATGAAGGTCCAATTTCAAGTTCTGTAGCAGTTTCTAGCATCTTATCAATGCTACCTGTCCACTTGTTGTTAGACAAGATCTTCCCATCGAGTGCTGTGATCAAGTGTCGCAGGGGGAACTCGTTGGTGTGGAGGGCACAAACCAACCAGATCAGATTATGACCAAGCTTAACCTCTACCCAGTGCATGGAAGCTCTACCCAGTGCATGGAACCACCCCCAACCAGTGTTACCATTTGTAGAATCACCTCCAATGACCTGTATTCTTATCAGTGCCCTTCTTCTTCGTGAAATCTACAAGATTATTAGCAATAACTTCAACTGGCTTTTTCTCATTTAGCCTTTCTCCCGAGCAAAGTGGTAAAGATATCTTCCACCTAGCTCAATGCACACAGAATAATGCTGCTCTTTGATGATGTTGGTCAACTGCTGATCTGAATTGTCTGCTTTCAGTATGACTTTAGTTGTATCTTCACGGTCGTCCAAAAAGATGTAGTCAATTCACCCTTCTGACAAAGACCATCAAATTCCTGAACCCGGGATTTAATCATTATTTTCCTTGGGCCCTCTTGACTTTATTGCCCATAGGAGCAACCTAATTGAAAGTGGTAGAGTGTTGTTGCCCTATGAACTGCCAACTCTGCGAGACATTATGAGATATGGGATACTGCTAAGAACACAAAGTGGCGAGGATGTCAGAAACTACTCAGCAGACAGTCTTGCAACGGACATTTACCCAAAAGTGCTTGAAAAGTTGGAACTGGCAAAGAGCTCTTTTGTCGCCTCATTGTAAGTTCACAAATGAGAATCTTAAAGAAGATCTAAGATAGCTGGGAGCAGGCCAATGACATATCTATTAGTAGAGGAAAGCCAGATGTCAAAACTTGACAAACTTTTTGACCTCCTCAATTATTGCAGGTGCAACATTTTTCTTTCCTGCAAATTAGGCTACCCTGCAGATGCTGGTTGCAGGAAGGAGGCCCACATCAACTGTGCGTACATGCCTTAGGAGATGAAGATCCCTATGACAGAACTTGCTATCATTAAAGGTCAGAGAGAAAAGACTAGTTCTATTGGACCACATCAGGTTGACTTACTAGATTGCCAGAGCATAACAGACAGGTTAAAAAGGCGGAAGCGGCAGAAGACGAGAGAACAGAGCTTGCTGAATATAAGCAGAGAATTAAGCAGGATGCTTAAATGCCATCAAATAAAATAATGTTATCTGATTATGAAAATGAAGAACAAATAGCTGATGCCCAAGATGGAAATGATGGATGCTATGAATTGGTATTAGGAAAACCAAGTATGCCTTCCACGTCTAATCAAAAGACAGAGTACAACATATTAGAAATGCATAATGCTGCTATACAGTGCACCAGATATGGTGTTGGCCTGCGTGCCACAGCTGCCATCACCACAGCCGCCTGTATGAATGAAGACAAGAGACTTGTAGTTTATCTTTTCTTATCTTTTTAGAAGCCATTGTGGGCAATTTTCCCACTAGTTAGGATGGAAGTAGTAGCAGCACTGACGGACAAATAATTTTCCAGACACTGATGACGATCCTTCAACCTCCGAAAGAAGCAAATACAGCTATTGCACGACATTAGTGAATTATATAAAGGGCCTATATTTGTGTGTGCGCGCAATTGTAATATATAGTTTAATAAATAAATAATAAAAATAATATTAGTATATTATATAACTGCAAGTATCTGGCAATCATCTCCAATGATTTTTATGCAATTTTACAAAATATATTTCCACAAAAAACTTTTAATCAGACAAGTTAAGAATTATTGGAAATTCACAAAAAACGTTAAAAAAGTAAATATTTCAACATGTTATTTACCAAGCAAAACTAAATAATATTAATTTTACAAAAATATCTTTTTACTTACTAAGTCATGTCACAACTTTTTAGCACTAGTCATTTTTGGAATTTGAAAGTTGACAAAATCGACACGCCCTACTATGCATGGGAACGGAAGCATTCAGGCCGCCAATTCAACGCTGAGCCTAAAAAGAAAGAGCAACGGCAATAGAAAAGCACGTGGGCTATCGTCAACTGATAACTCGAGTTGAATTAATGAGCTTGCACTACATAATATACAGGCCTACATACACGAAGCTACATCTTGGCCATAATGTGCGATTCTGTTCACATGCGCAACTGAAGATCTACTAACGTCAGGTAAGCCTACTAGTCTTTTAGTCGAGTGCTGGGTTAAGGGATGGGCTGTGTAAAAATTATGTAGGCTATTTCGCACGTCTGAAACTGTTCGTCAGAATAAAGGAGGGAAAATTTGTATTAAGTTCTAAAATTTAGTTCTCTTTCAAACACACTTTATGTTCAATTTCACTTTTAAAATTTGGCCTGTGTTAAATTTTAGTTTTGAATGGGGATAGGTCTACAGTTTAACATTGAAGTCTAAGTGACGTAGGTCTATGCAGTTCCTGTGACCATTGATTCATAGGCCTATTTCGGCGCACTAGGATATTAGCCAATCTAATGCGAATACTGCTATGACGATCGAAACCATTTGAAAAGTATAATGGAACCCGACTGAACATCGAGGATGAGAGAACCAGGATGAAGACTCATGTGCGAAACATTACAGCCGGACTTAGGAGGCGTGTTCTCCAACGCTTCTGATTATCGACACCGTGGCAATACAAAATGGTGAAGTAGGTAAGAAAGTAAGAATATTCAGTATTAAGAAGCACTAGCATCACTAGCATGTACCCTTCTCTTTTATCCAGGCTTGCGACAGACGAAACGAAAATTGCAAACCGATTCTATCGAGCCAAATAACGCACTGGGTAGCGACAACTCGTTCTATTGCGGGTTCTTCGTCTACGACAATTCGTATAACGATGTCTACTAGTGTATTTGTATCCATTACGGCTAATCAACAGCTGAGTTTCGCTAAAACGTGCTATATATTCTCAGGAATCCAGCTTCTGATTACTGAGAAGATTATTTGAATCAATTTAGCATACTCGTGAATGCCTCCAACGTATTTTCATCCAGTGCATCCAGGGTGATTTCCTAACCATTTTTACGTGAAAGATTATTTCGATCAATTCTGAGATAACCATGATGAAGTCGTACAGTGAATATTTTCTATCAATGGCCCACTTCCATTTCGGGAAACAAGTTTTTCTTTATCAATCCAGCTTCCATTTTAAAGTAACAATATCCTTTTCTTGTAGACAAATGCTTGGGACAGAACCGAAACGAAAATAGCAAACCGATTCTATCGAGCAGTTGTGAATCGAGCACTGTAATCCATTGGAGCTGTAAAAAAGTAGAACACAGAACTACGTTGCATTGAACACGTGGTAGCTTTTCTCAGACTCTTCACGTCATAATTATATGGAACGTGAATTGGTGTCAACCAGAAACGTTTGATCTCTTTGCTTCAGAATATGGAAGGCGTTTCAGATTTCATCGTTGGTACGTGTAAGTTGCATCCTAAGTCGTACAGTGATGTTTTTGATTCCAAGCAATTTCCATTTTGGGCTCCACCCGATGTGGTACAACATCACTTTCAATGTGGCAGCTCTGTTGAACTCTACATTAAACCTGTGAATTCATGCATCGATGATGCTGACTTTATGATATCCAACGCTGATGAGCTGGCCTTCACAGACGATATTCCGATTTTACCAGATGATATCCGTGGCTATCTGGACAACATAGAGTGTTCACAGATTATGCCATACCCGGATTACCCTGGATTTGTTCAGCTACGACTTTTGGGCTACATGAGATATAACTGGAATTGCAAACAGTTTGAATTTCAACAGAGTGACCACTTAGAACAGTATTTGGAATCAGAAGTGAAGCTTGTGAATACCAATCTTATTGAAAATCTTAGAGAACACTACATGGTTGGTCCAGCGTTAAAGTGCAAGTTAGAATTCGACGCGTTCAACGACATAGTTCCATGCATATGGTGCCCACAGTGGCCAAAACAAGCCAAACATTGGCCTTGTCGACGAAGAAATTACGGGTGGCCAAATGCTGCCAACATCCGCGATATAGTACAGAATGGTTGTCATGTTGTATTTGCAAAACATCCTGCTTGTAAAGATGAAACATTTCAGTGGAGGCTGTCATTTTCCGGAGCTGAGCTGTGTTTACTTCAGAGCTGGACTCCAGTTCAGCAGATTGTCTATCATATGCTCAGATTCTTTTCCAAAAGAGAACTAATTAGAAAAGACTATTCAAAGGTAGATAAAGTTCTCTGTACATACCATTTCAAAACATTGATGATGTGGTCTTGTGAAGAGAAGTCACCTGAATGGTGGAATTCATCGTCTGTTATCGAAACATGCTGTAATTTATTGCAGAAGCTCTCAGAATGGCTAAAGAAAAAATATTGTCCGAACTATTTTATTCCTCAGGCAAACTTGTTTCATGAAGGCATGAACCAGAAAATAATCGATGAGACTATTAGACGTTTAAATAAATTCTGTCATTTTAACGTTCTTAGTGATTGGTTTACGGTGAAGTACATAAAGCCAGTCTTTGAGAGAGTGTTTGCTTTCGAAGATATCATGGAAACTATAACAGATTATGACTATTACACGCTGCGCATTTGTATGTGCGTATTCATAGATGCTGGGAAACTAAAATACTTAGACTTTTACTTTTTAAATGGCTTCTTGTATTGTGCCATGCATACTTGTCGTGATGTCATAGTGAAAAGAAGCTATAATTTCCGTACATACATAAATTCTTTTTCTTGCTCGAGGCATTCTTCATTGGAAACAATGTCTTCGACGGAGTTCTCATTACATTTTCCACAATTTGGAAAAGTGTTGTTCATTTTGCATGCGGCCTTCGCATTAGGATTCCAGAAAACTACATACGATAGCGAAATGTTCACGGAATTTATCAGAGAAATTTCATTCCAACAGAAAGTCTTAAGATCTAAGCATCATAACTTTCCAAAACCCAGCGAAACAAGTCTCGACAGAAGTTGTGTCTTTTTCCTAAAAGCTCAAGACCTCATGGAAAATTTAACTGGGTTAAATAGCCTTCAAGAATTTAAACTGGTATCTCAGTTATCAAAGGAGCTTCTTCGAAATGCGTCATACTGTGATGATTCAAAGTCAAGCGCTATAACAGACGTTGCTTTCGTCTACATGGCTGCACTTCATTTTTCAGAATCTGATTACAAAACTGTCATTGATCTCTGCTCGACAGTTCTCATAAATCGAACATCCGATGAGGAGGAAAGGGAGGAGCATGAGGAGATGGAGAACGTGGCGGTGAAAGAAACTTTGAATGCAGGCTGCTTGTTTTATATTGACGACGTTGTTAGAATCATTGGGTTTTATGTGATTTTCAGGCGGATTCAAGATAATTTTCAGTACAACAGAAGACTATATCTTGTTGATTTGCGCCTAACACCAGAGGTGTTTGCTCACCATCTAATAATTGCATCAAATGAAAGGAGGAATAAGGTTATTCGGCTAAATTACGATTTGCCCACGCCAACATTTCCCTTGGATGAAATTTTGATGACTATAACAAATCGGAAATCCACAGGAATCTCAAAGAGTTCACAAAGCGTTTCACGTGTTTATCAGAGAACTGAACCAAGTAATAAAATCATAGCGCCCAATAAAAGATCTGTTCCAAGTGAAGACAGTATTATTCAATTGCTTATGGAATATTCCTTAGAAAATATGACATCGTTTTACGATGCAATCTGCACAGACTTTGGCATTCACTGCAATACAGGTGACTGTTACCGTGCTGCGTATCTCTACAAGTGTCGTAAATATCCTGAAGCTTTGCATTTGTGTGAACGAATTCTCAACGAACCTGATCTACAAAAGAACTTGAAGGAATTTACATTTGCAAATGTTATGGTGGTGCCGCCCCTGGACTCGTATTTCGACACAGATATCCAGTGCTTACTTGGATTTCAAACACTTGTTAACTATGTATCGCCTTTAAATGAAGACTTAGGGAACTTAGAGCCCAATGATGAATTCACCTTCCAGCACTTTTTCGCCCGACGAATTTGCACTGAAAAACGCTTACTTTCAGAAGTTCTTCGGTGTTGTATGAAATTCCATTATTTTCTTGGAAGACATTTTCTGGCAAGATATTTGAAATTGAGATGTCTTATCGACTGTAATCATTCAGACTCAGAAGTAATGTTCGAATTTAAGAAACTGAAAAGCACCCTTCCATTTGAGCACATCATACATGCCTTTTTGCTGAAAACACTTCGTCAACTTTAGCATGGAATAAATGTGAAAGACGCCTGAGGCTAATAATATGGCTTAATGCCGACAAAGTGGAAATAAAGTACTAAAAAGATTACAGAATAACCGTGATGGCTCTGCTGTTACAACTAAGCCTGTATGCCGCTCGGTTGGCCTATGCTCCAGACTTTAGCTTATTCCGAAGGATTTCGACAGTGCCATTTTTTCTGTACCAACATATTTATTAAACAAGGAGAAAACACTGATCCTTTGTGCAGCTGTGGCGCAATGCAAACAATTGCCTACATTGTCATTGTTTATCCACAAATAAATTTAAATGTCGGACAGATGGGTTTTAATTTCACTGGTGATCACGCTTGTAAAGGGCTGCACACGAACCGAACAAGATTGAAGGATCGTTTTTCAATTCAGTGTGCTTGGGATAAGCGACTCCTATAAATATTATTTATGTAGCTACGAAATAGGGCCTATAGTAACAATAGTTCCAGTTGAACCAGTTCACCTAGTAAAATTCAGTTCATTAGTAGGCATAGAAAAACTGTTTTTCTATCGCTTATTAATGCGAGTATGGTTTGTAGCGTAATTCTCTAAACGGTTAAGTAAACTCAAGTCTATCAGAATTCAGTGCAGAATGTTGACGTATAATTTCACTCTAAAACTGTACTTATCTCGCTTATTAAAATTCGACTAAGGCTCGCGGTACAAGCCTAGGAGGACATTTCCATTTTTAATGCTGCGACTGCGATTGGTGTTCCTCTAAAACCTAAAATCACAGTTTATTTAATTAATTAATTATAAAGTCATATTTTTTCACAGATCTCGATGGTTTAGGTACTTTTATATCAAAATCATCGGTGAAAAAGTTGACTGCAATTAGAGCCCAAAATGTACTCCATTTGGTGTCAATGCTCAAAATTGCGTCGATTGGAAAAGCTTACGACGCTCCCCCCATACCAATAGTTGTTAGGGGCTTCTTGCCTTCGGCAATCGCAGCCTCGCGCCTTTGGCGCTCTCGATTCCCCCCACCCCCCCACTCAGACATTCTAGTAGGTTCCCCCAACTTCTCGACCGTGGTTGCGCCCATGAACAGGACCGACTACAGACGAAAAGATGAAACACACACCACGGCCTCAACGAATACTTCGGTTGGTAAACTTTGATGGTGTGGGTGAGATCTACGAAAAAACTAATCTTTCGCAACGTCGGAGGTTAATTTAGGAGTTAATAAAACGATTTGTCGTTGGAAGTACTGGTCTAAGTATAGCTGGATACGATATTTAGTAGAGTCACATTTCAATGAAATTATCTAGACACTTGAATTGACACATATAATTGTTTAATTATGCCTAATTATTATATTCATGTTTATTAGAACTGTCTTGATCTGATTTGTTAACCCTGTTAACATAACCTAGATAACTGATCAATGGGGCGAGGCTTGAAAAACAAATAACAGAACTCATGATCAGGGTTCAACCTCTTATTGTGTTAATGCAATAGAGGACGTTACTCCACTATTACCTGCAAATGAGCATTGGCGGACTGCTTAACTAAAACACCGAAAAACAATAATTGATGTGAATACTACTAAATGGATTCTGCAAGAACCATCCGACAAGTTGCCAATGTGCTTTTAAGAGTTTATATTGACAATTATTATGAAATTGAAATTACACGTTTAAACGACTAATATTAAACGTCAATACCTACAACTACATTCATAGAGCCCACAGTGTGGGCAAACTGTGTGCACAATCGTAGGACCCACTGTGATATAGTGTGGGCAAACTGTGTGCACAATCGTAGGACCCACTGTGATATAGTGTGGGCAAACTGTGTGCACAATCGTAGGTCCCACAGTGACACAGTGTGGGCAAACTATAGGTAAAATCGTAGGTCCCGCACCTGGCGATGATTTGCCACTAGCGGTACTATAAAGACCGACGGTGGGTGCAGTGACATCTTGCCCGCACCGATCCCGCCCTGAGCCATCCAGCTAACCCTTAGAGCGCAGCCTGCGCACCGCTTAGGGCTTGATGAGGTAAAGACGATAAATGACGGCCCCGCAGGGGTCCGCCCTTGCGTTCCCTCACGGGTCCACAAGCGCTGGCCTGTGAAGTATGGACGGGCGTTGCCCGTCCTCCGACCCTCTGGGCTGGCGATGATAATGCGCTGTGGGCAATCAAAATCGGCACCCCGTGGGCCCTGCAAAACGTGGCTGTCTGGGCAGCCTAGCCGAAATCGTCACGAAACGGTTATAGGCCTATGGTGTGTAGGCCTAATTGCGCGTCAACCCCTAATTCATCAAAACCGTCACCGGTTCCTCCTACCGATGGAATACAAGGCGTTCCTCCATGACCAATCTAGAACCCTTACCGAAGAAATACAAGGTCTGTTCTCTATTGTTATTGTAAACACATCACGGATAGCCTATCAATTCCCGGATAAATGCAACGTGTTTTCTCTATGGTTGACGTAGAATTGTAGCAGGTGTCAACCTCCAAGTAGATACAAAGACGTTTGTTTCCAAAAAACTATAAAAGGAAGAAAAGCCATGGTTGAGAAAAGATTGGCCACAGTCGGGAACGGGAGAAGGGAAAGGACGGCGGAGCTTGTTCATCACCATTTATCAATTTATTATGTTGATTCATAGGCCTACAAAATGTGACTGTTGTGCTCAGGCGCTAGAAGTTAGAACTGATTACATTAAAATTCGCTCGTTGTTTAAGCAAATTTTTTCGTTTTCGTTTTCCTTCGTTTTGTTGAATTCGCATTCTAGAAAATAATAGGTAGCCCTATCGTATTTAAGTTGCATCCATAGGCGTAGCTACATGGAGGCACGAGGAGGCAGTTACCTCCTCTTGCTTTTTGCATATAGTGGTGTTTCAATTGAAATGACCAAGATTTTGCCAATGGTCTGTGAAGTTGCCTCCTCTTGAAATGAAGAATCGAAGTCATCGGAGTTTTAAAATGTGAAATTTTAAAAAAAGGTCGTCTGCAAAATGTGAAATTTCTACGGTAAAATGTGAAATTTAGAAAAAAAGGTCGTCAGAGTTAAAATGTCAAATGTCTAAAAAAAGGTAATCGGAGTTAAATTTATAAAAAAAAGATCGGAGTTCAATAAAAATTTTTATAAAAAAGGTCATCGGGAAAATTATGCACTGGTCTGTGAAGTTGCCGCCTCTTGAATTTAAGTCTGGCTACGCCCCTGGTTGCATCAATGTCAATAATTTATTTGCCATTTTAATAGCCTACTGTGGCGGACCAGGGGTTCGAACTCATCAACCAGTTGCGTCAGAACGTTTCTTTACAATGGCTCCGCGTCTCAATATAATATTGTTCAAATTCAAATTGAGATTCGTTCTACTCCTGGTTTTGCAGTGCCACCAAGAGAAACGTACGCTGTAAAGTGACTTCAATGTTAATAAAGCCATAGGAGCTGGATTATGGTGCAACTTATGCAGAGAACACAATTCAATAAAGATTACGCATTTTAGCCCTCCCTCTGTCCAAATTGCCCATCTAACTGTGCCATCGGGTACTTTGGACTCCAATTACATCTGGACTACTGTCTACAGGGCATACTCTGATTGAAATGGGTGCATAATGCAAACTGCACAGTAGGCCTAACTTTGTACCAAACGTAGATGTGTGGAGATCACTTTTGGGCATAACGTTTCTCGGTCCTTTTGACCTGGCCACCATTTCACCTTCGCAGAAGTCGTTAATGGATGAACAGTGCACAACTCACTCAAACTGAACTTGGAGAGAAGGCACGTTAAAATATGATTAAACTGTAGAGTGACAATATCATCGCCAAATAGTGACAGACTAATGAAAAAGCATTTTTAATTTGTTTAATTATTTGACTCTGAGGGTCGACACGAGGAATAGCAGTAACACTGTATATCGATAGCAATAGACAAGTATCTAACAAATGTTGAACATACTAAAACTTGTTTAAAATGAATAGGCTTGCAAACTAATCTGCTTTCTGTGTTCCTGGAAAGTAACAACACAGCTTAATTTCAAATATTTCAAGAAAAGTGTCTTTTTCTGGAGCAGCACAGTTGTGCTGATAACAATGCTCCACAAATTCCTTTTCAATTTCAAATATTCCGTCACATATTCCACATCCATATGGCCCAAAAGTTGCATGTCCAACATCATCGCTGATTCTAGAATGAGCCCCAGAACACTGTTTTTCAATTCCACTGGAATTATTTCTCTGCCTAGAAAGGTCTAGCATTGTTTCTGAAGCAGTTGACAACTGTTTCCCATCAACACAGTCCATGTAGTCAGTACTGTATTTCTTAGAGATAGAACTTGTGTGGTAGTTTTCACAGAAATTACTTCCATCAGCATTGGTTCTTGCATGGTAGTTGAGAATAGGCCTACCACTCTTTGAAAAAACATCACATAATTTCCCTACAGATGACTTTTCCCTCGCATGTTTTCTCAACTGCAGTTTGTCATCTTCACTTCGTGCAAATACTTCGCTACGTAAATGACATCTGTGAAGTTTGTCAGCAGTGTGCAGTCTTTTACGGCATTCCAAATAACTCTGACTTGTACCGTTTTTGAGACACAAGTTGCATTTATCAGTTTTAATTCCAGTGTGGGTTTTCACATGATATGAAAGAGAACCACTCTGCGGAAATCGTTTGTTACATAAATTGCATTTGTATAGTTTTTCTCCAGTGTGGATTCTTGTATGTCTTTTAAGACAAACTCTCTGTGATAATGCTTTGTCACATAAATTGCATATGTATGGTTTTTCTCCAGTGTGGGTTCTTGTATGTGTTTTAAGATTAACTCTCTGTGAAAATGCTTTGTCACATAAATTGCATATGTAAGGTTTTTCTCTTTTGTGGGTTCTTGTATGTGTTTTAAGATCAACTCTCTGTGAAAATGCTTTGTCACATAAATTGCATATGTATGGTTTTTCTCCAGTGTGGGTTCTTGTATGTCTTTTAAGATCAGCTCTCTGGGCAAATGCTTTGTCACATATATTGCACTTGTATGGTTTTTCTCCAGTATGTGTTCTTTTATGGCGTTGCAAATTATTTTGAAATGTAAATTCTTTGTGACATAAATTGCACGTGTATGGTTTCTCTCCAGTGTGAATTCTTGAATGTGTTTCCCGACCACGTCTCTGTGCAAATGCTTTGTCACATAAACTGCACTTGAATGGCTTGTCTCCCATGTGAGATTTTAAATGTTCTTCAAGATGATGTTTCCGTGAATAAGTCTTGAGACAAATACGGCACTTGCGTGATTTTTCTCCAGTGTGAGTTCTTTTGTGGTATTCCATATGAGAGTTCTGAGAAAATATTTCGTGACACAAACTGCACTGGTATGGGTTTCTCCAGTGTGGGTTCTTGTATGGCCGCTTAGATATCTCTTGTGTGCAAATCCTTTCTGACAAAACTTGCACTTGAATGGTTTATCGCCTGTGTGTGTTCTTGTGTGGATTTTTAGACTGCAAATTCGTGAAAATTCTCTGCTACAGACTTCACATTTAAATTGCTTTTCATTGCATATTCAGACTTTCAACAGAATAGAAATTTGTATTTAGGCCTACATTAACTTTATTGCTATGTCATCTACCGAAATATAGGAATCGGAGTTTCAAATGCATCCACTGCCCGTACGTCCTCTGTTACTGTCAGTCCCAAGACTGCAAAATGAGGATGACGATGCTAATTATTATTTGTTTGTTTGTTACTAAACAGTGTTGTTAAACAGTGTTAAATTTTAACAAAAAGCACAGTGGCAATAACGTCAAACAAGCAGCTAACAGGAGCTTCGACTTGATTGGATAAATTTAAATTTGATGACCTATGACTTAGAAAGCACAACTTTAACAAGTGTCATTATGCACTTTAATTTGAATTTTAAATAATATAATATAATATAAGGTAAACGAGTCGCTCAACAAACCGGTAACCGGATGTAATATAATTTCCACCCCCCCGGTATTTAGATAAACCTATAATATTATTATTCAACAAAGACTAAAGAAAAAAGGTAGAGACCATACGTGTGCTTAGAGTGCAAAGGTGCTAACTCCATTTATTGAAATTGTTCAGGAGAGCAAATCTAAACTTTCGATTGTTGCCACAAATCCAGTAAGTTTTATATCATTGTGGTTTATAATTATGCATTTGGATAATAAATCATTTCTTAGTTGGAATGTTGCTATCTTTTTAAAAAATATTTATGACTCCTCGCCTGAAATATTCAAAATAACGGCACGCCTCGCCTGAAATATTCTAAATAACGGCTTATGACAGACAATAGCACCTTTGCACATTTCAAAATATTTTGAGATCTGGAGATAGGCCCTTGAGTTATAGGCCCTACAACATCTTAGCCTATATTTGAGATTAAAAAGTGCCTTTTAAATAAAATATTGGTATCAGATAATAAATAAAAATAATGATTTGTGTAACATTGAATTCACCGACATTAAGTTAAGATTGGACTTCAATGATTTCTCTGACCAAATAAATTTATTGACATCGAGCTAGGAATGAACTTCAGTATTTTCGATTCACACGTTAGATTTTTCGGCAAGCATTTAGGGCAAAACTGGGAACGACGGTCCCAAATTCAGAAATATGTATTTTCGTCACAGACGTCCCAAATTATTAAATGAAAGAAGTCTACAAGCTATTTGATATTATCACTTTAAAATGGAAGCTGGATTAATGAAAAGAACTGTTTCCCTAAATGGAAGTGGGATTGATGAAAACATTCCTGTGTTGAAATAGAAGCTGGATTGATCGAAATAATTTTTCCCGTAAATCGAAGCTGGATACCAAGCTGGTTGCATGGATGAAACTAAGTTTCCATTCAATAGAAGCTGGATGAAAATAATGTTTTCAGTAATTAGAAGCTGGATTCCTGAGAATATATAGCACGTTTTAGCGAAACTACAAGAAAGCGGCCTCTGCTGATTTCTTTCATTTAATAATTTGGGACCGCCGTTCCCAGTTTTGCCGCATTTAGTATCGGAGTGCGTGTATTTTCTCCCGTCATTTTAAGCGTCGTGAGAGTCGGTTAGGGTAAGGTTAGCCTACGCGCCGTGATGGTCGGTTAGGGTCACGCCAAAAGATGCCGTCCGACGCCCGTAAACTTACGCACCCCGATACTAAATGCTTGCCGATTTTTCAACCACACTGTCAGATTCAAGCCAGCGAAACACTTTTGTTTCGTTGTGAATATTTTACTCGTCAATTCCAAATTTTTTCGTATGCCCGGAACTACAGACGAAAGTCATAATTAGCTCCTAACGAACAGGCTCTTAATTACTCACGTTATCGCTCACAAAGTATTAAATTGATGTTATTTTTAGATAATAACATTACTATGATTAAATAAACTAATATTTTAAGAATAACAATCCTGACTAAAGCAAAATGTTACAAACATAATTATTAGGAACTTACAATTTTCCGTTGAAATACCGTCAGTACGACGTCATAATATGACGTCAGTGTAAAGAGTGCAATACTAATTATAGTTCTATCGTCAATAGAACCTTTGCACATTTCAAAACTTAGTGATTGGAGATAGTCCAAACAATAAAGCAGCTATTACGTTTTTATTTACACTCTGAACAAAAACATCTTTTAGCATTTCAAACACTACATTGGTAGCAACAGAATAAAACAATAAAAGTTTTTTGAAAATTTTGGAGTTTGCACCTTTGCACTCTAACTACTAGAATTGTTAACAAAATGGAGTCTGTAAATATGTACTCAGTGAGAAAATATGATAACGTCTAATAGTTATCCCGGGATGCATATTTCCAACGTGTACATGGCAGCTGCAACCGCAGGTCTTTCAGCCAATCACAGGTCAGTATACATATTTCACGGCCACGCCCACACAACCAATGAGAATTCTCGTTACTAATCGTAAATAAAGGGTCGCTTTCAAATAATCTTCACTGTTTTATTATGGATATTTGACACGTTGTAATTCGTGCTTAAATAGAAGCTGGATTGATAGAAATAATAATTGGTTAAATAGAAGTTGGATTGATGACAGTTAGGCCTAAGAGGGTGGGTGACTGGGTGGTATTAATTTCCATGATTGTGTAAACCGTAGCTTATGTTAGCAAAGCCAAAACGTTATTCAAATGTCGTCAATGCGGTACTTTATTTTGGTAAGTACTCAGTCTTCCAATGTCCATGATAAGTGATACCTGTCATCAATCCAGCTTCCATTTCAGCAAAAATTAGTTTAATCAATCCAACCTCTATTGAAGGAAAAAATTATTCTCATCAATCCAACTTCTATTTACGGAAACGATTATTTTCATCAATCCAGCTTCATTCAAGCAAAGACTTCGTTTCATCAATCCAGCTTCCATTTAGGCAGGCAATTGTTTTCATCAGTCCAGCTTCCATTTTAAGCAAACAATTATTTTCACAATTCCAGCTTCCACTTTAAACTGACCATAATTATACCAATGCAAAAATAAAGCACCAAAATGGAGGACTTCCATAATGCGTGCATAATAAAGAAAGCTAAAGCCATAAATCGCCCTTTTTTTCTCGCCGCATGCCGTAGCCTACCTAGTTGAGGCGGCGGATTGTTGCATGGAAGCGATTGAGATTGTTTATACTGGCATGAAACTCGACTTGGAAGTCATTTGCTGACTTATGAATTTATAATCTAGTTTCATATGCTATAGGTATAATTTTGAGGGAAGAATTGTTGCTAAAAGTGGCAAATATTCATCATAAAACAATGATGATTGTTTGAAAAACGACCCTTTATTTACGATTAGTAACGATAATTCTCATTGGTTGTGTGGGCGTGGCCGTGAAATATGTATACTGACTTGTGATTGGCTGAAAGACCTGCGGTTGCAGCTGCCATGTACACTTTGGAAATATGCTCCCGGGATGCATATGCCCCAAATCCCAACCCGTAGGTCATAAATATAATGTAATAGTAAAACTAGAAGTTGGATGAGCCATGAAACCATGCCTACAATTTGTATTAGATATTTATGAACTGCTGTACGGGTTGGGTTTTGGGTAAATGCTCCCGGGATGGTCTCATAATTATGTAAGAAATCGTGAAACGTGAGCCATTATTGGCAAGATAAAGTCCACCTGGAAAAGAATATCGCTTATGAGGCTTCATAATAAAGCGCATTCAAAATAAGTGGCATGGTATTTTAAAATCAAATTCGGAAAATTACCAATTTAATCATAATATTTATTTATGTTACGCAATAAGCTACAGTGTGTAGGCTATAGTAAGTAAGTAAGTAAGTAAGTAAGTATATTCCTTATTCAACCAATTGCACATCCGCACTTTGGTGTACGGGTACATACATTTATACAGAGTATAACATTCTAATTATAAACGATCTGCGTGAGAGATTGTCCGCTTGTAGAAGATATGCTATGGTGCCTACACTCTGATTAAAGCTATAATCGGGGTAAAACCTTTAAAAGTCTGTTGCTTCGTAGTATTTCATGTGAATGTTATAACCGGACAGTGGCTCAGATAAATTGACGGTTGACCGCTACTCCCTTCCTAGATGACGGATTCCTCTTGCAGTCGATGACGTCCCTTGTCTCGAACCTGACGTCTTCCTGGAGTGAAACCAGACTCCCGATTTCCACCCTTTCTATTCCCTTCATTGATCATCCTGTCCCATCCAGCCCCTTTCTACCATTCCTCTCCTTACTTGGTTATTTCAATTCCGGTCTCTCCACCTACCTGCGCTCAGCGTTCACTTTTGCCTTTTATGCTCATTTCACACCCAGTCTTTCCGCCAGTCCTGCTGATGTCATGATGCGTTTGGCTGTAGGTAGCCTACCCATCTATCTCTCCAGTCTGCTTCGTCTGTGTATATATTTATAGCCTATAATGTTTAATTGTGTATTTGGGTTGATAGTTCAGCGTCTATTTGTCTTATAAATATAATGTTCATTCCTAGGCTATGTCTAGTGTTCACACAACTATTCATTTTAGCTTTGACAACGCTACAAATTACAAAGTGTTCATTTAACACATTGACCGCCAAGGACGAGTTAACTCGTCCTACAGAAGTTTATGCAGACGCCGAGGACGAGTAGCCTATAGGCCTACTCGTCCTTCAGGGAACGGTTGCTTATATAATATCTGGCGTGTGGGTAATACATTTATTGGAGTGGCAGTAATAGTACGATACACTGGTGACCCATTGGCGAAATGGTGCAAAAAGACGGTGCAGAATAAACAGATGCGGATAGAGAATTTCAAAATTTTGGTCCTAAACCGAAGGCTTCGCTAACCAGGAAAACTTCCACATATAATTATTTACCTATGACTAACACAACCAGTCACACGACCAAGTTCAATATAATTGATAAATCTGGGAAAATTTTAAATAGGGCCTATTATGAATGGCTACATTTGAAGTTTTTAATTAATCGATCAAAAGCCACAAATTTTAAAGAGATTAGGGCCTATGTGCTAAACTGGAACCAATCAATCAATCAATCAATCAATCAATCAATCAATCGATCAATATTCGCTTAATTTAATAAATCCAGTTGTCATGAACGCAACTGGTAACAATTAACACCAAACAGCTGTAGAGCCGAGCCTGAGTTAGTTATTGAAACAATTAGGCCCTGCAAGTGATTATGAGAGAATTAGGCCTAATATATATATATATATATATATATATATATATATATATATATATATATATATATATATATATATATATATATATATATATATATATATATATATATCAATCAATCAATCAATCAATCATTTTGCATATATATATATATTGCATATATATATATATATATATATATATATATATATATATATCTATATATATAATCCAAAGTCTCTTTTTTCTGTCCTTCCGTATGTTTGTCCGTCTCGCTAAAGGCTCCGAAACGGAACGCTTTAGCGATTTACAAAATTTTTCAAAACATTATTACGCCACGTCTTGATCAACGCGACTATTTTCAGCTCGCAATTTTATTTAAACGCCGATATATGGACATTTTAAATTATCAACTGCTTCGACGAGGCTATCTTATAATAGCATGGCCATTTGTCCACGTCACACTGGCTAAATATGCAATCTTAAATTACGTCACGCCTGCTAATTATGCAATCTTACGTCACACAGGCTAACGGCAGACTGAACTTCCTCTATTATTTAACAAATAATACGCCTATTATAATTTAGAGATAACCCGTGTAGTACGGGGAACAAATAATACGCCTATTTAAGGTAGAGATAACCCGTGTAGTACGGGGAACAAATAATACGCCTATTTAAGGTAGAGATAACCCGTGTATACAGTACGGGGAACAAATAATATTGCCTATATATAAATTTGCTTTGCCCGTGCAGTACACGGGCAAAGCAACTATGTTCACCTCTAAATATCGTTTCCATTCAGATATATGGACATTTTTTAAATATTTGAAGCCCATCAGCAAATATAGTAAGTGAGTAGCCTTTATTTGCAGCCGTTAAAAATTACGCCTGGGCAAAACCCGGGCGAACGCCGGGTAAAAAATGCTAGTATATATATATATCTTTGAACAAGATTCGCAGGCAGAATGTAGTTACACTTAGGCTATCCATGGTGGGAGGGTGAAATTGGACGTCAGTTAGGCTATAGGCCTATTTGTTTTGTCGTGTAGGTGGGAAAATTCCCCGGAGAACATGGCATGGTTCCCTACAGATGGCCCCAAACAGACCAACGTCAGCGGCCTTAGCCAGATCCACTACGGTCTACATGTACGTCTGGTTTAACATACATTGCAAAATGTGAAATACCAATGCAATGATTTGAGGAGTTGTGACGAGTTACTATTTATTTCTAATCACCGAACCCTAATGACAATAACGAAATTCTTGAAAACATGCTAATAAAAAAATTCTGTCTGTCCACGTGATAGCGTTTCCGTGTGTATCGTTCAAATTCACCCGAATATAACATTTATTTGCATTTTCGCACTTTTCGAGCGTATACACTTCGTGTTTTAACCCCCATTTAGAATTCGTTGCCAGGTATTTATCGTTTGATTGTAACTTGGATCCTTTATCTAGATTACTGCACAAATTCTATTCTACCCGCCTTTCGTGGCTATTTTCGGATCTTTGTTAAACATCAACATGACCTGTTTGAAGTATGCATTCTCAGCTAGAATGCGAACGTTTACAAGTAGGCATTGAGCTTATTTACTTTTGAACGATGACTTCGAGTTTTTTCAAAGGTAAATTTAAATGTTTTTTTTTATTTCCTTGCTATAACAAATAAGTCCCTTCCTAGCGAGACGTGTCCCTTCTGGGTGCCTGTTGCAGTGTTGCTTCATACTCATTCTGAGAATTAATAACAACACCAATTTTACAATGGTTAACGTTGTCCTTATAACAATGCTTAACTGTAATTTTTCTTTCGTCTTTTTCATTTTTAACAGTCTGAAATGCATTCTGTTCTATGAACAATAAAACTGCTGTTGAGAACAATAAATTGAAATTGAATTGAATATGATGGATTGCTGTAAGTCCTTCGGCCATACTCCCGTTGTTATAGCCTATATATCTTCTATATATATCTTGGCAATTCATTCATTCATTCATTTCAGATATTTATATAGCGCCCCTTCAAGATTTCTACTCAGAGGCGCTCCCGACTACAGCGCGGACACTGAATCGGAGTTTCACGCCGAAGCGCATGAGCAATTGCGAGTGAAGGACTTGCCCAAGGTCCCTACGCGGCGGCTTGAGGTAGATTCGAACCCGCAACCCTCCGGCTGCAAGGCACCGAACATACCTCTACACCACCGCGACCCACAATATCCTCTAACTATTTCTACATTGTACACGTTATGAATTTTTTTCACGTTTCATTTTCTAGTAAGCAAAAGGCCCAACTTAAATAAATAAATATGAGTAGATCAATATCCTATAACAAAACACAGATATCTAATTCAATAAAATAAATTATTTGAGTACTGATAAGCACAAGCCAGAAATTAAATTCATCCACGTCAGATCAAGTAGCGCTCTTGTGTGTGCCAGCTGGGCAAACATTATTCGTGTTCATTATTAATTCAAACTGACACACCGAAGTACGATTACAAGTCATAGTATGAACGGATGATTGCAGGTTATTATATGAGTCTGCTTTCACTGTATGACACCATGCAAGGCGTCCATCTGTCTAACTGGTCATTTACCAACTCCACCTAGCGAATGGAAGACTGAGTGGATCTTAGGGAAGGTGGCGGGAATCGATCCCGCGTACATGCTAATCTTAGTCTCTTCTTGTCCGTGTGTTACCATTCACCTAAACCATTCAGTCAAAACCAAGGTATTGGGATTGACCTCCGCATATTTCAGTATGGATAATCTGGGTGACCATAAGCAACGTTATTCCGTAACGCCGTATTGCCGATACTAGGCCTAATTGCCGAGCGGTGTGACTTTACAATTGCGCTATTCAGCACTGCTAAATACGGGTACATTACAATGCGTTAAACAGTGCTTTGCAATCGACAAAGGGACAAGTTTGGCAAATCATACATACCTTATATTCGGAATTTGCACTCGGTCGAACCGGTCTACGCGGTTTCAATAGCGACCTTGGAGCCTCATAGCTCTCAGTGTTATTTACCTTAATGGACCATTTTTATACAGCCTCTATGAAAGGTCACCGTCCTGTCAATATCGTGTGACCGGCAAACTACAAAAGACGGATCTATATATAAGTTTAAACAAACGCACAGAACCAAAACAGGTTTACGCTGCACAATGATTGGCACATGGAAACACCTCCACACATCGTTTGACCACACCTGGCTTGTTTACTTGAGTATTATATCTAGGACGCATGTATAATAATGCTGCAACCCTCATAAGTCTGCAGTGAAAAACACCTAGGGTCACAAACAGCCAACAGATCCGGTTAAAACAGAACAAAACCAACTTTTTTCAGAGGGTGGCTTTCAGTATTATACATTACTACCAACATAATTCCATAGGTCGTTAAGTTTTTGTCGGATACAACTGATTAGGAAGACAGAATGTCGTCGAATTCGTTCGGTTATGACCTTGAATCTGTAACGAGCAGCTACATCAAATACAGACCTACGTACCCAGTGGAACTGCATGAACGAATTCTCAACTACGTCGGTAAAGACTCTGAAGGGGTACAGAAGAGAGGAGTGGCTGTGGACATCGGCTGTGGCAGCGGGCAGAGTACATGGTTTCTGGCAGAAAGCTTTGACACTGTGATTGGAGTGGACAACAGCGAAGCTCAGCTGAAAGAAGCTCAGATAGCCACCTCCAATTACAAAAACATCACCTACAGGTAATTCACACCTTAACCCTCAGATTACCAGAATTGTTTTGTTACACTGAGTACCAGTGGGGTCAAAAATGACCCCAACACAATATTTACAATAAGTTATTTGTTTTTTGCATTTTTATTTATTGCCATGAAAACAATTATTAGTAAAGTATTTGGAACATGTATAGGCTGTTGAAATGAATGAATTTTTAATTTAATAGTTATAGATTAGTGTTCAAAGTGACCGAGTGTTCAATGTTCAAAACTAATATGGACAATTTCCGGTCATTACATGCATTTACTGTTTGAAGTTTATACAGATATACTCGGCAAAAACGACCTCATTGCGTTTACAGGCGGCACAGATTATGTTGGAATTCTTATCACTTTCTAACGATTTTGTCCACTTGTCAAATATTGTTCTAATAGTTGCAAGTTGTTTAGGATATTAACGTTCTCTTGTGCGCACCGCATCGTCAAATCTAAGGGAACGTGATATTTTCTTGAACCGATTTCTAGTCATGCTATCGCTGAAACATCGTCTAAACTCTGCAACTGCTGCACTGCTTCATTTATTGACTTGTCCGAAATATCACTCCATGTTTCACCATAGATGGCACTATCTTTCTTATTTATCCACTTCAGTTTCTTATAGAATTGGTTTTCTCATAACCAGTTGGACACCTGTTAGCGGACTGTCATCATTTTTGTAATAAATATACCATGTAAACAATTTATAATAGTTTATCTTTGTTAAAAATACTTTTAAAATAAATGTTAGCTCAATGAAAATGTATTTTGTTATTTTTACATATGCCAGAATTAACCAGTTTACACTGGGGTCAAAAACGACCCCACTGGTACTCAGTGTATAAATGAAATACCTGCGCCACCTGGTGTTAGAAAATGTAAAATAAAACTTGGAATTTTGTACAAAACAGGAATACCTATAAAGTCATAAAATTTCGTTGAGATATCTCTTATGGGGGCGTGAGCAACACTAATGCAAACTACCTCTGTGGTCATTTTTGACCCCAGCGGTAGTCGCAGGGTTAATATATTGCGTCTTGCAGGCATTACATGAAACTGTTACTGGCTAATACCTTTAACAGTTAGTATCCATTTGACAGGCATTCTATCTGCGTTTAACAGGCAATACCTTTAAAAGTGAGTATCCATTTGACAGGCATTCTAAGTAGTTGTATAAAGGCCGGTTCTAGTTCAGGGAGGGTCGGAGGGGGAGGTGCGGAGGGTAGGAAGCCACCTGATTGGTCCACGCAAGTCACGTGACCTATGACGTCATATCTATTAATAGCACAATGGGGAATTTGCTGAAGTAGTTTCCATGCGTCATATCTATTAATAGCACAACAATGGAAGCCTGTTTATCTAGTTTCCATGACGACGGCACGCCTAGTTTCTGGCGCACCTATGCTAGACTGCACTTTGACCTAGCATATCATTAGCATATTAATAGGAAGTTTACTGTCCTCGTTTCCATGACTATGGCATGTCGCATACATTACAAAGGCTGTTTTCCACTGCCTACTCAGTAACAGCTTCAAACCTCTTTCTATAATCATCAGCCAATAAGAGCACCCATTCGTACGCATGAGCACTTCAATTCGCAACAAGTCCAAACATGTTTCTACCCACATCCAACCAAAATACATAGCCTCACGCATGCACACATAATTTAAACGATACTATAAGAGCTCGCACACAAGCATTAGTACGTCATATCTATTAATAGCACTGGGGAATTTCCCGACGTAATTTCCATTACTACGGTACGCCTAGTTTCTAATTCATCTACACTCGACTCAACAACCATCAGCTAATTGGCATATCATTATTGCACCACCAACTCACCTATTGCATCACCTTACATATTACGTAACAGCTACTTGACCTCGTCACACGCATAGTTTCTCGTACACATACGTTGAAGCATATTTTTGTATTGCGCATTTACTTAACTCTGATTGCAAGTTGGAATTTTATCATATAAACCATTCAATTTAAATACATAAAGTCAGCTCTTAAGCAAGTATAAATATTTATACATGACATTATACGAGCATGATTTTAATTGAAAAATGTTGTGAATGTGTGATATTACCCAGAGAAGCGCTAGAAAAGTGTGAGAAAGATAGACATTTGGAATTTAGAAGTTCGGTGGAGAGACAGAGAGTGCAATTGGGGTATGGAGCTTTAGAAGTTACAGATATTGGCAGAATCAGCGAATGGTGGAGAGAGGGAGAGAGAGAGAGAGAGAGAGAGAGAGAGAGAGAGAGAGAGAGAGAGAGAGAGAGAGAGAGATGCAGAAACTTCAAACTTTGTGAAATTATTAGTCTCACGAAACATAAAACTAGGCAAACTCGCAACCAGTGAATCATAAAAGCTGCCAAACTTAGAAATTGTCAATTTGCGAAACATGTAAACCGCCAATCTTTGAGGAATCCATGAGTCGGAAAACTTAGGAACATACAAACTCGTAAATGTTCGAGAGAATGAGAGAGTCACAGGGCATGTGGAGAGAGCGAAACCTGAGAAACCTGCAACTCTTAGAAAACTTCAAACTTTTAGAAAACTTAAAACTTTGTATGATGCTTTAGAAGCTCGAGAGATCGAAACTTGAGAAACCTACTGAAATTTGAAAGTCTTAGAGATCTAGGAACTGGTGAAACTTTTAGAGAACTCACAACTCGTGAAACTTATAGCTCTTAGATAACTCGAAACCTGAGAAACCTAGTGAGATTTACAACCTTTAGAGAACTCACAACCTGTGAAACCTACTTAGAAAACACAAAACTTGGGAAACGTATAACGCTTAGGAAACTACAAACTTAGGAAAACTTCAAACTATGTGTGATGCTTTACCAGTACGAGAGAGTCAGAAAGCGTGAGCGAGAGATACATTAGATTGCCGAATAGAGCATTAGAAGTTCAAGAGATTGAAATTTTACACTGTAAAAGATAGGGAGATTGAGAATGGGCTATAAGTCTGGCTATGGTCGCCGTAGTGCAAACCCGCGACTTTTAGGCTATACTGTAACATGAGCGGAAGGCTCATATAGTTAAATTGCATATTTTAATGGAGTAGAGACAAAAGAAATGATTATTTGTACAGCAAATGCACATCTTTCAATTTACAACGTAATATGGATGTTTTTCTTAGCAGACTTATGCGATTCTAGATTGTAAAGAGAGCTGCATTGAGAGTTTACTCGAGGGACTTACATATATTGAGCTACAAAGATTGTGAGGCATGGTGGTCGACTGGTTAGAGCGCCTGATCTGTAACGCACAGAGTATGGGTTCGAGCCTCATCCGAGATAGTTAGACCTACTGTGTAGGGACTGGACATTGAGCGAGTCCTTCACTCACATTTTCTCTACAATACACGTATATCGGCATATTCGACGTATTCTGTACTTTGTAAGGAGGAGGAGGACGACACAAAAATATAGTTGTATTATTGTATTATAAAAATTCACGAGAATATGACTTGTTCACTAGAAGTTACAATTACATAGGTCGAAAGACACATGAGATAGTCGTTGGTTTACTTATACTACATAAGATTGTATGCATTATAAAATTGTAAATTTTAAGGAAACTACGTATGAAATGAAGATTTCTAGCTTAAAATATTGGTTTGTATGATGAAACTTTGATATTGCAAGGTTGAACAGATGTACGGTGCGAAGGTTTACGTAGTAAATTGAGAACATACAACTTATGCGGAGAGGCTTCATGAAGGATTTGACATTGAATTTATAAAAATTAATTATAATAATCCGACAATTGCAGCAATGAGAACTCAATCACGCATCGTACGACCATCGATTGGTCAAAATTCAAGTTGTCAGTGGGATGAATACATGTGCGTATCCGACAGTAGCTGTATCAATCTAAATCTAACATGTGATGGAGGGAACGACTGTTTCGACGGATCGGATGAGAGCATTTGTCCTTTCACCGGTATGAGTATTATACATATGGACTTTGCATATCGTAATATTATTAAAAATATTTAATTATAAAATCGAAGAGACTGCAACAGAAAATCAGGATCCGAGATAATGATGTTCGGCGCTTGTGTAAAGAGATGTTATTCGTGGTAGAAATGAACACGTCAAGATCATATGTATACCATAGGAAACCTATACACTTACGCGATTTACATATTAATTGTGTAATGCATAGGTGGCGAACTTTATACCGGAGTAATCGATCGCATATTCCTCGCAAATCGAGTCATAATCGGTGTCAGCATCGTCTCTATCGTCATCTCAGTGCTAGTCGTAATGTACATCATCAACGCATTTCGACGACGATCCATCTTGTTTCGAACCATCAGACGACAAGCTCAGACTATGGCGGAATACCAAGACACCTGTCTGAATCCGCCTCCCTACGACTTCTATCTACCAATCGCACCATCTTATGCAACCAATCCACCAACATATGCACGGATTTCCACCGGAGGAGATGATTATTTATAAGCTGAATCGACATTATTTGAGAAAGTAACAAATTTGAAAACGAATAGATTGAGAAATTTACAACTTTCAACGAACTTTCAATTCGAGCAATGTAAAACGTTGATAACTTACAACTTTGAAAGCGCACAGCTTTTGAAATTGAAAATTTTTAGAGAACTTTCAACTCGACAAACACGAGAAATTGACAAATCTATGAAACTTGCAGTCTTTGCGAAACTTGAGAAACTGTAAACTCATTAAATTTAAAACTTGGAATATTGAAAATTGTGAAACCTGCAGTCTTCGCCAAACTCGAAGACTCTAAAACGTGAGAAACTCACAACCTTGGAAGCATACAAATCGTGGTGAAACCTAGAAACTTACAACTCCAGAAACTTCAATCTATGCGAAACTAGTAGTCTTTGCGAGAAACTTGAGTAACCTAAGCCTCGAGAAACTCACGATTCAGTAAGAATCAAATCGTGAAACTTATCATTCGTGAAACACGAAACACTAGAAACTCACAACTCTGGAAGTTTCAAATTGTGAAACTTATCATTCGTGAAACGTAACATTCGTGAAACATAAAACATGTAAAGTTAACAAATTTTGATTCCTACAAACTTAAGACTCGTGAAACGTAAAACATTTGGAGAACCCACAACTCGGGAAGCTTAAAAATTGTTAAACTTAGAAATTTAGCGCTTGTGAAACTCTCAAATCAGTAATTTTTACGAAATCCACGAGCTGGAAAACTTAGAAACGTACAAACGTACAATCTTTGCGAAACTTGAAACCTTAGAAGCGTACATACACACACACACACACACACACACACACACACACACACACACACACACACACACACACACGCACAATTGGTAGAATGTTGAACCCGTCAAACTCGAGAACACGGAAATCGATAGATTTTAGCAATTTTATAGAGTAAAATTTAATCAACTCTTACGATATGCGGAAAGGTTCTCGCTGAGAAATTACGCCTTTAACGTCTTATAGTTGGAGGAAACTTAAAATTTTCGTAGTGCGAGTGCGTCTTAACGATGTCGATGAGAGAAGCAACGCGAGTTTACTCAGCAGTCTAGTTCGCGAAGACACGCGCTATTAGAGTTTCTTACTTAAAATTATATCCACATACGACGCACAGATGCACGATAGACCACCTCGCGTTGCGAAAATACAAACTTTAGCGTTCAGCGGTGTTTGGCATGAATGCTCATCTATAGACCACACATGAATTTTATCATTACAAAATGTAGAAGATTGATGGGAATGTACTAAGCGCAGAATCTACAACGACTCGACCCGATACGTGCATCTAAGCGATAATTATACATACATGTACGCGTACAATAATTGCTAAGATTTCATAGAGTGGCCACGTTTATACTAAAATTCAACTATCAGAGTCATAAGACGTATGGGACTCGTGTCTTTTAAACTGTTAAGGCCCGTGATTTAACGATTTGTACTTTAAACTTAGTTCTTTTCGTTTGAAAAGTTGCACATCATACACGATAAATTTGTGTATGAGGGGAGGGAGGGAAAGGGGGCCCTGCCTGCCCGCCCCGCCCCGCCCCGCCCCGCCCCGCCCGCCCGCCAAATCGCACGTGTAAGCTAATGGAACACGAAGCGGCGAAGCCGCTTTGCGCCTCCGTGCTGTGGAGAAACTGCAAAATTATGAAATTTGACTAAATGTCAACTTTTAAAACACTAGCGTTTCCAATGCGCTAGTCTATATCACCATCCGTAGTTGCTCCGTGCTAGCGTACGGAGCAGTTACAGCGTACTTACTTACTTACTTACTTACTTACTTAATATCGAGTGTATTCACAAACTAACAATCTACACGATATAAAGATGTAGCCTATATGGCGAGTGGGTTATATTCCATAGTCATACCACTACTCATGACATTTTCATCGGAACATTTGAAAATCGAACGCCTCACTATTAATGAACGATGCGCGCGCAATGCGTGTGTTATTATTATTATTAGCACGGAGCAACTACGGATGGTGATATAGACTAGCGCATTGGAAACGCTAGTGTTTTAAAAGTTGACATTTAGTCAAATTTCATAATTTTGCAGTTTCTCCACAGCACGGAGGCGCAAAGCGGCTTCGCCGCTTCGTGTTCCATTAGCTTACACGTGCGATTTGGCGGGCGGGCGGGGCGGGGCGGGGCGGGGCGGGGCGGGCAGGCAGGGCCCCCTTTCCCTCCCTCCCCTCATACACAAATTTATCGTGTATGATGTGCAACTTTTCAAACGAAAAGAACTAAGTTTAAAGTACAAATCGTTAAATCACGGGCCTTAACAGTTTAAAAGACACGAGTCCCATACGTCTTATGACTCTGATAGTTGAATTTTAGTATAAACGTGGCCACTCTATGAAATCTTAGCAATTATTGTACGCGTACATGTATGTATAATTATCGCTTAGATGCACGTATCGGGTCGAGTCGTTGTAGATTCTGCGCTTAGTACATTCCCATCAATCTTCTACATTTTGTAATGATAAAATTCATGTGTGGTCTATAGATGAGCATTCATGCCAAACACCGCTGAACGCTAAAGTTTGTATTTTCGCAACGCGAGGTGGTCTATCGTGCATCTGTGCGTCGTATGTGGATATAATTTTAAGTAAGAAACTCTAATAGCGCGTGTCTTCGCGAACTAGACTGCTGAGTAAACTCGCGTTGCTTCTCTCATCGACATCGTTAAGACGCACTCGCACTACGAAAATTTTAAGTTTCCTCCAACTATAAGACGTTAAAGGCGTAATTTCTCAGCGAGAACCTTTCCGCATATCGTAAGAGTTGATTAAATTTTACTCTATAAAATTGCTAAAATCTATCGATTTCCGTGTTCTCGAGTTTGACGGGTTCAACATTCTACCAATTGTGCGTGTGTGTGTGTGTGTGTGTGTGTGTGTGTGTGTGTGTGTGTGTGTGTGTGTGTGTGTGTGTGTGTGTGTGTATGTACGCTTCTAAGGTTTCAAGTTTCGCAAAGATTGTACGTTTGTACGTTTCTAAGTTTTCCAGCTCGTGGATTTCGTAAAAATTACTGATTTGAGAGTTTCACAAGCGCTAAATTTCTAAGTTTAACAATTTTTAAGCTTCCCGAGTTGTGGGTTCTCCAAATGTTTTACGTTTCACGAGTCTTAAGTTTGTAGGAATCAAAATTTGTTAACTTTACATGTTTTATGTTTCACGAATGTTACGTTTCACGAATGATAAGTTTCACAATTTGAAACTTCCAGAGTTGTGAGTTTCTAGTGTTAGTTCGTGTTTCACGAATGATAAGTTTCGCGATTTGATTCTTACTGAATCGTGAGTTTCTCGAGGCTTAGGTTACTCAAGTTTCTCGCAAAGACTACTAGTTTCGCATAGATTGAAGTTTCTGGAGTTGTAAGTTTCTAGGTTTCACCACGATTTGTATGCTTCCAAGGTTGTGAGTTTCTCACGTTTTAGAGTCTTCGAGTTTGGCGAAGACTGCAGGTTTCACAATTTTCAATATTCCAAGTTTTAAATTTAATGAGTTTACAGTTTCTCAAGTTTCGCAAAGACTGCAAGTTTCTCGATTTCACAATTTTTAATCGTTCAAGTTGTAAGTTCACTGAAAGTTTTAAATCATACGTTTCGCAAAGGTTGCAAGTTTCTCGTGTTCTGTCGAGTTGAACGAGTTTCTGCTTTCAAAAAGTTGTAAGTTCAATTTCAAAAGCTGTGCGCTTTCAAAGTTGTAAGTTATCAACGTTTTACATTGCTCGAATTGAAAGTTCGTTGAAAGTTGTAAATTTCTCAATCTATTCGTTTTCAAATTTGTTACTTTCTCAAATAATGTCGATTCAGCTTATAAATAATCATCTCCTCCGGTGGAAATCCGTGCATATGTTGGTGGATTGGTTGCATAAGATGGTGCGATTGGTAGATAGAAGTCGTAGGGAGGCGGATTCAGACAGGTGTCTTGGTATTCCGCCATAGTCTGAGCTTGTCGTCTGATGGTTCGAAACAAGATGGATCGTCGTCGAAATGCGTTGATGATGTACATTACGACTAGCACTGAGATGACGATAGAGACGATGCTGACACCGATTATGACTCGATTTGCGAGGAATATGCGATCGATTACTCCGGTATAAAGTTCGCCACCTATGCATTACACAATTAATATGTAAATCGCGTAAGTGTATAGGTTTCCTATGGTATACATATGATCTTGACGTGTTCATTTCTACCACGAATAACATCTCTTTACACAAGCGCCGAACATCATTATCTCGGATCCTGATTTTCTGTTGCAGTCTCTTCGATTTTATAATTAAATATTTTTAATAATATTACGATATGCAAAGTCCATATGTATAATACTCATACCGGTGAAAGGACAAATGCTCTCATCCGATCCGTCGAAACAGTCGTTCCCTCCATCACATGTTAGATTTAGATTGATACAGCTACTGTCGGATACGCACATGTATTCATCCCACTGACAACTTGAATTTTGACCAATCGATGGTCGTACGATGCGTGATTGAGTTCTCATTGCTGCAATTGTCGGATTATTATAATTAATTTTTATAAATTCAATGTCAAATCCTTCATGAAGCCTCTCCGCATAAGTTGTATGTTCTCAATTTACTACGTAAACCTTCGCACCGTACATCTGTTCAACCTTGCAATATCAAAGTTTCATCATACAAACCAATATTTTAAGCTAGAAATCTTCATTTCATACGTAGTTTCCTTAAAATTTACAATTTTATAATGCATACAATCTTATGTAGTATAAGTAAACCAACGACTATCTCATGTGTCTTTCGACCTATGTAATTGTAACTTCTAGTGAACAAGTCATATTCTCGTGAATTTTTATAATACAATAATACAACTATATTTTTGTGTCGTCCTCCTCCTCCTTACAAAGTACAGAATACGTCGAATATGCCGATATACGTGTATTGTAGAGAAAATGTGAGTGAAGGACTCGCTCAATGTCCAGTCCCTACACAGTAGGTCTAACTATCTCGGATGAGGCTCGAACCCATACTCTGTGCGTTACAGATCAGGCGCTCTAACCAGTCGACCACCATGCCTCACAATCTTTGTAGCTCAATATATGTAAGTCCCTCGAGTAAACTCTCAATGCAGCTCTCTTTACAATCTAGAATCGCATAAGTCTGCTAAGAAAAACATCCATATTACGTTGTAAATTGAAAGATGTGCATTTGCTGTACAAATAATCATTTCTTTTGTCTCTACTCCATTAAAATATGCAATTTAACTATATGAGCCTTCCGCTCATGTTACAGTATAGCCTAAAAGTCGCGGGTTTGCACTACGGCGACCATAGCCAGACTTATAGCCCATTCTCAATCTCCCTATCTTTTACAGTGTAAAATTTCAATCTCTTGAACTTCTAATGCTCTATTCGGCAATCTAATGTATCTCTCGCTCACGCTTTCTGACTCTCTCGTACTGGTAAAGCATCACACATAGTTTGAAGTTTTCCTAAGTTTGTAGTTTCCTAAGCGTTATACGTTTCCCAAGTTTTGTGTTTTCTAAGTAGGTTTCACAGGTTGTGAGTTCTCTAAAGGTTGTAAATCTCACTAGGTTTCTCAGGTTTCGAGTTATCTAAGAGCTATAAGTTTCACGAGTTGTGAGTTCTCTAAAAGTTTCACCAGTTCCTAGATCTCTAAGACTTTCAAATTTCAGTAGGTTTCTCAAGTTTCGATCTCTCGAGCTTCTAATGCATCATACAAAGTTTTAAGTTTTCTAAAAGTTTGAAGTTTTCTAAGAGTTGCAGGTTTCTCAGGTTTCGCTCTCTCCACATGCCCTGTGACTCTCTCATTCTCTCGAACATTTACGAGTTTGTATGTTCCTAAGTTTTCCGACTCATGGATTCCTCAAAGATTGGCGGTTTACATGTTTCGCAAATTGACAATTTCTAAGTTTGGCAGCTTTTATGATTCACTGGTTGCGAGTTTGCCTAGTTTTATGTTTCGTGAGACTAATAATTTCACAAAGTTTGAAGTTTCTGCATCTCTCTCTCTCTCTCTCTCTCTCTCTCTCTCTCTCTCTCTCTCTCTCTCTCTCCCTCTCTCTCTCTCTCCCTCTCTCCACCATTCGCTGATTCTATCTGTAACTTCTAAAGCTCCATACCCCAATCACTCTCTGTCTCTCTCTCTCTATCTTTCTCACACTCTCGCTTCTCTCACACATTCACAACATTTTTCAATTAAAATCATGCCATTCGCTGATTCTTGCCTGATATGTATTTAAATTGAATGGTTTATATGATAAAATTCCAACTTGCAATCAGAGTTAAGTAAATGCGCAATACAAAAATATGCTTCAACGTATGTGTACGAGAAACTATGCGTGTGACGAGGTCAAGTAGCTGTTACGTAATATGTAAGGTGATGCAATAGGTGAGTTGGTGGTGCAATAATGATATGCCAATTAGCTGATGGTTGTTGAGTCGAGTGTAGATGAATTAGAAACTAGGCGTACCGTAGTAATGGAAATTACATCGGGAAATTCCCCAGTGCTATTAATAGATATGACGTACTAATGCTTGTGTGCGAGCTCTTATAGTATCGTTTAAATTATGTGTGCATGCGTGAGGCTATGTATTTTGGTTGGATGTGGGTAGAAACATGTTTGGACTTGTTGCGAATTGAAGTGCTCATGCGTACGAATGCGTGCTCTTATTAAATGCTGATGATTATAGAAAGAGGTTTGAAGCTGTTACTGAGTAGGCAGTGGAAAACAGCCTTTGTAATGTATGCGACATGCCATAGTCATGGAAACGAGGACAGTAAACTTCCTATTAATATGCTAATGATATGCTAGGTCAAAGTGCAGTCTAGCATAGGTGCGCCAGAAACTAGGCGTGCCGTCGTCATGGAAACTAGATAAACAGGCTTCCATTGTTGTGCTATTAATAGATATGACGCATGGAAACTACTTCAGCAAATTCCCCATTGTGCTATTAATAGATATGACGTCATAGGTCACGTGACTTGCGTGGACCAATCAGGTGGCTTCCTACCCTCCGCACCTCCCCCTCCGACCCTCCCTGAACTAGAACCGGCCTTTATACAACTACATTCTATCTGCGTTTAACAGGCAATACCTTTAAAAGTTAGTATCCATTTGACAGGCATTCTATCTGCGTTTAACAGGCAATACCTTTAAAAGTGAGTATCCATTTGACAGGCATTCTATCTGCGTTTAACAGGCAATACCTTTAAAAGTTAGTATCCATTTGACAGGCATTCTATCTGCGTTTAACAGGCAATACCTTTAAAAGTGAGTATCCATTTGACAGGCATTCTATCTGCGTTTAACAGGCAATACCTTTAAAAGTTAGTATCCATTTGACAGGCATTCTATCTGCGTTTAACAGGCAATACCTTTAAAAGTTAGTATCCATTTGACAGGCATTCTATCTGCGTTTAACAGGCAATACCTTTAAAAGTGAGTATCCATTTGACAGGCATTCTATCTGCGTTTAACAGGCAATACCTTTAAAAGTGAGTATCCATTTGACAGGCATTCTATCTGCGTTTAACAGGCAATACCTTTAAAAGTTAGTATCCATTTGACAGGCATTCTATCTGCGTTTAACAGGCAATACCTTTAAAAGTGAGTATCCATTTGACAGGCATTCTATCTGCGTTTAACAGGCAATACCTTTAAAAGTGAGTATCCATTTGACAGGCATTCTATCTGCGTTTAACAGGCAATACCTTTAAAAGTTAGTATCCATTTGACAGGCATTCTATCTGCGTTTAACAGGCAATACCTTTAAAAGTTAGTATCCATTTGACAGGCATTCTATCTGCGTTTAACAGGCAATACCTTTAAAAGTTAGTATCCATTTGACAGGCATTCTATCTGCGTTTAACAGGCAATACCTTTAAAAGTGAGTATCCATTTGACAGGCATTCTATCTGCGTTTAACAGGCAATACCTTTAAAAGTTAGTATCCATTTGACAGGCATTCTATCTGCGTTTAACAGGCAATACCTTTAAAAGTTAGTATCCATTTGACAGGCATTCTATCTGCGTTTAACAGGCAATACCTTTAAAAGTTAGTATCCATTTGACAGGCATTCTATCTGCGTTTAACAGGCAATACCTTTAAAAGTGAGTATCCATTTGACAGGCATTCTATCTGCGTTTAACAGGCAATACCTTTAAAAGTTAGTATCCATTTGACAGGCATTCTATCTGCGTTTAACAGGCAATACCTTTAGATGTGAGTATCCATTTGACAGGCATTCTATCTGCGTTTAACAGGCAATACCTTTAAAAGTGAGTATCCATTTGACAGGCATTCTATCTGCGTTTAACGACACCGACCTTCTAAAGCGAATGTCTGAAGATTCTTAAAGTCGGCGGAACCTTCGCTGCATACGCATGTTTTCATCCAATTTTCGACAATGCAGAAGCAACAGACATCGTGCACAAGGTAATCTGCGCTTTTATGCCCGATAGCGCATTGGATAACACACTGGCATAGAGAGCGAGAGGTACCGAGTTCGAGCCCCGTAGGACGGATATGCTTTGTAGGCTGCTATTAGCGCCGTGTATTGCAGGCTGTCTGTTCTGTTAGTAGTTAAGGTTGGTTGTTTCAATTGCATAACTTGTAAATTAATGTACAGCGCAGTGCGTTTGTCAGGCGCTTCAATAAAGAAAAGATTATTATTATTATTTTTTTATGCCCCGAGGTAAACATGATCCCTCAGGGACTTCAATATTAATTAAAATGATAAAAGTCTGGAACGGTTATTATTATTATTATTATTATTATTATTATTATTATTATTATTATTATTATTATTATTATTATTATTATTATTATTATTATTATTATTATTATTATTATTATTATTATTATTATTATTATTATTATTATTATTATTATTATTATTATTATTATTATTATTATTATTATTATTATTATTATTATTATTATTATTATTATTATTATTATTACTATTATTATATCAAAATCTAGTGTAACTGGAAGGGCTATCCCTCTTCCATCTCGGGCATAGGGTCAACAAAAGAACCGGTGAAGGCCACAGCGTTAAAGCGCTGAATTGTCAACGACAGTCTTTGGAAGAGGAAGGTCGTCTCTCTGACGTCGTCCGTCGCCTTTGTCAGATGACGGCCCATCACTGTGATTAAGTCAAGGCCTCTTAAGTTAATGGGACCTAAAGTTTCCAGGGCCAGCGGGATGAAGTCATGTGTGTCAAGAAGGGTCTGGTATTTTTGATTTTTTCTGTTGTCAGCTATTTCAGCTGCTGCTCCTGCTGTCACGGCCGTTGCCTGCAGGTAGGAAGGCGCTAGCGTGTCGACCACCGTTGCGTCCCACACGAGGTTTCGGCCCGCTCTCCATGGTATAAGCGTGGTGCCGTCCGGTCTCTTACCATCCGAGCGCAGCATGCCCCGTGGCTCCTTAACCGCTGGGAAACCGGCTTTGATAAGATTGCGATGGATCAGGTCGTTGATGGCGGCGTGTCTGGCCACTCGACCAAATCCCAGAGAGCAAGAGTGTGTTCCTCTATTATTATTATTATTATTATTATTATTATTATTATTATTATTATTATTATTATTATTATTATTATTATTATTATTATTATTATTATTATTATTATTATTATTATTATTATTATTATTATTATTATTATTATTATTATTATTATTATTATTATTATTATTATTATTATTATTATTATTATTATTTTTTTTTTTTTTTTATGCCCCGAGGTATACAGGATCCCTCAGGGACTTAGAGATTACTATATGATGTAATTTGTCTGGAGATGACCCTACTCGTCGGTGTCCTGGTTGGCGAAAGTGCCTCGGAACGCGATTGCGTTATAGCGTTGTATTGTTAAGGAGACACGCTGGTAAAGAAATGACGTTTCACGTGGGTCCCCAGTGACCGCACTGAGTTTTTATTATTATTATTATTATTATTATTATTATTATTATTATTATTATTATTATCATTATTATTATTATTATTATTATTATTATTATTATTATTATTATTATTATTATTATTATTATTATTATTATTATTATTATTATTATTATTATTATTACTATTATCATTATTATTATTATTATTATTTTTATTTTTGTCTGGAACGGCCGCTCACTCAACAAGTTCTTGCTGCTCAAAGGTGCCTCTGAAGGCAACGGCGTTAAATCGCTGGATGCAGACTGACAAGCGTTGAAAAAGGTAACTAGTTTCTTTAGGGTCCCCGGTGGTTTGGGTTACGAGGCGTCCCAAGTCCTTAACAAAATCCATTCCATTGCTGTTAATGGGGCCCATGGTCTCGAAGGCCAGAGGAACAAAGAAATAGGTGCCTGCCAGCTGGATGTATTTAGCGTTCTTCCTGGTGGCTGCCACCTCCGCCGCCGCGCCCGCCGACGCAGATGTCGCCTGGAGGTATGACGGAGCCACGGTGTCGATCACCGTTGAGTCCCAGATGAGACTCCGTCCTCTGCGCCATGGAATCAGCGTGAGACCATCAGGGCGTCTGCCATCCGATCTAGATAATCCGGGTGGTTCCTTGATATTTGGGAATCCCGCGCGTGTGAGGCTGCGACTGATTAGATCGTTCAATGCGGCGTGTCTGGCGATCCGTCCCGGTCCCAGTCCACAGGAAAGCCCGTGTGCTCCATCTGCCGTCACTCGAGCCCCGCATGGGCATGCGTGCGGCTCGCATATGCCTGTCCCCAGGCGGAGTCCCACCGCAATTCTGACCGCCTCATCGTCCAGCCGCAGTCCACATGTCGTCACTGGGAGGGCGAACAGCCAGTCCCCTGCATGCGGTGCTGCGGTTGCCCTGAGTCGCGCCTGGTGGTATGGATCGGCATGGACATTGCACAGTTCGGCTGCTGCCTTCAGCATGAGCGGTCTGTCCCAACTTGATTGTTTGTGTGATGCTCCGTCGTCTGGGTGCGCCGTTCTACTCTCGTTGCACCATAGATGATCCATCTTCTCCACCCACTCGTCGGCGTCAGGGCAGGTGTTGCCCAGTAAGGAGGACTGAAGGTCTCGGGTGCTCGCAGCGGAAGCCAAAAAGGCGGGAAGCGCAAGCGAGGCCACCCGACGAATGCCCAGTCCTCCCATCTTCACTGGTAATGATGCCTGTAGCCATTGGTCGTTCGACAAGGCGATGTTGAGAATTGCGACCAAGCCGTTCCGAAGGAGTGTGTCGAATCTGTCCAGCAGGGCGTGTCCTGTGCATGGGCTGCATCTTAAGGTGTGCATCAGCTTTTGGGAGCTGAGTGAGCATCTGAGGAGGATCAGGGCGTCGTGTTTGGCGATGGTCTCTAGTCTGGTTATTGCCAACGCCAGTTCTGTGCATCTGCCCTCCAGGCATGTCGTCAAGGCCTCCTTGGTGGACAATGGTGCGCCCAGCAAACAGGCTCTCTCTGGTGAAACGACGGTGAAATGCTGGAAGACCTGGTCGGAGCTCCGCTTGTCAGGGTGGTAGATGATTTCGCATTTTCTCTGGTTGAGTTGCAGCCCCAGCTGCTCACATCGCTGTTCCAGCAGTCTCACATCTTCCGCAACTGTGGCTGCCCTTCCTCCCAGAGTTAGGTCATCCATGTAACCCAGCACCAGTGGTGACGACATATCCTGCAGTATTGGCTGCAGAGGAAGGCAAAAAAGCATTGGACCCAGCGGGTCTCCTTGTTGAGGTCCGACTTGTGACGAGATGGTATACGGTCCAAACCGGAGCTCTGAAGGCTCCGCGTATGCGAGGTGACAGAACGGAGCCAGCTCCGGCAGGACGTCATCTATCGAAGAGAGCATTCTGTCTCTGTAAAGACTATTGAACGCGTTCTTAAAGTCAAGCTTTACTAGGATGGAACCCGTTGGCATTGCTTCCAGGAAACGCCTCGCCGCGTGGACCGCCGCCTCTCCTCCTCCCGGTATGCCCACCCCCACCTGCCTCGGTGCGAGGTAGGCGGTTGCCTTTGGGACCGCATAGGTGTTTGCACATTTGGATGCGAGTCTGCGCCAGTAGTAGCCTATTGCAATTGGGCGCAGACCTCCTGAATCTTTTCGGAGTGCCATGAGAGTGCCTCCAAAGAGTACAGGTCTAATCTGTTCCGGGCATTCGCCTGCCAGAAGGAGGTTGATCAGTCCGGTGATGGCGGAGATCAGCTCCGATCCTATTTCGGCGCAATTTACAAGGTCCGAAAGATGCTGGGGTCGCAGACCGTCCGGTCCCCCCGAGGAACCCAACGGGAAGGAGCGTATTTGGCCTAGAACCTGTTCTTCTGCGGCATGACCAGATCGGATGGCATGACCAGATCGATATTATTATTATTATTATTATTATTATTATTATTATTATTATTATTATTATTATTATTATTATTATTATTATTATTATCATTATTATTATCGATATCCTCTGTTGGATCTGTCCAGAGTTCGCCGCTCGTCGGCTCCCGGCAGCCTTGACATGGTGCCCTGGAAAGCCACCGCGTTGAAGCGTTGGATCATGACCGATAGGCCTTGGAAGAGGAAGCTTGTTTCGCGAGTGTCACCGGTAGTCTTCGATAGTCGGCTTCCGGTCTCCGATAAGAAGTCGAGACCCTCTCTGTTGAAGGGACCGAAGGTTTCTATGGCGACAGGTACGAACGTGTATCTCCTTTCCAGCTCCGAGTACCTGACGTGCTTCCTTGCGGCGGCCATCTCTGCCGCCCCACCAGCCGCGGCCGCTGTCTCCGAAATGTATGAGGCCGCCACCGTGTCCACCACCGTCGCATCCCATAGTAAGGTCCGTCCACCACTCCACGGTATCAGGGTCTGCCCGTCCGGTCTTTTGCCATCCGATCTGGTCAGGCCGGACGGCTCTTTGACTGCCGGGATGCCAGCTCTGTTGAGGCTACGATGGATGAGGTCATTGATATTGCTGTGTCTCGCTTGTCGGCCGAACCCCAGTGAGCACGACAACCCATGTGTACCTCTAGACGAAACGGAAGTACCGCATGCGCATACGTGTGGCTCGCAAATGGCCACACCCAATCTCAGGCCAACCGCCACCCTTACGGCCTCGTCCTCCAGTCTGAGGCCGTGTGCAACGAGCGGGAGAGCATGAAGCCAATCCGAGGCGTGCGGTGACTGTGAGGCTCTTAGTCTCGCTTGGTCGTAGGAGTCCTGTAGATTATCGTTAACAGCCGAAAAAATGGCGTTCAACATTATTATTATTATTATTATTATTATTATTATTATTATTATTATTATTATTATTATTATTATTGTTATTATTATTATTATTAACAAATTGCTATAGCTACTACTGGGACTTCTGTCTGAAAAAAGTCGTGTTATACGGCGCTTCTGAAACGTTTCAAAGTCAGAGGATTGTTAAATTGTAATCAAGCATGGGCGTATTTAGGGGGGTTTCGGGGATCAAACCACCCCAAAATAAGTTTCCGGACATTTTTTAGGCTTTTACATGTGAAATACAAAAAACCTTAACTTTTGCGACAATCTTCAATGGAAAACCCACCGAAATCTGAAAACCTCCCTCCGAAATTTGTTCATGGCTACGCCCAAGTACAGTAGGCCTACTATGGGACACGATTCATTATAATCGGTGCTTTTTTTCAGCCGGAACGGTCCGGAACGGCGTTCCGGTACCTTTTTCAGTTATTAAAAAATAATTTAGCTAATTTTAATTTTTTTTTAAATTATTTAAAATTAATTTAGATACTTTAATTTAATTTAAGTGTTTATTGATATTAAAGTATATATATGTATGTATATATATATGTACTAAATAGAAATATCAGCATAAATTATGCCTTTCTATTGTTCTGAATTTGTTGAGTTCCGGAACCTTTTTTTCTAGAAAAAAAACACTGATTATAATACACCTGAACGTGGGACACAATTGCCGCTTGCTGTGACTGATTGCTTTGCTTGAGCCAGTTGTTGAAACACAATTGCTCAGCGCCGTCGTTTCTTTCATAATATAGCGGCGCTTAGAAAGTAAAGACGTAATAGTATACTTGTAGCTCAGTACAATTCACCATTGACCATTAAAAAAATGTTGTCTTCATAATCAGAGGCATAAGTCGTATTGCCTCCAAATCAGGTAGTATGTTCTCAACCGTCGAATACGACGGAAATGCAATCGATTGGAGTTGTGTGGTCGCAGTAGGGGGAGCGATTCCAGGTCAACTCACACAACCTGGAATACTGGGAACCAAATCTCCGGAATGCATAAATGAACCTGGAGATAATCATTTTCTTCCCCAACACTTGAGGATCGTCTCGTAACGGTAATTTTATTGCAGTCTCAAAATTTTTAAGGTCATACTTTAGCGCTAAGCATAGGACGCCAGCTTATTTATAAACCATGCATTGTTTGAGAGGTTGTACAGAAATACCAAGTCCGGTTGCAAAAAACAACGAAGAGAAGGAGGCAGAGGACCTGGTAAAGCAGGTTTCGTTAAGAACGGGAAAGATGGATAGGCAGAGGAGAGGATGCATCAGGATATGAATTCTTGAAAAGGTGAGAACTTACTTTTGATTGGTATGAAAATATTGATGAAACAGAAAGGCAAATTATTATGATGAGTGGGGCGATATAAGTGAAGTGTGTGCTGATTTCAGGAGGGAGATGCTCCAGAGTCGAGGGCAGTGGATCGCATGCATGGGTTGAAGAAATTGAAATGAGATGTGACATGAGCTGCGGGAAAGAGTGACATAGCAGGATCGTCGAGTTGGCTCATGGCATTAAGGGCCAAGTTTGTTTGCTGTCGAAAAATTTAGACATGTTTTATATTGATTTTCTTGATAAAGGTCTTCGCCGAGGCATTGCAGCCATATTATCCGACTCGACGTACTGACCATGTTTACAATCTGTATCGAGACCTTTACGCTGCTATGCCAAACTACTTTCGACAATGTACCAGGTATGCCTGAAGATTGATGATTTCAAATTGCTTGTAAAAATTTGCAAATTATGGAATTGTAAACCTATTTTTACGTAGGCCTACTTCTCTATAGTTCTACATATACCTATACCGATTGCGTTTATTTTATAGAAGGAATGGCGATTACAATGTTATGATTGTACTACATGCATACTACATATAATAAAATCATTATCTCATTTACATAATAGGCCTATGTAATTGTGATTATGATTATATTACTTGTAGTATGCAACTATGCATGTAATACAATCATAATATATTTAAACATGCACATTTCCTTCTCTTAAATAAACGCAATCTGTATAAAAATAATAATCATTAAACGGATTTATATTTTACATATTATGTTATACATTATATTAGATACGTACAATATGAATCCGTTAATTGAATTCAGCGTCACTGTATCTGTATACGGCTACATGTGAAGCACTTCTAACACCGGATATTGCCAGTGACTATTATATGCTAACGGACAGGCTATACACTATAAAATTATACATTTTATATGGCATAGGCTATCTAATGATGGCCGCTATTTCGTTTTTGTGGAATACATCATAACTATGGATTCTATCCATTTTTATATTTCTAGGGACGATTCGATTAGGCCTAGTAACCGGGCTGAGTACAATTTGGAAGAAGTGATGGGTTACTTTAAATCGCACCCTCCGTACTATTCCTACAAGGCTGACCATCCAGAAGAACCCGATATATTCAGCGCCACGCTCGACAAGTAATTTGTGCTAAAAATTATGTTCATAATGATTTTCGATTATTATAAATGTCCTTTGTATTTCTAGATCATTTACCCCATTTGCACTTCTCACTTGCCTTGAAATACCCCAACTTCACCTTCTCAACCTCAGTTCGTGACCTGGGAGTCACCCTAGACCAGGAACTCACATTTACGCGTCACATAAAATCTTCTCAGCCGCAGCTGTTACTATCAGCTTCGACAGCTCAAGGTAATCTCCCGCTCTCTGTCTCCTAGCGCAGCGTCGACGCTGGTCCATGCTTTTGTAGTCTCACGGCTCGACTACTGTAGCGCCATTTATGATGGACTTCCTGCCTGCCGGACCGGGTCCCTGAATAGGGTCCTGCGCACTGCCGCCCGCCTTGTTGGCCGCATTCTGAGGTTTGGGCGGGTTTCTGAATACATGAGGGACGTGCTCCACTGGCTTCCTTACCCACAGCGTATAATTGTGTATCGAATCTCTGTCTTGGTCCGGCGCTGTATTGAGGGTCTAGCCCCTCCATATTTGCGGGAGCTCTGCTGCTCCACCACATGCGTCCAGCGTCGTTGCATTCTCCGCTCGGCTGCACAGGCTGAGCTCATTGTTCCTCGTTCGCGGACTGCTCTCAGGCAGCGTCGCGCCTTCTCCATGGCGGGCCCTTCAACCTGGAATGGGCTCCCTACCATGCTTCGTCTGACACCTGCTGGTCACTCTGCCTCATTTCTCAGTTCTCTTAAGACTGTCCTGTTCGACCGGGGTTGGGCTGGGACCGCTTCTGAGTAGGCATCCTTGAAGGGGCGCTATATAAATTTTCTGAAATAAATATAAATAAATAAATAAATTTGCCTTATCTAAAACTGTGCTTATTTATAATAAGATCAGTGCGCCTATAATTATTAAATCCACCGAGGTCGATAACTGTCATCTTTATTCTCTTCTATGCTGCTCACGAAGAACAAATCACTTACTATCTCAAATGTCCTGTTACCTAACAGGTCTAACCTCATAATATATAGGCCTATGACCTCTTCATCGTAATTTTTAATGTGCAAACATCATAAACATGCCGAATTACTAACTTATAACCTAAAGTAATTAGAGTGAACAGCCAAAAGTCAATAAAATGGACAACTACATGTATATTTTTAATACGCCCGCCCATTTTACGAATTCAATTATGCACAATACTGTATGAGCACATATTATACATAGCAATCATTGAACTCAGAAGCTGCACACAACACAAACTTCACTGCGATCTAAAATGTTTTCGCAGTCTGTATTGTTAAAGAGAAGTAAGGTGGCTTCGATGATCGTAAACAGTCTCTTCTTATTCCAGCGTTTCAGGTACTGGAAAACGTGTACTTAATGGTTATTCTCCCCCAAAACAAACAGTGTAAAATACTGGATTGTGATAGGAACTCATATCTGAGAGTTCGACGAGAAACGCATTAAACAATCTACATAGGCCTGCACTTTAAAGGCAGAAGTTTTTCGTAGGAATAGGAGCACATTGATTACAAGTTACTTTCGCAAAGAATATATTAAAATCAGACAAAATTGTCATCATTATAATTTCATCGTCATCCAAATAGTCAGGTAGCCTATAATTCGAGCGATCATGTGCACCCTATCATGTGTAGGCCTATTGGCATTAAGGATAATCGATCTTAAGTCAACCCAATAATTAGGTCAAGGATTGTGTAGGCAATGGTGCCCAGAATTTGTTGCATGAGAACCACGTCAGACTAGACTGAAAAAGGTAGGCTACCTTACGCGTATTGCTGTACTATTCAACACGTAAATCTTGCAAACACGTCTGAGTTGTTAAGTTATTAGATGTTTCAAATGCAATTTAGATAATTTTATAGAAAGTGCTTTCTGTTTCAGGCTTAACCCTCGGGCTACCAAGGGGGGGGTGGTTGCCACCCCCTAGGTTTTTTTCATCTCAAACTTTTTCCGTATGGAATAAAAATTTGACCTTTTAGGTAGCTGTAGGGGGTTCATTTACACACGTTTTGAGGTAAAATGTGAGATGATATCTCACACCGTTCAAAAGTTATACCCAATATACCCGAGGCACCAGGGGGGTGGATACCACCACCCCTAGATTTTCGACTATATCTTATCCGTCATTTAATATTAAGAGACACAAATTTTACCATTCTATAGAGGGAATGTGGGGCTACATTTCTATGGTCACTGAGTTGACCTGAGACAACCGGAAGTGCTCAAAATAAATAATAATACGCGTAGTATGCGTGAAAAATGGCTGAATGGAAGGACTCCCCTTCTTAGTTTTTGTCTGTAGCGTATTCATTTGTCTTCCTGGAAGAGAAACAAAGATACCATTCTTTAGAGGGAATGAAGGGCTTCATTTGCATACCTACATCTTTGTCTTTTGAATACCGGAAGTGATCAAAATAAATAATAATACGCGTAATCTGTGTGAAAATGGCTGAATACAGCATTACAACGTAAACCGATATATATGTATGGATATATATGTATGGATGTATATTTATACTATATAAACATGTGTAGGGATGATTTTGTGTATCTTTTATACATAGATTAGTTTAAAAACACACATAATCTTATATTTGTTTATCCAAAAGTACAAAATGTACGCAATAATATACAATATTGCTAATTAATGGGTTCAGTTGTTAAAAGTGATGTAATTTCGAGGTGCATTCACATAATGTACAACTAAATATACCATTCTGTGCAGAAATGAATGCTGAATCCAATGCTATATTACAACTTATGATATGTAAACCCAAACACGAAATCCAGGGGGGTGGTAACCACCCCCTTCCCCCTTGGTAGTCCGTGTTACAAAAAAAGCTTGGTAGCCCTAGGGTTAAGGCCATTTATGGTACGCAATCAATGGAAGACAAAGTTGCCAAAGCTTCCTATCAAATTATGTTACTCATGGGAAAGAAGTAGCATGAAAACTGCAACAGCAAGCGCAGCAGAAACGACTCGGATAATCTAGTTTACAAGGAAAACCGTTTAAAATGTTACTTGATTACGCTTGCCTTAGCATTAAGAACGTCTTGTCGCTGATCTATCCGCTGAAATCTGTCTGTGTAACTTTGACGTTTTAGTTTGACTTCAGTATGCTATCATAGCAGTGCTCAATGATGAGTGAAAAGTGATTTACTCATTTTAATATTCTTACCACAGGAATTGATCTGTGACTGATCGTGTCTGTTTCATTTATCCTACTTTTTCCACTTTATTTAGTGTTTGTACAGCGCTTTATAAGAATAACCAAACAAAAGTAAGTAAGTACGTATATTCTTTATTATACCAGTTGCATTACCGCACTCTAGTGTACATACATAATAACATTATATTTTCGGAGGGTCATCCATGCTACGTTAACACGTGCAAACAAAGATAGCACATAATTAGCAATATTATGCTTGTTATGGTTGTTTCATAACGTGTGAATGAGTAACTTGTTAATGTGTTTGCTAGACACCGAATATCAAATTAATCTGAGTGCTTGATTACAAGCAATTCCTGTTTAAGCATCTTAGGCACTTTGCACAACAATTTAGAAAGCTTTAAAGGAATGATAAAAAATAATATATCACCATGTCGGTACCTCTTAAAGCGCTGCACTTGCAAGCCTAAGTAGTGCTAAAAATTCCTTTACAACAATTTTGTTTGCGTGAAATTGACATTGCGCCAATTTATTCAGCAATTTGCATTGATGCATTTGAACTTGGCATTTCCATGACGCCACACCGAAGAGGTACCGGGTTGTTTACTTTTCGTGTGGCGTTTCAATTACTTGGGGTAGGCCTACCTAGTGAACACGAATGATCGACTTCGGGTTGTGTGTGGCTGCCACCAGGCCGGTGGGATCACGTGATTTTTGCTGACGCCTTGTGACTGTTTTGGCTGGCGGCCATGTTGGTATCCGATTGACGAATGATTGCGCATCGAAATCTATATTTAGACGCGTATACCATGTACTCTGTGTTTCCTGCTCTATTATCGGCTATCATCGGCTGCTTCGATGTCACTGGGCAGCTCAACACAGGAAGCTCTGTCTAGTTATATATAAGAGGTCGTTGGCTGTCACACATCGAGACCGTATTTGCATATTTTTATTCCAATGAACGCGATTTTCAATAACGATCAATTACCTTTAATCCGTCAGTTTATTTGCCTCAGAGGCAAGATGTTTTCCTGCCAAACAATTTTAAACCCACACACCTGTCAGACAAACAGAGAACGGTAGACAAGTTTAGACACAAGCATTAGCAAACACATCGATCCTTGACAAGACTTAGTGCAGATATTACTATAATGAAAATGCCTGCAAAGATACTTGCAACGTATCAAGTGACTGTTGTATTTGAACGTTGCATAAAATTAATACCCTCGTAACATATTCATTGGAGAAAGTGCACAACGTTTTTCAAATATAGGCCTAAGTGTAGCTGCTGTAAAACAGCGCTAAGAAAAGTTTGCTACCAATCTGCTTTTGAAGTGAAAAACACATTATAACAAATCAGACAAGCACTTTTGAATCAGCTTTTTGTGAATTTATGATCATGCGAGCCTTTATGCTTCTGAATCACAGAGCTAAACGTGCAGTCGATGAAGACTTAGTATGCACTAATCTGCCATGCACTTTAGTGGCGTCGACTGTAGGTACATGCACTGGCGGGGTCGGAGCGCACTCTGGCCAATGTTTCAGATTGCCTAGGTTTGGATAAGTACATGTAAATATCTCGATTCTTGGATGCAAAAGACTTACAAGGTTTGGTATAATATGTCGGTTATATCTACTTATTTATAGTTAACTAGATGTTTGCCCGTCCTAAGACGATTAAAACAATTTGAAAATGTCAAGAGATGCGACTTCTCGTGCTATGATTGACATAAGTCTTCTCCCTCTCCCTCCCTACCTCCCTCCCTCCCTCCGTCCGTCCGTCCGTCCCTCCCACTCACCCTCCCTCCCCCTCCCACAAGGGAGGCATTACTTTTTAATAATATTAGCCTATGTACAGATAATATGATTCTGCCTCATGTGAATCAGACAGAGGCTTTGTTTAGGACCACATAAGGTTTCTTTGGCAGTGATGGAACAGATGCACAGACGTCTCATTCTGGTAGGCTACGATAATTACAGATACCATTACAGCTGCATCCGAAACTACAACGTCGTGTAGTTCTCCTGGACCAACGTAGTCTAAGCTGATTGGTCACAGCAGTACAGGATCTCCCGTGAAGTGGCAACGCAATTTTACCTGAATATCAAAAGCCATGATGATTTTGATGAAGGTGATTGTTTTGACTTTTGAAAAACAACACAACTAATCTTGACAAACTCTATGAATCAGCTCTTAGAGCATTGAGCGTGCTTGCACCTGGTGCACCTGTTGAACGTTTGTTTTGTCAAGGCTGTGTAATATTAAAACCGCATTGATCGAACTTGAATGACAGGATGCTCACATCCCTTACATTTCTCAAAGGCAATTCTAAATGAGTGCATGTGGCAATACACCATTGCTTTGTTACATGAGTAAAATATGTCCTTGTTCTTGCAGTAGTCATGTGTACTTGTACTCGTACTTGGACTTAATACCTAAGTACTTGTACTCGTACTTTTACTTGAGACCTAAGTACTCGTATTTGTACTTGACACTAAGTGCTTGAAACATAATTGATGGCCAAAATGGCCCGCATGATATAGGCCTACGCGCCATTATGCGGCCCTGTCATGGCGGAGCTTTGCGGGGCAGCAGGAGCGTGGTCGACCGTTTGCTCCGACTGCCTTATCTCCCTGAGGACAACCCCTTGAGAACAGCTGATGGGAGCCTCTTTGCTGCTGTTCTGCGCGATCAGGGTCGCCTGTTGAACCTACTCCTCCTCCCACCTCTGAGGCCAAAGCTGTACTCCATTAGGCCGGGACTGCTCGACCGAATTATCCCTAGGGCGGACAAACCAGTGAGGAAAACGCTTTTGACAAGAATGCTTTACCTTGTTTAAGTGTCATGTAAACCAAAGTGTGGTATAAGCAGTTGGTCATAATAAAGAATATACTTACTTACTTAGAACAGCCTTTCACATGAGTATGTACGACGTACGTTTTAATCTAGTGTCTTTGCCCACAAATCTCTGCGCTATCGGTTGATGCTTTGTGCATTATGTAATGCATTGCAATGTGACGTAATGTAATTAGTAATTTATATCGATCCGCTCACAGCCGTGGCCATTCAGCAGCGCTCCCAGTTCGAGAACCCCGAAAGAAGAAATAGGTTTCAAGAAGATATATATATATATATTTTTTTGATTGAACTAATCTACCACTTACTGCTTGTTGATCCTACTTCACTGCCCTGGCTTTTACTTCTAACTGGAGTTATGTAGAGGTTATGCCTGGATCAGTACAGTTGATTTGAGGACTTTGAAAAGGAACATTACTCTTCACCTAGTTTTCATTTACCTGATCATTCTCACATTTTACTGACTAGGTTTTGTGGCATTTTGCATTTATAAGTCTCATTATGTTTACCCATTAGATTTTTGTGTTATCTTGGATAATGTTTGTTGTATCGATACTATTGTCGATGGATTCGACTATCACCTACTTGGTTAGGTTTTTTTTCTTTTTTCTTTCTTTTGAGTGTTATACACTTCTATGAACATTGATCGGCATATGGCTGATCCATTTGTTTGCTATGTATGTTATGCACAAATTGTTGATTATGACGAAACCTGTAGCTGTTCCCACTGTGGTAAATTCTGGCATATGACCTGTATTTCTAATTTGTCCTCTGGCAATTACTCTAATTGTGACAATTGTGATAGCATCACCTTATCGTCTGAAACTACCTCTAATATAACCATACTAGAAGAGCCCGAACCTAAAAAAATATGACTTTGAACATAATTGATCGTCTTGATACTAAAAAACCTCTACTAAATAACTCGGACCTAGATCCTGATACTAATTATTTCTCCAATTTAATATACGAAAGTAATTATCGTAGTATATCTGAACTAGTGGATAAGTTTAAAGAAGATTCTTCATCGTTAAGAATTATGCACATCAATTGTAGAAGCCTCCTACCTAAGATATATGAAATTAAGTCTATAACCTCTCAATTACACATTAATCTTCTAGCAGTTACTGAAACTTGGCTAACTGATGAATCAGCAACTACTGTTTACATCCCGGGATATAACTTTGTCTACGAAAATAGGAAAGAAGATAGTTGGGGAGGTGTTGGTGTTTTTATTAAAGAAGGGATGGACTATTTGAAAATTAACCCACCTCGCCTATTTACTTCTTTTGAGTTAACACTTCTTAATATCCCACAACTTAAAAGTCCTGATATAATAATATGTGTAATATATAGACCTCCAGGACAGAGTTTAGATGTGTTTCTTCAAGAATTCGAAATACTCACAGAATTTCTCACTAGTAAAAATAACAAAAAAAGAAGTTAGTGATGTTGGGAGATTTTAATATTGATCTTTTGTCAGCAGACAGTCACCACTTAACCAATGACTTTCTCAATTCTATGATAGCCCTACATCTTTTACCTTTGATCTTAAAACCGACTAGAATCACTTCAATCTCCAGGACTTTAATTGACAATATTTTTACTAACGCTATTGACAGGATCATAGACTCTTTTATAATTATGACTGATATCTCTGACCACTTGCCAATCATTACTCGGTTAATAAATTCACCTGTTATTTATCGTTCCTTTAATAAAACCAAATTAACTAGAACAATAACTACTGAAACCCTAGCAACATTCAAGGATATGCTTAGCCAAACCGACTGGACTCCCATTAAACAGTTGTGCCTGACAAATGACACAAATTTGGCCTATGATTCGTTTATTAGTTTAATAAAATATAATTATGATTTAGCTTGCCCACTCCATATCAAAAAGACCTCCAAAAAAAATACTCCCCAAAATTCTTGGATGACTAAAGGCTTACTGAATTCTGTTAAGAAAAAGGAAAAACTTTATATTGCTTATATAAAGAACCCTACCTTAGATAATAAGAAAAGGTTTACTGACTATCGAAATAAGTATAAGAAGATTAGAAAAGACATAGAAAAAGCATATTTTGCGGGTGAATTTACAAAATATAATAATGATATTAAAAAAACCTGGACTATTATCAAAGATATGATTAAGACGAAGAACATAGACGAAAGTATTAAAGAATTAAGGATAGATAACCAAGTCATTACTGACCCAACTAATATAGCCAATAAATTTAATTCTTACTTCACAGGACTAGCTCAGGCACTATCGATGAAAATTCCACCTGCTGAGAGATCGTTCCAATCTTACCTATCTCCTCCTTCACTGAATTCATTGGTAGTACTTCCCACTACCCCCAGTGAACTTCTTACTATTAACAAAACCCTTAAAGCTTCTCATAGTGCAGGACTGGATGATTTGGCACCGCACATTTTCTCCCCGTTGATGGATATACTTGCTAGTCCATTATCTGATATTATCAATTGCTCACTGAAAAATGGGGAAGTTCCTGTAGAAGTTAAATCAGCCAAAGTAGTTCCCACCTTCAAACAAGGTAGCAAAAGTGAAATATCAAATTTTAGACCTATCTCAGTTCTACCATTTTTTTCTAAATTTTTTGAAAGAATAATGTACGATAGGCTCTTTTTATACATTAATGATAAGAAGTTCTTATACCCTCTTCAACATGGGTTCCAACCGGGTCACTCGACGGCAATGTCATTACTAGATATACATGATAGAATCTCAAAATCCATGGATAACAATGAATTTGCAATAGGTATATTCTTGGATCTGGCCAAAGCCTTTGACTCTGTAGATCATAATATTCTTATAACTAAACTACAACATTATGGTATTAGAGGAGAAGCGCTTAACTGGTTTATAAGCTACCTATCTGATCGTACTCAGCGTGTTCTTTGTAATGGTAGTCTTTCTAATCTTCAACAGATCTTATTTGGTGTTCCGCAGGGATCCATATTGGGTCCTCTTCTCTTCCTCTTATTTATTAATGATCTCCCCAACTCGTCCTCCATACTAAGATTTATTCTATTTGCTGATGATTCCAATGCTTTCCTATCACACTCCTCTTATGAACAACTTATAAAACTAGCAAATCGAGAACTGATTCTGGCAGCTGACTGGTTTAAGGCTAATAAACTCTCCTTAAATATTTCTAAAACTAATTTTATAGTTTTTAGATCCTCTCAAAAAATCATCCCAACAATTGAAACAGAATTAAGTATCAATAACATTAATATCCCTAAAGTTGAAACATCAAAATTCCTAGGTGTTTTTATTGATCAACATCTAAAATGGACTTCCCATATTAATGCTATATCGAAAAAAATTATGAAAAACATTGGGATAATTAAAAGAATTTCTTATCTACTTCCTCTGCAAATACTTAGGAATTTATATTATACTCTTATCTATCCTTATTTAACTTATTGTAATCTCATCTGGACTGCGACTTATCCATCCCACCTAGTTACCCTACAAATCCTACAAAAAAAGCAATTCGTTTAATTACTAACTCCTCTTATAATACCCATACTAAACCACTTTTTTATAACCTGAATCTACTAAATATAAATCAAATTAAACATGTCCAAATATGCGAATTACTGTATCGATACGAGAAGAATCTTCTTCCATTGGCATTTGTTTCTTTCTTCACTCCTACTACACAGACGATCCAAACCAGAAGTCATCGTTCCTTTTTATGCCCTTATGCTAGAACTAATGTACGTAAATTCTCTATTGCCTATCAAGGACCTCTCATATGGAATAACCTACCAACTTCTATTAGGAACGCTACAGGTTTCCCTCAATTTAAAAAACTTACTCGTGCCTATATACAAAATAACGTAACTTGGTCCGGTTTATAGTCTTTGGTGTTTTGTTTTTTTTTCTTCTTTTTGCTTGTATATTTTTTTGCTTCATTAAATAACCTATTTTATCAGCAAATTATCTTGGGGAAACTAGCCACCTACATTCCCAACTAAGGCCCCTAAACAGCGGGAGTTTTCTCCCTTCTAGGTGTGCCTTTTGCTCTGGATTCTGTATATTACTTGTATTATTGAGTGTTACTTCTGATCATTAGTATAATGTTGATGTATATGTTTTCAACACCTGTCTTATTTGTTGAACCGGATCAATAAATATGTTGATTGATTGATTGATTGATTGATATATATATATATATGAAGACAATGATCTAGAAAGGAAAGTCTCACGCAGAGTGAAGGGAAGGACAATCCATAAGGAGGGCCCGATGATGGCAAAGGATCGAGTTTGAGCAATAGTGATCCTAGCTCGTGGGACAAAGCAGTCAGACCGGTCCAGAGATCGGAGAGGCCGATGAGAAGATGCAGAAAGAGGAGGAGGATTAAGATCCCTGAGATATTTTAGAGCAAGGCCCAGTTTGGACTTGAGGACCTAAACAAGGACTTAATTACCAGCGCTATAGAAGTCACTAATTACAATGTACGATTTTCATTTGAGTTGGCAGTTGCTCTCTGCCTGCGACGAGGACTACCTGGAAGGCGACACTATAATTAACAATCCAAAGCATATGCCTCGACATTACGGCTAACAACCAGAAGTTCAAGGAACACCGCTGCAATCGACCACACAACTCGAACTTCGAACAACCAACAGGAAAGCAAACGTGTCAGGCAATCGATTGCGTAGCGAACCATCTGCTAGCAAAGCTACACATTAACAAATGCGTTTGTTTTGAAAACGCGGTAGTTTATAATCGAATTTTGACTTTATCAGCAGCATAAGACAAATCTACCTCGAATAACAACTTCATTCTTTCGAAGTTTACCATTTATTTAAACCTATATGCGTTTTCGTATTAATAGACGTTGCTTGCAATACGTTGCTGCAACGTTGTAAGAAATCTTTCCGCTGTCGGACTCGGACACATCGCTTGCATTCAACAATGGCTTCGACTGGAACCTGGATGCTGACGGTTGCTTTGCTGCTCAGCGCAGTAATCTTCGTGAAAGGCCAAGAAAATGCTGGCAACCCTGGACAGCACCATCTTTGTAGAGGTACCTGCATCATGAAAACAATTCTAATATAAACTTGTCTTATTCCAGCTAATCTGGTGAGATCACTTCTAAGTAAGTAAGTAATTAAGAAACTAAGTAAGTAAGCAAGTAAGTAAGTAAATCAGTAAGTAAGTAAGTAAGTAAGTGAGTGAGTTAGTTAGTTAGTTAGTCAGTTAGTATGTTCTTTATTGTCCAATTGATAATCGCACTTTGTTGTACAGATATGTAATAAACGCAGTTAAAACATGTATAAAAAAATTATATAGGCTATATATATATTATGTGTGTGTGTATATACATATATAACACCGTAACAATAAATGTAATGCCGTTCTCACTATGCAGTACCGGAATCGAAAACAAGATCCATCTGTCGAGTTCAGAAAGAATACAACAGACGAGAGTGAAGACTTAATAAAGACTTAATAAAGTCAGAGTAACCGTCTTCGTGGAGGTTCTAACCCTTACACTGCAATACACAAGCCAAACGCTGTAACACCAATCTTACCCAACCTCGTACGATACTTACACTTTAATGGCATTATATCGGGCCTGACCATCCTGTAATCCTTGAAATGGCTTCAAGATCCGCCACTGTTTAAACTCAGGTAGTGCCAGTCCCAAGCCTGAAGAAAGGAGGAGGTGTGATGACACAGTGTCGTTAAAAAGCAACTAACCAACCACAAACATGTTCTACAGGTCGGTGTTGGACCACTGAAATATAAATGATTCACATCTGTGTTTTTTGTTGCAGAAAGTGAAGGATGTTTTAGATGTTGTTATCATGTTCACAGAGTCACCTCAGGTGGGTTACAACCTCCATCGCAATTATTATTATCTTTATCACCAAATCCACCACTACCACCACATTCATATTATTATTATTATTGTTATTCTTACGTAACTATATAATCTGGACACCTTCAATACTGAAATTGAATCACTAATAGACACACTAACAGCTAATAAAAACTGTAATAAGAAATTATTCCTAACTGGTGACTTCAATGTTGATTTGCTCGCTTCTGAAACCCACACCCCTACTAATGACTTTATCAACTGTATGACTTCTCATCACTTCCTGCCTATGATTCTTCAACCAACTAGGATTACTCCTACCACTGCTACCCTAATCGACAACACTTTTACCAACTCTGCAGACTGTGTTATCAATTCGGCGATAATAATATCTGATATTTCCGACCATTTACCTATTATTACTTGGATTCAGAATGACTTAAATACCCAATGTACTCCAAGAACCATCGAGATGTCAAGGACTGTTAACCAGGATACCATCTCTAATTTTAAAAGGCTATTGGCTGATGCTGACTGGTCATCTGTAAAACTGCTATGTGATCAAGAAGAAACAAACCTAGCTTACACCTCATTCATAAATATAATTAAACTTAACTACGACCAAGCATTTCCATTAAAAGTAAAGAAGACCTCCAAAAAGAACACTTTTCAACATCCATGGATGACACAAGGCTTGCATAATTCCATTAAAAAGAAAGAAAAACTGTACATCAAATATATTAAAAACCCTACTCCTGAAAATAAGGCCATCTTTACCACCTATCGTAATAAATATAAAATAATTCGTACCAAAATTGAACAAGAGTTCTACGCTAATGAATTTACAAAATGCTGTAACGATGTAAAAAAAACCTGGCAGATAATCAAGTCGATAGTCAAATCTGATAACTCTGACTCATTTATAAAAGAAATCAATATCAATGGTAATACAATAAAAGATCCTGAACTAATGGCTGATCAATTTAACTCCTACTTTACGAATCTACCAAATTCACTTGCGCTAAAAATACCCCCTCAAAGAAATTATTCCAAGACTATATGCCATCCTCATCATTGAACTCCTTTGTTATCCTACCTACTTGCCCTCAAGAGTTACTAACCATAAATAAAACCTTGAAAGTTACCCATAGTACTGGCCCTGACGACATCAATCCTTATTTAATCTCTCCCCTCATGGAACATATCGCAGTTCCACTGAGTGATATAATTAACTGCTCACTTAGAAATGGTGAGGTCCCCTCAAACATCAAGTTAGCTAAGGTGCTGCCTATTCATAAGCAGGGAAATAAAAGTGAAATCTCCAATTTTAGACCAATCTCTATCTTGCCCTTTTTTTCTAAATTATTTGAAAGGGTCATGTATGACCGTCTGTTCTCCTTTATAAATGAGTCATTTTCCGGTAACATGGTAAATTCAGAATTCAGCTGTCCCCGGTCATTTCTCGAAAAACTATACCTAGTCTGATTATGCTAAGTGTTGATATTAAAATGTATTTGATCAGTCAACAATTTCAGATATTTGAAAGTAATTTAAAGCAATAACCTAATTTATTAAAATTTATTTTCAATTTAAAATGTTCCACTCCGTTACTGTCCCTAGGCTCTAGTACTTATTGCTTTAGTCTACAATTTCGAAATGATTTATATTGAGCCAAAAATTCACGTGTTTCTTATGTATTATATATTTGTGTATGTTTTAAAATACAACTTGGTGAACCGGATCATCAGCATAATTAAAGGAAAAATTTTAAAACTTGTCCCCAGGAATCATATATACTCCGTTACCATGTACAAAATTAATCTTCTATCTCAGAACCATTCAATTTTGTGGTCGCGCAACTAGACTCATCTCTTCTATGTAATCTATGTAAGCTATTTATATCTTCACCAACGATATAAATGGTCCGACAAATTTCATACGAATTTTCATTTATTTCGTACCAGATGTGTTTTTTATTATACGGCCACTCCGTTACTGCATTTTTGCCATGATTATAAATGAATCTAATTCCAATAATATTTGTAATATAACGCTTATGAGCAAAATAATGATTTTATCAACGATTGATGTGGACGCGTGAGTGATAATATGGTATTTACCGTGCTGCAACCCAAATTGTCTACTCCGTTACCTGTCCACTCCGTTAACATTTATTTGGTAACGCATGGGACAGCTATGTAACGGAGTGGAAAAATTGTGTTCGACACTCGAAAGATAGTAACGGAGTGGAATTATTATAGGCTAAATGGTGTGGTATTTTGATGCTGTGAGCAGATTTTTAAGACAATACCATAAATATTTTAGTGTTTTCTGTCTATTCGATCACTGGGAATGATTGGCTCAAGTGATTTCTTTTCAGTTGTTTGGGCAAAAATATTTATTCAACTTAACATTAAATGCTTTTATTTCCATAACGGAGTGGACCTTTTTCTAAATAAATGAAACTGTGATGGAATCAAATCATTATAAGTTTTCTAATTTCTTTTATTTCTATTTTATAAATATTAATACTAGAAACATATTGGAATGTCAAAATACACAACAGAAGCTGTACAATGTATAAAACAGATCTCATATGTATACAGTAACGGAGTGGACAAATATTTTAGTAGGGCTATTTTTTCTACCAAAAACTTTTTACATTTACATATTAGTGCAAAACCAAATATATATTTGTGAAATAGAAACATTCAAGATTTGTTCCAAAGAAAAAAAACTGTATTTAAAAAAATTTTTTTTGCTTGTTGAATTTGTGAATTTACCATGTTACCGGAAAATTACTCAAATACTAAAAAAATTCTTCATCCTTTTCAACATGGCTTCCAACCTGGCCACTCGACCTTTATGTCCCTATTGGACATACAAGATAAAATAACACAAGCCATGGATAACAATGAATTCTCTATTGGTATTTTTCTGGACCTTGCTAAGGCCTTTGACACTGTCGACCACAAAATCTTACTCTCTAAACTGGAACATTATGGGGTCAGAGGCAAAGCATTAGACTGGTTCAAAAGTTACTTAACTAACCGTTATCAACAAGTTTCATGCAATGGTAAATTATCCAACTTCCAACTTATTATGTTTGGTGTTCCTCAGGGTTCTATTCTCGGACCTCTCTTATTCTTAATATACATTAATGATCTTCCTAACTCCTCGACTCTCCTTCATTATATTCTATTCGCTGACGATTCTAATGCTTTTCTTTCACATGCCTCCTACGAAGAACTAATCAAAATAGCAAACGAAGAACTAGCAATGGCTAATGATTGGTTCAAAGCTAACAAACTCTCCCTAAATATTTCTAAAACGAACTTTATTATTTTCAGATCCAATAAAAAGATTATTCCACCCTCTGATAGCGTACTAAAAATAGACAACATAATAATTCCACAAGTCGCTTCCTCAAAGTTTCTTGGGGTCCACATTGACCAACACCTGAAATGGAATACACACATACTAGAAATCACTAAGAAAATTTCAAAAAACATTGGCATTATTCGTAGAATATCCTACCTTCTTCCTCCCCACATACTTAACAACTTATACTTTACCCTTATATATCCTTACTTGACTTACTGCAACTTCATCTGGACTTCAACTTACGACGCCCACCTGATGAATCTAAGGGTCATTCAGAAAAAGGCCATAAGACTAATCACAAGATCTGCTGCTAATTCCCATACCAGACCTCTGTATCTGAAATTTAATCTTTTAAATCTTTCTCAAATTAAGTTTATTCAAACTGGTGTGTTTATGTACCAGTATGGCAGAAATATCCTCCCTCCTGCTTTTCTCTCCTATTTCAGCCCAATTATACCTATCAATGACACTAGAAGCAATAGAGAATACTCATGCATCTTCGCAAGAACAAACTCACGTAAGTTCTCAATCAAATACCAAGGTCCTCTCGTTTGGAATAACCTTCCTTTGGTCATTCGTGAGGCTAAGAGCCTCGTTCATTTTAAACACTTGATCCGTGCACACGCAATGAGTATTATTATGTAGCTCTTTGTGCTATATCTCATTCTATTGATTGCCCGTTATCCAATTTAAAGTGTACTGCCTGATACAATTATAAGGTTGTAATGCTTGTTATACTTAATGCTCTGTGTCTTGGCAGTGCCTTGTTGTTCTTATGTTCTCATAACGGTGCTTAGTTTTATTAGCATTTGATTTTTGGTTGTTTCTGTTTAATTTCTTTGATTTTGTTGAGTAGGGATGGAATTCCCCTGCCGTCCATTTAGTCCTAGAAAATAACTTGCAAGTTTTGCTATATAGTTAAAGCAATTAGGCCCCTATTCAGCGGGACTTGTCCCTTCGGGTGTGCCCTTTGCTCCCTCATACCATCTCTTCATAGATAAACTTCTGCAATAATTGTTTGTGAACTTTATATACTGTAGTTTCATGCTGTTAATTTTGTTTTGTTTCTGGGATCAATAAATTGATTGATTGATTGATTGAATAGGCCAGTTCAGTTTAAGCATAGGCCAGTCACTAGTCAGTTTAACTTGTGTTGTGTGTAAGGTCATGAAGACTAGAGGTCTGCGGGTAGAGCATTTTTGCTACCCGACCCGTACCCGTTACACAGGATCGCTACCCGTACCCGTACCCGACCCGTACTCAAAATTACTACCCAACCCGACCCGTACCCGCGGGTATACCCGTACCCGTACTGTACCCGCCATGTAATTAATAGGCCTTCCCATAATCCCAGTTCCTACCAGTTCAATGGTCTTACAAAGTATGCAGTAGTAATAATAGTCTGATGATCATGGTGATAATCATAGTAATAATAATAATAATAATAATAATAATAATAATAATAATAATAATAATAATAATAATAATAATAATAATAATAATAATAATAATAATAATAATAAGAAGAAGAAGAAGAAGAAGAATAATAATAATAATAATAATAATAATAAAAAAAAACGGCTGCTAGACTGCTAGGCTCGGCGTCAGCGACCTATGGTTGTCGGTAGTCGGTACTAAAACTCTGATGAGATGTAAAAACACTACGATCGGATGTGCTAATTTTGTAACTGTAAATTGAGCATCTATAAATGAATGCCAAGCTCACAACGGCGTACGGACATAGGTCAACACAAGGATATGGTACTTAGACAGGCTACCGCAAGTTATAGTAAGTCTTTATATGTGCAAGTACATGTAACCCAAAACCTTCAGTTCGGTACGGGTAAAACCGGGTATACCCGTACCCGTAATGCTCCTACCCGTACCCGACCCGACCCGTAAGGTGTCTACCCGATCCGTACCCGACCCGCGGGTACGGATCGGGTACGGGTAAACCCGCGGGTACGGGTATACCCGCAGACCCCTAATGGAGACGTTAGGAGTAAGGTTAAGGATTGTATGGTGGAGCACTTGAATGAGTATAATATTATTGAGGGCAGTCAACATGGATTTACTAGCGGTTGCTCGTGTTTAACATATCCGTTATAATTCTTTGAGCAAATCTATGACATGACGGACGACTAAAACCTGGATATCTAGATGTAAATTTACCTAGAGTTTGCCAAGGCATTCGACAAAGGATCTCATAAAAACCTGGCCAAAAAGTTGAAAGCATGCGGGATTAGAGGGCTGACACTAACACGGATTCAAAGCTGAAGACAAAAGGTGGACATAGGCGAAGATGACGGTGATGTTGACGATGATAATGATGATGATGATGATGATGATGATGATGATGATGATGATGATGATGATAATGATGATGATGATGATGATGACAATGGTAAATGGTTTCGACATCTTCTTTTCAGGTTCAGCTTTTTTCAATGCGTGCCTGAGTAGTTGCGCGCTCGTGGATGACTAGCTTCTGGAGTCACTATCTTCAATGAATGCTTGAGTCGTGGAATTTGCGTTTCGATTATGTGATTGAAATATATATACGACTTCGCCAACGTCGGCTTCATGAGAACTATTAGCAAAAGCCATTTACAGCAACTTTTTGCCATTCAGAAAATATGTAAACCAGTTTTGTGATAGACTTCTTACTTTTCTGATGCATGCAATAAAATTTGAAAAGTGTCGTGAACATGAGACTGTTGTTGATATTCCTAATCATCGTTTAATCGAATTCTCATTATTGTTGGCCTAATTGTTTTACTGTTAAATGCATCTTATCCTTAGACGAGGTGACAAATTTGAAGACGGCACAACAAGCTCGTATCTGTAATCACATGGATCAAATAAGTCCAGCGCAAAAGTTCTTTTAATACCTCCGGTCACATTATAGTCCATCGCGTTGCACAGCAGAAAATAGTGCGACCAAAATGGACACCCCGTCAAAATAGCCCCGTCAATCAGCCCCGTCAAAATGGCCAATGACCAAAAGAGCCCCGGAATCGCTTAATTTCAGCAGTCAACGCAATTTAAAGCAACAAATAGGACTATTTATTGCTTCTTAAGGCCTACTGAATGAGAGTAGAGATTGACAAGTACGACCTACTAAGGTATTGTCGCTGAGTGTAGGAAAACATTTTATTGGCGCTGAGTGTAAGAAAACATTTTATTGGCGCTGAGTGTAAGAAAACATTTTTAAATGTACTTGCAACGTAACTTTTAACATTTTCGCTGACGGTTGACAGTGTTCAGTGTTTGTCAGTGGCGTACGGAGCTTAAATGCCGCCCGGGACGCCGGCCCAAAATTACCGCCTTTTGCGCTTAATTTTGGAAATTTCCAGAAAATTTTCTTTATTACTTCCGCCAAAATTTCTGATGACCTTTTTTTTTTGCTTTTCGAAACACATCAGGAGATTCCTCTCTCTCCTCCCCATGCTAGATTCATGCTCGCTCATCTACTACTATTATACTATGATTGTCAGAAGCCGCCCTGTCCTGCGCCCGGGGGCCGCCCCCCGCCCCTCATTACGCCACTGTATGCTATTATTTTTCTTCCTTTCCTTCCTTCTTTGTCTACTTTTATTACTTCCTCTTATACTTTTTCAATTATTTCTGCATTCACTCCTTCTTTTATTTTTCTTCAACTCCATTTTGCCGCCCCTGCTCAAGTGCCGCCCGGGGCGACTCGCCCCCCCTGCCCCCCTACGGTACGCCACTGGTGTTTGTAAAGTATCCTAGAAATAGCTTGCTACTGACGATGCTATAGAAATTGTCGTAATTACAATTACAATTATGAGTATTTGTAAAGTTAAAAATAAGTACAATGTAACCTATGTAAATATAACCTTTCAAACGCCGCACCAGGTAATCAGCTTATAAAGGTGTCACGACAACTCGTCGAACGACATTTCGTATACGACACTTCGTCGAGCGACATTTCGTCGAACGACATTTCGTCTACAAAGTTATTTGATATTGTAACTTTAAAATGGAAGCTGGATTGATGAAAAAACAGTTTCCCGAAATGGAAGTGGGATTGATGAAAGCATTCCTGTGTTGAAATAGAAGCTGGATTGATCGAAATTATTTTTTCCGTAAATAGAAGCTGGAAATCAACCTGGATGCATGGATGAAAATAAGTTTCCATTCAATAGAAGCTGGACTGATGAAAATAATCTTGTCAGTAATTAGAAGCTGGATTCCTGAGAATATATAGCACGTTTTAGCGAAAGTATAAGAAAGCGGCCACTGTTGATTAGCCGTAATGGATACAGATACACTTGTAGACGAAATGTCGTTAGACGAATTGTCGTAGACGAAGTGTCGTTATACGAAATGTCGTTCGACGAGTTGTCGCGGAACCGCTTACAAACTCGGCTCAGCTGCTCTATATTAAATCAGGTCCACAAGAGCCTGGACGTTTGGTCAATAATGAAATTCAGTTCGTAGGGCGTAATGCTTGTAAAGTGTACAGCAAAGACAATGAACTTGACTTAGCCATTGAAGAATTTCGTTCAATCCTGTGTACAGCTTAATCCATATCAGTTACGGAGTTGTTGTGTTTAAAAAGTATTGGTCAAGCGCTGGAAGGGTAGAATAGACTACAGCAGTATATGAAGTCTGGCATGAGTTTTCAAATATAGTATTATTTTGTACAAACCTGCCGCAATAATCTTAACGTTCGTAAGGTTCGTCGCCAGATTGAGTTCTGTGGGGGAGTTTTAGAGCAGCATTGTAGGAAAGTGTTTCTTCCGATAGTTAGGCCTAATAGTTAGACTATTATAATTGTGGCGGGAAGGCATGATGGTGCCCCGACAGAGGTGCCAGGTCTTCTGCGGGTCCAGAGCATGACGATTCTATGGTTGCCATGACAGAAAATCCAGATTTTAAAGCGCATATAAAATGCAGACTTGTATACGAGACATAAAACTCGAGACCGAGACCGAGACAGTGGGGTTCGAGACCGAGACCGAGACGAGACACCAGATCCGAGACAGTTCGAGACAGTTCAAAACGAGTGAAATGCACATTGGACCCAATTCCCGAAACAATTTTTCTCAACTTTTGAAGTCTAATACAAGGGTCAATTCACTGAAATCAGCCGATCACCTGAATTGTATAAACTATAATGAAATTAAATATTTCAGCCATTCTGAAATCTTCTAAATGATTCTAAAATTTAAACCAAAAATTCCATATAGGCCCTTGGCGTATTAGCGATTTAGCGACATAAGTCACATCACTCACCTTGAGAAACTATAATTATGTTGTTAAAACGACGAACGGCGTGCCATTTATTTTGGTTTTCATTGATTTCAAACTGCGTGAATGCAAATTTCACGATTTGAGGTTCTTTATGAGACATTTTAAGATATTTGGAAATTTTGTACTGAAAGAGCAAACTTAAGACTGCTTTTTTCAATACTCAAATCTTAATACCAGAAACACCGCTTTTTAAAACTTCCTATCTGTTTGGCACTTTCGATTAACTAGTTATCCATTCGGCACAAGACAATTTTACAGCGCAATACTGTACGAAGTTTCGAAAAAAATACAGTTTGTACGAGAACTTTGGAGACCGCTTCTACAAGAGAACAAGACTTTCGCTTCGAGACAGTTTCCAAAAAGACAAGACTTTCGTTTCGAGACAGTTTCCAAAAAGTCGAGAAATGATCTCGAGACCGAGACCGAGACCGAGACAGTGGGGTCCGAGACCGAGACCGAGACATCGAAAAACCTGTCTCGAGACGTCTCGAGACCGAGACAGTGTCTCGAGACAATCCAATCTGATAAAATGCTTAAAATTATGCGCCCACGCAACACAGTTGCTATAATTATGCCGTGCGAATCACGATTGCGCACCACATCAAAGGATCTAGTCTACGCGACGTGGTAAGAATTACCACTAAGTCTTGGTATTTTTACCTACAATACTCGAGTGCAACTCGACTACCGTTTTAATGTGCTTGTACTCGTACTTGTAGCCTACTTGTATAGCCTACTCGTACTCGTACTTGAGACATTGGTATTGAAAACAACTGACAATTTATCCAGTCACTAGGATAGGTTACCTGTTATCTTTGCTCCATTAGTCAGAAATGTCGTACAATTACTATGTGTTTTATGTGAAGTGGGTTTACTTTTTAATATGTGCAGAGATGATTCTGCCTCATGTGAATCAGACACCGCTTTGTTAAGGACTACATGCATGTCATACATTGTAAGGTTTCTTTGGCAGTGATGGAACAGCTGTACAAACGTCTCATTCTGATAGGCTACGATACATGCGGTCACAACTGCATCAGAAACTGCAACGTACGTTGTATAGTCCTCCTGCACCATTGCAACGTAGTCTAAGCTGATTGGTCACTGCAGTACAGGATCTTGGGTGAAGCCGAGCACCCCGTCATCACAAGTGGCAACATAATTTTACCTGAATATCAAGAGCCATGACTTTGACGAATGTGATTGTTTTGACTTTTGAAAAACAACACAACTAATCTTGACAATCTCTATGAAACAGCGTTTAGAGCATTGGGTTTGCCTGCATTTATCGCTCCTGTTGAACGTGTGTTTAGTAGCTATGGCTGTTTAATATTAAAACTGCATCGATTGAGTTTAAGTGACAATATTTCTCGAAAGCAACTATAAATGAGTGCACAACGCTGAGACTGCGCGACCAAATTGTTCCTAGGGCGGACAAACTAGTGAGCAAAACATTTTTTGACAAGAATGCTCAACCTTGTCTAAACGTCATGTCAATCAAAGTGTGGTATAAGCAGTTGCTCGTAATAGAAAATATACTTACTTGCTTACTTAGAACAGCCTTTCGTGTGAGTATGTAGGTAAGTTTTTAACAATGCATGTGCCTCGAAAGGCATTAGGACTAACAACCTGCAGTTCAAACAACACAGCTGTAGGCCTAATTATACGCCACGACCTGAACTACAAACAACCAACAGGAGAGGCAAACGTGTCAGGCAATCGATTGCGAAGCGAACAATCTGGTAGCAGAGCTACCTAACAAATGCGTTTGTTTTGAAAACGCGGTAGTTTATAATCGAGGTTTGACTTTATCAGCAGCAAAAGACAAATCTACCTAGAATAACAACTTCATTCTCTCGAAGTTTACCATTTATTTAAACCTATATGCGTTTTCGTATTAATAGACGTTGACTGCAATACGTTGCTGCAACGTTGCAAGAAATCTTTCCGCTATCGGACTAGGACACATCGCTTGCATTCAACAATGGCTTCAACTGGAACATGGATGCTGACGGTTGCTTTGCTACTCAGCGCAGTAATCTTCGTGAAAGGCCAAGGAAATGCAGGCAACCCTGGGCAGCACCATCTTTGTAGAGGTACATGCATCATGAAGACAATATTATTCTAAAATAAACTTGTCTTATTTGAGCTAATCTGGTGAGATCACTTCTAAGTAAGTAAGTAATTAAGAAACTAAGGTTATCCCGTAGTTTAGGTTGGTAAATTATTTGAATATCTTCAATGCCGTCCTTGACGTTGGTAAGTAAGAAGTCTACCTATGTGACTATGTCCATGATAACTATCGTCAATCCCGCTTTCATTTCATTGTGAATTTTTGTCAACAATCCAGCTTCCATTTAATGAAAAAATATCCAACTTCTATTTAAGCAACAAAATATTTTTCATCAATGGAACTTTTATTTAAGCAAAGAACTATTGTCATGGGTCCACCTTCTACTGAAGGCAACAAATATTTTCATCATTCTAGCTTTTATTGCATCAAAAACTTAGTTTCATCAATCCAGCTTTTATTTGCGGTAAAAATTATTTCGATCAATCCAACTTCTATTTAAAGACAGAAATGGTTTCATCAATCCCACATCGAGTTCGTGAAACAATTTTTTTCTTTAATCCAGCTTCCATTTTAATTTGACGATATAAAATAATTTACCAACCTAAACTACGGGTTTACCGAAACTAAGTAAGTAAGCAAGTAAGTAAGTAAGTAAATAAGTAAGTAAGTAAGTTAATTAGTTACTTAGTCAGTTAGTATGTTTTTTATTGACCAATTGCTAATCGCACTTTGTTGTACAGATATCTAATAAACGCAGTGAAAACGTATATAACACCGTAACAATAAATGTAATGCCGTTCTCACTACGCAGTACCGGAATCTGCGCTGGAGTGGATGACGTCCTACCTGAGTGGCAGAGAGCAATGCGTCCGCCATGCCGGCTCCTCTTCCACAGCGACTATCCTTACCTGTGGCGTTCCTCAAGGTTCAGTCCTGGGACCCATTCTTTTCCTCCTTTACACTGCCGACATCCTATCCTTAATATCCAAACATAGTCTCCATGGTCATCTCTATGCGGATGACTCACAGGTTTATGGCTTCTGCCGTCCTGATCCAACCGAAGTCCAGCATCTGCGGTCCGTCTCAGTGAGCTGCATCAGTGACATTGCTGACTGGATGAAATGCAATCGATTGCAGCTGAATTCATCCAAAACAGAATTCATCTGGTGTTCGTCCTCACGCAGAGTGGAAAGACTAGATCGCTGTCCTTTCGTCATCGGTGCGGATGCTGTCGAGCCGAAGAACGAGGTCCGCGATCTCGGTCTTATCCTCGACAGCGACCTATCAATGACCACACACATCACGGGACTTGTGAGGACCAGTTTCGGCATCCTAAGACAGCTGAGGTCTGTGTCTCGATCCCTCACACAGGATGCGACTCGCCACCTCGTGCAAAGTCTAATCCTGAGCCGAATTGACTACTGCAATGTCGCCTTTGCCGGCTTGCCACAGCGCAGTATCATTCGGCTTCAGGCGGTCATCAACGCTGCTGCTCGTCTGGTATTGCGACTTAAAAAGTTCGACCACATTTCAACCGCGATACAAGACTAGCTTCAGTGGCTGAGAGTAGGCGAGCGCATCAAGTTCAAACTCTGCATCCTGGTTCATAAATGTATGAACAACTGCGCACCAGGCTACCTAGCTGGCAGACAAGATCAGGCCCATTTCGGACGATGTAAATAGGTCGCGGCTGCGATCATCAAAGTCCGCTGATGTTTTTGTGCCAGCCACTAAAACCAAAGCGGGTGGTCGAGCCTTTCGGGTCGCTGGTCCACGTGCCTGGAACAGTCTTCCTGCGCCCATCCAGGATACCAAAAGTTTACCGACTTTTAAAAAACAGTTAAAAATGCATCTATTACATAACCACGAGCACTAACATTTGCGCTGACAGTTGACAGTTTTGTTAAGCGTTCTAGAAGTAGCTTGCTACCAACAACGCTATATAAATCGTCGTAATTACAATTACAATTACTTAGGCTACACTTTAATGGCATTATATCGGGTCTGACCATCCTGTAATACCTGTAAATTGCTTCAAGATACGCCACTGCTAATACTCTGGTAGTGCCAGTCCCAAGCCTGAAGAAAGGAGGAGGGCGACGCTAATCATCGATGTTGTGACACTGTGTCGTTGAGCAACAACTAACCAGCCAATGTTCAATAGGTCGGTGTTGGACCACTGAAATATAAATGATTGACATCTGTGTTGTTTGTTGCAGAAAGTGAAGGATGTTTTAGATGTTGTTATCATGTTAACAGAGTCACTCCAGGTGGGTTACAACGTCCATCACAATCAACATTATCTTTATCACCAACTCCACTACTACTACTACTACTACTATTATTATTATTATTATTATTATTACTATTAGACTGTTATTTATAGCGCGCCTAACAAAATTGGAATCTTGCACAAAAGCGCGTAACAGAAAAATCAATCATAGTAAATCTTAAACAGATGTGTTTTAAGGTTAGTTTTGAAAATCGATAAAGTTGAGGATTTGCGGATAAAGACAGGGAGTTTGTTCCATTCAGCCGGGCCGGCTAGCGCAAATGCCCTGTTACCAAGTTTTTTGAGTGATCGTGTCACAACAAAATCACCTTGAGACGATGAACGTAGCCCTCGTCTGGATTGGAGAGAGGAACAGGGTGTAACAAGTGAAGAAAGGTATGTAGGAGAACAGTTTGTGTAGAGTCTGTACATTAGAAGACAAATTTTGAAATTGATGCGAGCTTGTATGGGAAGCCAGTGTAGTTCACGGAGGGTCGGTGTGACGTGATCCCGAGGATTTTGGTTCTTGATAAGCTTAGCTGCGTAATGAAGAACAGCTGTAAGAGGTTGAAGGGTAGATGCAGGAAGACCACAAAGGACTGAGTTGCAGTAGTCAATTCTAGAAATGACAAGGGCCTGTACTAGGGTACGAACACATTTCTCGTTAAGACTTTTCTTGACTTGCCGAATGCGTCTGAGATGGAAAAAACAGGATTTGGTTATATTGGAGATATGAGTTTTCATAGATAGCGAGTTTTCAAGGAGGACACCAAGGTCTCGGACAACATCAGCTGGTTTGATGGAGCAATCTGGGCTAAGATTGAGTACAGTGTGGAATAATTGTGAGTTAGGTAACGGGTTGCGGTACTACCACCACATTCATCGTCATCATAATCATCATCATCGTCATCATCATCATCATCATCATCATCACCGCCACCACCACCACCACCACCACCACCACCATCACCACCACCACCACCACCACCACCACCATCATCATCATCATCATCATCATCATCATCATCATCATGGTGATGATGATTATGAAGATGACGATGATTGATTATGTTGATGACGTCGACGACGACGAAGATGGCGGTGATGATGACAATGATAAATTGTTTCGACATCTTTTCAGGTTCATCTTTTTTCGACTCGTGCATGAGTAGTTGCGTGCTCGTGGATGACTAGCTTCTGGAGTCACTATCTTCAATGAATGCTGCGCAGTCGTGAAATTTGCGTTTCGATTGTGTAATTGAAATATACGACTTCTCCAAAAGCCCGCTTAACGAGAACTGGTAGCAAAAGCCATTCACGGCAACTTTTGGAATTCAGAAAAAATGTAAACCGGCTTGGTTATAAACTTCTTGTATAATTATCTGATCAATAGCAATAAAATTTGAAAAGAGTCGTTAGCACGACACTGTTGTTGATATTCCTAATCAGCATAGGCTAATTATCATCGACATGTCATTATTGCCGACATAATTGTTTTTACTGTTAAATGCATCTTATCCTGAGATGAGGTGACAAGTTTGAAGTCAGCTCAGTAGGCTCGAAACTGTAATCACATGGATTAAATATTTACCAGAGCACTAACGTAAAGTTCTTACAATTTATATCGCCGGTCACACAATAGCTAGTCCACCGTGTCGCAGAAAATTGCGCAATCAAAATGATCAGCAAAATAGTTTGATCTGTGTCCACTGTAACATAATGCAATTGGCTTATATTCTTATTTGAAATAATATTACTTGTGTGATCGTGTCTCAAATATTGTTATTCAAGTTATATGGCTGACAGAAAAGTGTCGTCTTGTTGAGCCCGAGTAAGCAGACGACAAGTGATTGGCGCACACTAGTTTTGTCATCTTGCTTGAAACCTTTCAATTTTGTCTAGATACATAAAACTGGCGAAGATGTCTATATTTAATTAAGAAAATGCTGAAATATCACATTAAACAACATAAGAAGACTTTTGACAATAGATTATGGAGATTGCAAAGTGGATGATATCGTAAAATATCCTATAGAGGAAAGGTATTGAAAGTCAAATTGAAACGCCGAAACAACGTCTATTACTGCTCTTGCACCCACCACCACCACAACCACCACCGCCACAACATCCACAATCACCACACCACCATCACCACCACCATCATCACCACCACCACAACCACCACCGCCACAACATCCACAATCACCACACCACCATCACCACCACCATCATCACCACCACCACAACCACCACAACCACCACAACCACCACCACTACAACCACCACAACCAAAACCACCACCACAACCACCACCACAACAACATCCACAACCACCACACCACCACAACCACCACCACCACAACCACAACCACCACAACCATCACCACAACCACCACCACACTACTATTGCTGTAGTTGATGTTGCTGCTGCTACTGAGTCTTCTACTGTTAAGGTAAAACATTAATAATAATGGTAACAATATAAATAATTTTCTAGTATAAACAATGCTTTGTTATTTGAATTTCTGTTCTATTCTCAGTCTTAATTGGAAGATAAATGCTTTTGAAATTGCCTACGCGATCGGCGAACCTAATGGTCTAAAGGTAGAGAAGATTAACTCAGTCCAGATGGGATGAACATTAAATCATGATCGTCTTAATGAAAACAAACCACTTTTCATTTGTAGTTGTAGGCTATAATTATTTACAATATTTGCATAGCAGCACGCATGAAGATAAATAAAAAATTGCATGTCCTCTGTGGGCTTCCCTAGTTTCACGACCGAAGTCATTAAGTGTGATGTGGATCATGGCATCGATTTTATTCCAATTCTTCCAGCATATGGGCTAATTATAGACATAGGCTACAATCGCAAGGAGGCAATGCAAAATAATTATGAATAACTAATTAGGCTATTGGGCCTATATATATATATAGGGCCTACTCTTTTGAAGTCAAGCGATTCAACGCAAAGGATTTCAACTCAGAGGGCCCGATAGCGCATTGGATAACAAACTGGGAAAGAGATCGAGCGAGAGGTACCGAGATCGATTTCCGTAGGCGGACATGCTTTATAGGCTGCTATTAGCGCCGTGTATTGCAGGCTGTCTGTTCTGCTAGTAGTTAAGATTAGTTTGTCTTCTGTCATTGTTCTTGTGAATTTTTTCAATTGCATAACTATATGTACAGTTGCACACTAACCGGTTGCGGTTTGTCAACCGGATTGTTTCAATAAAGATTATTATTATTATTATTATTATTCACTACTGGATTGTAATGCCCGAACACAGCAAGAAAAACACTTGTGGCTATACAGAATGCATCAGGTGACCTTCTTGGACTAAATAGGCCTAAATGCGCCACTACTCTAGCTTACCTAGCTGTGCACATAGTGTCAGTTTCAACTTCAAGCCTCGACAAAAGGGAGGGCGACGCTTATCATCTCTGTTATGGCACAGAGTCGTTAAACAGAAACTAAGCAACTATCTTGGAATGTTGACAGAGTGATGATGACAGATGGGTCAAAATCTCATTTCTTTCTTAACATTTTCGGATTGTAACGTTCAATCGCTAGAGGGCAATATATCGATAACCCAGCTTCCACTAAATACACATTCTTTTCCATTTGCGCCATTTTGACGTAATTAACATAGACAGAATATTCACGACTTCTTGTATCATTATTATACTGGTTTAGGCGAGTTATTTTCATATTCTAAATTAAGTTCAGATGTAAGTATATTCCATGAAGGAACGATATGTTATAGTGTGTACATAGTAAAGAACACTAAAACGATAAATTACTGGCGAAGCTAATAATCGCTCCTTTGAATGACCTGCTTCCCGCAACTAAGCTTTGTTGGCGTTGTATTATCTTACGATTTTTGTTATGACACAGTGTCGTTAAACAAGAACTAACCAACAAAACTGGGCCAATGTTGGCCAACATTAGGTTGGTCCACCACTGGCCCGACGGGTGTATGCTGGCAGGGAGATTTAAGAATTATCCTATATAAAAATGGGTAAAGTCGTAGTTTACGTTGCTAAATTATTTGATGTTGTCACTGTAAAATGGAAGCTGGATTGATGAAAGAAATTGTTGCCCTAAATGGAAGTAGGATTGATGAAAACGTTCCTGTGTTCAAAATTGAAGTTGGATCGATCGAAATAATATTTCCCGTAAATAGAAGCTGGATGGATGAAATTAAGTTTTGGATTCAATAGAAACTGGATTGATGAAAATAATTCTTTCCGTAATTAGAAGCTGGATCCATGAGAATATATCTTTGCTTAAATAAAAGTTCCATTGATGAAAAATATTTCTTTCGTGAAATAGAAGTTGGATTGATAAAAGTAATTTTTCAAATTAAATAGAAGTTGGATTGATGAAAAAATTTCTTAATGAAATGGAAGGTGGATTCATGATAGTTAACATGCACATAGGTAGACTTCTTACTTACCAACGTCAAGTACGGCATTGAAGACATTACAATAATTTAGCAACGTAAACTACGACTTTACCTAAAAATGAATATGTCATCATCATAACATACCTATATTTTGGAGGATCGTGTTAGATTAACAATGACAATATTGTTATTTTAGTTTTCCTGCTTTTGCTCAACTTCTATTATATCTTCAGTGCTGATCACCAACAGGAAGTAAAAGTACATACCCGGTAGTTATGGTGTCTGCTAAGAAAATCACAATGCAGCCAAAGTCTATAATGTGTCTGGTGGCAAGCCATTAGATAAGTCCGAGAAGACAGAGGACATGGAAACATTTTACAGAGGAATTGGCAATCCTCCGAAGTCCGGTCCCAAATTATTTCACAGCATTTTTTCTCACCGTCACTTTACAAACCGTTTATGGTAAACCCGTAGTTTAGGTTGCTAAATTATTTTATATCGTAAAATTAAAATGGAAGCTGGATTGAGGAAAAAAATTGTTTCCCTAACTGGAAGTGGGATTGATGAAACCATTTCTATCTTTAAATAGAAGTTGGATTGATGGAAATATTTTTTACCGTAAATAGAAGCTGGATTGATGAAACTAAGTTTTTGATGCAATAGAAGCTGGAATGATGAAAATAATTGTTTCCGTAAGTCAAAGCTGGACCCATGAGAAAAGTTCTTTACTTTACTTAAAGTTCTTTACTTTACTTAAACTAGCTGCGTTATGACAGCTAGAGTAGATCAATAAACGAAAATACAATACAATAAATAAAAGTTCCATTGATGAAAAATATTTTTCTGGTTAAATAGAAGTTGGGTCATTTTTTCATTAAATGGAAGCTGGATTGATTAAAAATAATTCTGCATGAAATGGAAGCGGGATTGATGACAGTTATGATGGACATCGGTAGAGTGCTTACTTACCAACGTCATGTACGGCGAAATAATTTGGGACCGGACTTCGGAGGATTGCCGAGGAATTAATTAACCCAATAAGAGTTGATTTTTTAAATTGTGATATGATGGCCAGCAATGTTTTTGCAAAGCAAAAGTTTGTTCCTGAGTCTAGGCCTGGTGATGGAAAGGTACCACTCGATTGAGACACTCAGAACAACTGGTTGAGTAGAAACATGTCATAGAGTGAAAATGGAGCTGTTATCAGAAATGTTCAGCCATGCAGATGATTGACTGGATCTTGAATTTTTTTTTAGCTTTTTATGTGAACCGCATGCTATACTGTTCCCAAGTAAACTTATTCCTTGATTTGATTTCCTCACCAGGCGCAGTTTCTTGGCTAGAATGCTGAACAGTTAGACTTCTGTTTTCTTGTTGACTTTATTCTGATCTCCTAATTATCGTTTTTTATCACAATTATTTTTAACTTGTATGTAAAGCACTGAGCATATGCATATGCTTGCATTTAATAAAGAACACACTTACTTATGTTTTACTTAGTTCAGAAACTTTAAGGTTGAGTATATGCCAGTAAGAAGTCCCAAACTCCCAACTCCGCTAATGGCCATTCTGAATTAAATATACTTTACCTAAGATGTTATATACTTTTAACTCAGTTTTTAACTGTGCTTATTGGATGTCTGTACACCAACATGCGATTAGCAATTGGTTAATAAAGAATATACTTACTTACTTAGGTCCTGAGGTAATTAAAGTTCATATTTTTACTTAACCATATATGAGCAGAGCTAAATCACTGCACATATGGGTGATTTAATCCTACACGATTTTAATTCAGCATTACTAGGATATAATTGTGTACTGGCACATTTCATCATTCATAGAGCATCAAAGCTTCCCATTTTACATCTGTTCAATTTCTTTCTGCTGTGGGTTCCAGAGCAATACAAAAGTGGCACAATTGCAGCCACTAAATCCTGACAGCAATCAAGTTCATATTAACCATCACTAGATAACTGCCCTAGCTGTAGAATGCTTCCATCAACTCTACCAATCTTCTGGAATTAATAGCGCTCCTCAAAACTTCCAAATACTATTGTGTCAGAATGTAGATGCAGATTTACAAGTATATGGTTCCATTTTTGTCTTACAGCTGTTTAAAAAAATTTATTTTCTTATCTGTTGAAGATCCGAGAAAACAAAAGAGTCAGCTGGAATACCCTACAAGAATCCATACTGGATAAAAGCCATGCAAATGCAGCATATGTCGAAAGCATTTGAGTGGAACGGTAGTATGGGTGACCATATAAGAAACAACACTGGAGAAAATCCCCACCAGTGTAGATTATGTCACAAAACATTTGCACACACAGGTCATCTGAGGGACCATGTGAAAACTCACACTGGAGAGAAACCACACCAGTGCAATCTATGTCACAAAGCATTTGCCCAAATCAGCAGTCTGAATCGTCATACGAAAACACACACTCGAGAAAAGCCATTCAACTGCAATTTGTGCAACAGAGCATTTGCACAAAAGATTCATCTTGAAAACCATACAAAAACTCACACTGGAGAAAAACCATACCAATGCAATCTGTGCCACGCAGCATTTGCGCAAAGGATTAATCTGGAAATCCATACAAGAACCCATACTGGGGAAAAACCATACGAGTGCGATTTGTGTCATAACTTATTTGCACAAAGTAGTACTCTGGAGAAGCATAGAAGAATACATACTGGAGAGAAGCCGCACAAGTGCCATTTATGTCAGAAAGCATTTTCACTGAAGTATAGAATGGAACGCCATATCAGAACACACACTGACGAAAAACTATACAAATGCAAAGTATGTAAGCAAGCGTTTTTCAATTATACCAGTCTGCAAACACACTGTAGAAGAATCCACGTAAATAAGGATGTATACGCATGTCATTTATGTTACAAAGCATTTGAGCAAGATTGTCAGCTGCAATTTCACTTAAAACAACACAGAACCAGAATAAATGCACCCTTGGAAACCAGTGCTAAGCACGTGATGGAAAAACCTAACCTGGGCACAATTTTTGTAAGCACCACAGATAACTGCCAGGAAAGTAGTTTATTTAAGACAGTTGGCTTGTCAACTAAAAGTGAAAGGCTAGAGCCCGTAATGAAATCTACTTCAATTCTGTCGCACACGGAGACTGAAATGTCAAACGAAAGAGGTCTTATTAGATATCAACCAACAGTTTGTGTTGATGAAATTCACTTTTTAATTAGACCTTATGGCTGTGGAATTTGCAATGGATTGTTTCAAATAGAAAAGGAATTTGTGGAGCATTGTTGTCTTCATTGCAATACTCCAAATGAAGACACCTTTGTTGACCTTTTTGATGTTTGATGTAATATATTCGTTCGAAATGACATCTTGAATTGGTGCTATATAATGTTCATTTAGATTACATTACAATTACAAATGTTTAAGTTCTTTTCCTTAAAAATGTAAAGTTTGAGAAAAATTTATCTGGCAAACTATAATCCAGCATTCCTCATGTTCTTTTCCTCAGCTGAAGATGCATGATGAGGAGAACTTACATTATGTTAACTATACAACAGGGAATTATAAACAGTTATGCTCTCAAAGGCCATGTAAGAACTCACACTGGACAAAAGCCATGAGGGTAAAATGGTCAGAAAGAATTTAGAAAGGATATTGATCTATATAGGCATATGCAAATGCTCACTGGGCAAAATCCATATAAGATTTATGTCAGAAAGCATTTACAAAGGAGGCAGTCTGAAAATGCACACTGGCAAAGTCTGATAAATGTCAACTGGGTGACAATCATTTACACAGAAGAACTGTCTAGAATGTCATACAGGAAAGCATGTATGTATTTGGAGTAAACTACACAACTATGAATTAAGTCAAACTCTTATAGCCTGCATGACAGAGAGATACATTGAAAGTGCTGCACATAAAAGACTTGTCAAATGTTCCCATGATACAGTTATTTTTGCGTGAAACTGATTGGAAAATTCCCTATCTCAAAGTCCACATATGAAAACAAACAGGAGAAAGACCACACAAATGGAAAATATGTTACAATCATTTACACAGTCTAACACATCATGTAAGAACCCACACTGGAGAAAAGCCACACAAGTGCAATTTTAATATGTGACAAAGCTTATCCAGAGAAAAGTTAGCTAAAATACCATAGGAGAGCCTACAGTGGAGATTCTGGAGAAGAACAAAGCCAATGTGAATTGTGCTATAAGGGATTTGATGAGAGTGGTCGTCTCAGCTGCCATGCCATTCAAACTGGAGAAAACCCAAATGGATGTCAATTGTGTAACAAAGCATTTACACAGAAGATTTATACAGAAAACCACTCAAGCCAAACTGGTGTGAAACTATGCAACAGCAATAACAGTGACTTATATCAGACATTGTACCGATGATGACAGTGAGATGCCATCATAGTACATGTACTCCTCCTCATAAGATGCATAGCGTCTATAATGGTGGAAGCATTTATTCTGTTGTAAAAGATTTTCCAGCAACAATGACCCCACACAACTTATCGTCTGTGCCGAGTAATAATCCGAGTTGTGATGAAATTCAGTTTTCTGGTGATAAATCAACAATTGCTGACGACATAAATGCTTTTGCTGTGAGAACTTATGGTTGTGGATTATGCGATGAAATGTTTGATATCGAAAAGGCGTTCTTGGAACACTGTTACAATCACTACATGACATTGCACCAAATGACACATTTGTTGACCCTTTTGAAGGGCATCTTTCAAGTTAAAATACTCTTGTGAAGAAGAAACAATCTCTAAAGTCTGGGCCATTTTCAGATGAGGGACTTCAAAGTTGTAGTAAGCGCCTCGGATTAGTTTCACCTGAAGTTGCGCTATATAAATTTAAAACTAAGATTATGATTAGCTTAATGTGTTGAATTAATAATGTCCTCTTGTTTAGATATGTACCAACTTCCAAATCAATCCTAGCCTGGGACATCATTATCAAGAACTGTATTAAAATGCACAATATGCACGCTAATTGCCAGTGATAAAGATATTATGCACTGTTATAAGAGACAAATTATTTATGAGGCGATTTGTCTACTTTATTTAAAGTCTAACAAAGTGCAGTTTTGGTACTGTGTGAGCTTAAGAAGCATCATGGGTTGTATTTGAAATGGTGTTATTAGATGACCTTTCCGAATTCTGTTAAGTATTGAGTTCTCATACATGTAGATATTTAGATTGCAGGCTAATTTAATAATAAATTTGCTTTGAGTCTGGGTTTGGTTGTAGGCCTAATCGTAATCTCCAAATTGCTGTCTAAAAGCTAAATGCAGTGTGCCAGCTCATTCGTGAATGCTGTGTCTTGTCAGGTGAGTTGTCGAGATACCTACTGGAGATCCAAGTCCAGTTGGCAGGAGAACAGAGAGAGGAGAATGCAGTGGAGTGCTGGGGCCAATTCCATTTGGTAGAAAAGAGATTGGTAGACGAAGAACAGGGTGGATCTGGGTGTGAATAATTGAAGAGGTGAGAGTTTAGTTTGGAGTGGAGAACCTGCATGAAGGGTGATGATGTACTGATGTTGATATGAACCCCAACAGTATACCTGTGAGGTCAACGCGGAAAAGTTACTCATCCATTTTCAGTCGATGACGACAGATTGACAATACACCAACCATTCAGCTCTATCCATAGCAATTTAGAGAGATAGTGATCATTTTAATTATTGGGGCAGGTAACAAAAATGGATCTATCCGCTTAAAAAGTGTCCTAGCAGTCAAGAAATATCCACCACCTGACTGCAATTGATATTGAATGCACAGGCTGTATTTCGATGCGGATTTTAGTAAGGGCATAACCTTGCCCTACCCCATGTACGCATTCGGGTGAAATTTTTCTCCTCAGCAGAAGTCATTTATGGACATGCACAGGCAGGCAAGACTTGACCCAATCTTGTCTATATAATTTTAATTACAGAAAACAGCTGAAAATATTAAATTGAAAGCGGAAAAATCAACTTAAAGTACTTAGTCGAAACATTGAAACTGTATAAATCTAACGCAGAAGTAACTGATCTCTATGCTTAGCCTAAGCATAAACATCGATGGAATACGAATAGAGGAACAACAAGCAAATTGTGATAAAATCAAATTGGTGCAAAAGCAACAGAATGAACTACACACTTGTGAATTATTCTGCTTTCTGTGTTCTAGGTAATGAAACTAAACAAATCAACTTCAAATAATTCAAGAAAGTTCTGTATCTTTCTGTATGTATCAAGGTAGTGATGCTAACACAGTTCAAGAAAGTCTGTTGAAATTGGAACATTTTGTCACATATTCCATATCCAAGTGATCGAAAATCTATATGACCAATATCAGAGCGCATACAAAGATCTCGAGAATATTGTTTCCCAATATGATGAGGACTCCTGCCTAGAGAAATCTCACACTGGTTCTGTATATGAACACTGTTTTTCATTAGCATGGTTACAATCGAGCGTGTGTCTACTGAATCTGCTACAAAAAGTACTTCTGCTACAATTTTTAGCCATTGTCAGCACAAACATTTCACTAAATTTACTTTTGCATAATTCTTCACTAATATATCTTAGATGGTAGTTGAGAAATCATTCAGGGAAAATGACACAAATTACTCCTATAGTCTTTCTAAAGTGCGAGTTCGCAGCCATATGGCATATTAAATGCTTCCAACATGCAGATGATTTTTCTCATGTACTGCATTTTTACATGTAGGCCTATATCTTTTACTCAGTGTGGGTGAGTCCGTGATATTTGCAAGCACCAGTCTGTACAAATCGTTTGCCAAAAAACATTGCACATAATAATTTTTCTCAGATACAGGCCATCCGGAATCTTGTATGCTCTTTCAGCTGCTGCTTTCGTGCAAATGTCTTGTGACATAAGATGCACATGTATGGTTTTTCTCCAGTGTGAGTTCCATTATGGGTTTCTAGAATACTCTTCTGTGCAAATACACTGTGACATAAATTGCACTTGTATGGCTTTTCTCCAGTGTGTATTCTTGTATGGTATTTAAGGCAACTCTTCTGTGCAAACGTTTTTTGACATAAAGTGCACTTGAATGGTTTTTCTCCAGTGTGTGTTCTTTTATGGAGAGTCATATTACTCTTAAATGCAAATCCTTTGTGGCACAAATTACAGTTGTATGGTTTTTCTCCAGTGTGGGTTCTTGTATGATTGTTTATAACATACTTTTGTGCAAATCTTTTGTTACAAAAAGTGCAAATGTATGGTTTCACCCCAGTGTGGGTTCTTGTGTGCTTTTCAAGAACACTCTTATATCCAAAAGCACTGTGGCATAAATTGCACTTGTATGGTTTTTCTCCAGTGTGGGTTCTTGCATGACAATCCAAATGACTGCTCTGTGAAAATGCTTTGTCACATAAATTGCACTTGTATGGTTTTTCTCCAGTGTGGGTTCTTGTATGCTTTTCAAGAACACTCTTACATACAAAAGCACTGTGGCATAAATTACACTTGTATGGTTTTTCTCCAGTGTGGGCTCTTTCATGGATATTGAGAGTGGCTGTCATTGTGAAAGTTTGCATATTATTTGTTTTCTTGGGTCTCTTTGTTCGCATCTTGAGACCTTGAACACAGGCTTGCAAAATCTCTGTTTTGCACAAATATACATACAATTTACAATGTGTATCAAGCCATGAAAAGTATGCCATGTGTAATAATGTTGAACAAAGAATTAATACGTTAAAATGATGCAAGGCTTATTTTTATTTTAAAAAGTCTTTATATAGGCTACTTTTAGACTGAACTGCTAGTATTAATAGTCTTTACAATATTATAGATTTAAAAAATCTTATACCCAGGGGAGGCAAACCTGTAGTTTAACGTTGTAAATTATTCGCCCATTGTCGCATTTACAATCATCAATTCAACTTCTACTTTGGCAAGAATTGTTTCAATCATTCCTGCTTCTATTTAGGCAAGAATTCGTTTCATCAATCCAGCTTCTATTTAAGCAGGAATTTTTTTCATCAATCCGACTTCGATTTAGCAAGAATTCTTTTCGTCAAACTAACTTGTATTCGATCAACGCTGAAAACCATGCAATGACGGATAATTTACGACGCTAAACTACACGTTTACCCTAGGGCATATTTGCACAGTTAAGCATTGAGCCGAAAACATCACTTTGCCTAACTTATATAGATCACGATCAGTATTAAGTAAGTATAATTATGCTTTACACACCGGTTGGCATTTACCCAAATCCCAACCGATATAGCATTTCTTAAAATTTTAAAACATATTTTAGGCATGTTTTCATCACTCATCAAGCTTCTACTTCTACTGTGACATATTTCTATCCCTCATCCAACTTCTACATCTACTAAAAATATTTTAATCGCTCATCCAACTTCTAGTTTTACCGAAATAATTTAGCATCAAAATCATTTTTTCATCGCTCATCCAGCTTCTATTTCTGCAATAGATATGCTCATCCAACTTCTGTTACTGCTATAATTTAGCATTAATACCATGTTTTCATCGCTCATCCAACTTCTAGTTTTACTATTACATTATATTTATGACCTGCTATAACGGTTGGGATTTGGGTATAATGCCACCGGTTGCAGAAGAGCCGCACTTCGGTGTACAAGCATCATAGGACAAATACAAAATCCACGGGAGTAGGTCTACAGCAGTCCTCTTAAATATAGTATCCTATTAGCGTGGTGCTTCTGCGTCGGAAAATGCCGCCACGCAACCCGCGAAAATTTACTTCTGCGGCGGAATTTTTTTGGACATTTTATCTAAAAACAACTCTAACCCTAACACTGACCCTAACCGACCGTCACAGCGCTTAACCTGACCCTAACCGACACTCATGAGGATGATGAGGCCAAACCTGACCCTAACCGACCCTCACGACGCCAATTTATAGGAAGTACCGCATTTTGAACAATGCGCATGCGCCGAAGGTTGCGCATGCGCAAAGCGCTTCCGCCGCAGAATTGTGTCGAAAATGTTACTTCTGCGGCGGAATTTTCCGCCGCAGAAGATTTATCCATCCTATTATTGTCAATAAGAGCCAAGACCTGTATGCGTAATACACGTATCACTATGTTAAAAAAAACGGTAGATGTTAGATATTGTACATACAGCAAAATATGGTTTCTTTAAAAAACATCAATCTAAAGCAGTAACGTAACGAAAAGAGTAATTGGTAAAATTCACGGTTTCCGCGAATTCCGTGCCCTAATCTAAGTAGCCTAGCCCAAAGATTTTAACAGGGATTTTAACATCTCCCTGTTAAAATCTTTGGCCTAGCCTATATTTGACGTCAGTGTTACCGAGTTTCAGATTTCTAAGATTTGTTTACGTCAGCGCAGACACTGTAATTTAGTCAGTAAGGAAAATAAACGATGTCATGGCTTCAAATTGATCATGATTAGGGCCAGACGAAAATCACAAACTCAACAGCTAATTAAATTCGGTAAAACTGTCTTGCTTGAGGGGGGCCCGTGGCGCATTGGATAACATCTGTCACACAGACCGAGAGGTACCGAGTTCGAGCCCCCGTTGGGCGGATATCGTAATCGTAACATGTCAGCGCTCGTGAATAAGCTGGTGCCCTGCGCTTGGCTTTCGAGTGGCGCTTTAGAAGTTTGGAGATTACGATTACGATTACGATTATTATACTGTCATGTATACACATTGTGAATTCTGTGATTGTCATTTTGTCGCCAGATGGCGAAACGTCGGCCCTGCTGCTCTTGCGAGTCTCCGCAATCTGTAGGCAGTGGTCAATAGGCGATATTTTGCAAATTATATGTTTATTTAGTTTTAAATGTCCTAAACTAATTTAGTTCAGACAGTGAGTGTACATGGTGTCGAGATCTGTAAAATAGAAAACAACAGTGAACATGTTAGAAGCGGATTTGATAAAGTTTAAGCATTTTAAAAATCAGGCTTAACAATCTCGTCAGAAGCAGTGTACCCCACCAACTCTTGCCACCGGGTGGAATATATTACCCAAATCCCAACCCGTATAGCAGTTTTTAAAGTGCGTTTTAGCGTATTTAATTCATGATGCGGTAAAGTCGTAGTTTACGTTGCTAAATTAGGTAAACGTGTAGTTTAGCGTCGTAAATTATTCGCCCATTGTATCATTAGGGCCTAGGCCCTATTATTTTTCATAAATCCAACTTCCACTTTTTCATCGATCCGGCTTCCGTTACGCGAGAATTCGTTTCATCAGTCCAGCTTCTGTTTAAGCAGGAATTATTTTTCATCAATACAACTTTTATTTAATTAAGAGTTATTTTCCATTAATCCAGCTTCTGTTTAAGCAAGATTCTTTTCATCAGGCGCACTTCACTTTAAGGATAAATTATTTTCATCACTCCGACTTCTATTTAGCAAGAATTCTTTTCGTCAATCAAACTTGTATTCGAACAGCGCTGAAACCCATGCAATTGCGAATAATTTACGACGCTAAACTACACGTTTACCCTAAATTATTCTAATGTCTCCAATGCCGTACTTGACGTTGGTAAGTAAGAAGTCGGCAAAACTGGGAACGGCGGTCCCAAATTCAGAAATATGTATTTTATTTGATATTGTCACTTTAAAATGGAAGCTGGATTGATGAAAAGAACTGTTTCCATAAATGGAAGCTGGATTGATGAAAAAACTGTATTGATCGAAATAATTTTTCCCGTAAATAGAAGCTGGATACCAAGCTGGTTGCATGGATGAAACTAAGTTTCCATTAAATAGAAGCTGGATGAAAATAATGTTTTCAGTAATTAGAAGCTGGAATCCTGAGAATATATAGCACGTTTAGCGAAACTACAAGAAAGCGGCCTCTGTTGATTTCTTTCATTTCATAATTTGGGACCGCCGTTCCCAGTTTTGCCAAGAAGTCTACCTATGTGCATGTTAACTATCATCAATCCACCTTCCATTTCATTAAGAAATTTTTTCATCAATCCATCTTCTATTTAATTTGAAAAAAATTACTTTTATCAATCCAACTTCTATTTCATGAAATAACTATTTTTCATCAATGGAACTTTAATTTAGGCAAAGATACACTCTCATGGATCCAGCTTCTAATTACGGAAACAATTATTTTCATCAATCCAGCTTCTATTGAATCGAAAACTTAATTTCATCCATCCAGCTTCTATTTACGGTAAAATTATTTCGATCAATCGAACTTCAATTTTGAACACAGGAATGTTTTCATCAATCCCACTTCCATTTAGGGAAACAATTTCGGCAAAACTGGGAACGGCGGTCCCAAATTCAGAAATATGTATTTTTGTCACAGACGTCCCAAATTATTAAATGAAAGAAGTCTACAAAGTTATTTGATATTGTCACTTTAAAATGGAAGCTGGATTGATGAAAAAAACTGTTTCCCTAAATGGAAGTGGGATTGATGAAAACATTCCTGTGTTGAAATAGAAGCTGGATTGATCGAAATAATTTTTCCCGTAAATAGAAGCTGGATACCAAGCTGGTTGCATGGATGAAACTAAGTTGCCATTCAATAGAAGCTGGATGAAAATAATGTTTTCAGTAATTAGAAGCTGGATTCCTGATAATATATAGCACGTTTTTAGCGAAACTACAAGAAAGCGGCCTCTGTTGATTTCTTTCATTTCATAATTTGGGACCGCCGTTCCCAGTTTTGCCACAATTTCTTCCATTAATCCAGCTTCCATTTTAAAGTAACAATATCAAATAATTTAGCAACGTAAACTACGACTTTACCCATGATGCTGCCTGCCGAGTATTTTAGCGTATTTTATTATTTCTCATGTGTCTGCGTAAATGAAAGGCAGAATAATAAAATAATTCTTTGTCGAAATAGAAGTTGGATCAATGATGAAACTAGTTATTAGATAAAATGGAAGCTTGATTGATGAAAAAAGCGTGTAGTTTAGCGTCGTAAATTTTCCACCATTGCTTGGGTTTCAGCGTTGATCGAATACAAGTTGGATTGACGAAAAGAATTCTTGCTAAATAGGAGTCGGATTGATGAAAATAATTTCACCTGAAATAGAAATGGGATTGATGAAAAGAATATTGCTTAAATAGAAGCTGGATTCATTACAGTTATCATGAAAATCGTTGAAATAATTAAATACGCTAAAATGCACTTTTACCAAAACTAGAAGATGGATGAGTGATGAAACCATGGTAATAATGCTAAATTATTGCAGTAACATTAGAAGTTGGATGAGCATATTTGTAGCAGAAATAGAAGCTGGATGAGCGATGAAAATGATTTTGATGCATGCTAAATTATTGCAGTACAACTAGAAGTTGGATGAGCGATAAAAATCTTTTTAGTAGAGGTAGAAGTTGGATGAGGGATGGAAATATGTTATTGTAGAAGTAGAAGTTGGATGAGCGATGAAAACATGCCTAAAATATGTTTTAAATATTTATGAACTGCTGTATGGGTTGGGATATGGGTAAATCCCCGAATCCACGAAACAAAGTTTGACCGGATCCCCGAAAATGATTTTCTAAGTACGACCCGAATGAATACAATTAACAAATAAACATGTGAATAGGCAGTATATCTATATAATCAAGGCCACGCTAGGTCTATGTCATGTTTACAATTTAACTCTGAATAGCTTTCTGGAGTAAAACAGTTTTCTGGAAGACTGTTTTCAGGAAATCAGGCTTTTGTGTATGTTCAGCGTTTTCGGAGATTTGGGTTTTGGGGATTCGGGTTGACCCTCTGGCCACCTTATTTGACTTTACGGAGATTTAGATTTATTGGTTCTTGGATATAGATATATGACCATTGAAGAACGAAGAACTTATAAAATAGCTTTAACTGTTGGTGTAAATCCACGTACAATTGATGTCTTCAATATCCTTGTAGACCAGGTTCAGTGCATTGAGAAATGTATGAACCAGTACCGGTATAAACCACCGCAGCTGATTAGTCTGCAAAGACTTGTTTTTGTTTTGTCTGTTGTAATAGACGATGTCGACGGTTTCGAAGGAGACGACCGGCGGTCAGCAGATCCGCGACGAAGATAAACCAGATGAAATCTGTCACTCTCAGTCACTTATAGATGCTTGTAAAGTGCCTCTTATCGGTAAACACTTTCAATACTACTATTCTACTAATATATTCTACTGATAGTAATACTGCTATTCTACTAATGGTAATCAATCAATCAATCAAAGAAACTTGATATATATAGTTCCCCTTCAAGATATCTACTCAGAGGTGCTCCTGGCCCAACCATGGCTGAAAAGAGTAGTTTTCAGAGAGGTATAAAATGCAGTTGAAGAGTTCCTAGGTAGGATATGGACCTCCTCTAGGAAGCCAGTTCCAGATACTCGGTCTTGCGACCGAGAAGGCCCGATGTTGCATTATAGAAGTGCTTGCAAAGGGAACAATCATACTGCTGATCTTATAGTAATACTGCTATTCTACTAATAGTAATGGTACTGTTCTATTAATAGTTATACTACTATTCTACTATTAGTAGTGCTGTTATTCTACTAGTAGTAATACTAATATTCAAGCAATACCAATACTAATATTCTACTAATAGTATTAGTACGGTTCTACGAATAGTAATACTGCTATTCTACTTATATTAATACTACTGTTGTTATTCTTGTGTTAATTTTATTGTTACTAGGTATTAACGCAAGTGTTAACGTTATATTCCCAGAGATACATACTTAAAAAGCTCTAGCAGTTGACGCTTCGACCCCGTAGAACACTCTGCATTAGCAGTGGTTTAAATATGTCATTTGTTTGTTTCGTTTAGGTCTACAGTATGTAACAGAGTTTCAACAAAAGATGAACAGTTTGGCGACTGTGTGTGTCTGTAACCTGTGTGAAGTTAAATTCTCCTTCAAACTCCTTGTCAGCCACGTAACAGCCATGAAGCACCGTCTCAAGTACATGGTTCGTATTGTATGTGTGTATGCCGAGAGTAAAGGTAACGTTAATTAGCACACCTGTTTAAACATCTCAATAGAAACTCCTCACTGAAATAAAGGCAAGGGTAACGCTTTTTACCCTGTAGATGGCTTTAAATAAATATGTCCGTACTATCGCATGAACAGTTATCTGCTTCCCCATTGTGCTTTCTGCTGAACACATGGCTATCTGACTGGTCTAAACAAGTGCGTTTTAAGACAGTTTGAGAATGTTTGCTGCACAGGGCCAAGTGCAACAGTGCGTAAATCCAATTGTAAGACTGTTCCACGAAGATGGTCATTTATACGAAAAGGCATGGGAGCATGTCACCTGCATATCTCCACAGATAGCAGAGCGCAATGATCACCGATCAGGTTGACTTGAAACTAGAGCACAGAGCTTCCCGATGTATGCCGGAGCAGACAAAAACCAGTATTTAGTGATGGAGTGTGAGATCAGGTGCTGAGGTTTTCTTGTGTAAATAAATTCTCCCTACTATTGTTTTATTACCTTTTTATTAAGCGCCTCGGAAGTAGTAAAAACAGCACCCTGATAATGATTTTTTGTTTGATGGATTTGCAGAAAGAGAGGTTCATGAACTACCACACTCTGATCTACCAGCAGGCAGCAACCAACGCCGATAAGAGTACTCTGTCGGTCGAATACTCCCAATGCATCGAGGATGAGGAAGGTCGTCAAAAGGTCAAGGTGAAGATAGTTAACTCAGCTGCAACTGAACCGGCGTCTACTTCCGGCAATAAGCGACCAGCAGAGAGTGATGACGCTCCTCATCCTGTTTCATGTAAGTTACATGTATGTTCTGTAGTGTTTGTCGAACTGACTGTTAGGATTTTGTGGTTAGTATCTGTTTAATGGATGACATCTTAACAAAATCTGTTCAAGGCATCAGACCTTAAATAAATCTGCATAGTAAATAAGTGAATAAGTAAGTAAGTAAGCTATTTATTGACAGAACATCAATATAATATCTCAATCTCAGTAGGGGTCCGGTGGCGCGTTGGATAACATCTGGCGAAGAGTGCGAGAGGTACAGAGTTCGAGCCCCGTTAGGGCGGATTTGCTTTGTAGGCTGCTATTAGCGCCGTGTATTACAGGCTGTCTGTTCTGTTAGTAGTTAACTAGTTAAGATTGTTTCAATTGCATAACATGTAAATGTACAGCGCAGTGCGTTTGTCAGGCGCTAAATTAAAGAAAAGATATTATTATTATTATAATATCTGCAGCCAATACAAACTCAAAACTTCCAGTAAATGATGCAAAAGTCAAAAGGTGAATCCAAAGGGTCATTTGGACCTGCTGAGGATGGATTGGCCTTTTTCTGCCCCACTTGTACCCCATAGTCAACTCAGCTATAATGAGTACACTGACCGTACACTGTCAGTGGGGAGATGAGATGGCGAGGGAGATGACTGGCCACTCGCCCTCATATGCCAAGGCTAAGAAAATGAAGTCGTTAACACTTCATACCCATGGCTGCCTCAGGGCTAGCTTATTGGACAGCTGTTCTTCTTCACCAAACACGCATACATGTACGAGCAATCATTAATTAATGAATTAGTGTGTCCACGGATAGTTTTTATGTTTTGACAGCAAAAATACAGAAGGTGACGGATATAAAAACCGAGGAACACTCCCTGACCAATGAGCCGATGATCCCAAGACCAGCAAGGCCTCAGGGACCGACTTCTCTTCTTACGCGTCCACTTTCTGCTGCTCCAAGACCAACGAGGCCCTATGGACTGACGTTCATTGGAAGGCCTCCACTTTCTGCGACTCCGAGAGAGCCACTGAACAATTTCCGGCAGCCGTCACCTCAGCCATCTGCTTTGAGATCCACACTTCGAACCATCACACCAGGTTGGCTTGAAAGCAAACATTTAACTGAAGTATGAGGCAAATTTTGAATACCTTTCAATTTTTTTATGTTGCTTTGTGATGGGTCTCTCTACACAGAGCTGTGACTTCACTACTTTATGAACTTTGTAGTGGTATCAGTAGTGTAGTGGTTAGTGTGCTGGATTGTCGAACGAGAGATCGGGGTTCAGATCCCACCTGTGCCCTAGCCAATGCAGCTATAATGGGTACACTGACCAGTGACCATACACTGTCGGTTGGAAGATGAGACGGTGAGGGAGAGGACTGGCCATCCGCCCTCATATGCTGAGGTTAAGAAAATGAAGTTGCTAATACTTCATACCCATGGCTGGCTTAAGGGACTGCTTTTCTTCTTAGTAATGTCACTTATGAAATATGAAACAATGGCAATAGACAAGCATTAGGTATCGAAACAACTCTGCTAGACAAAGTTGTTCAACGAAGACTCCGATGGTTTGGACATGTAGAGAGAGTACCAGTTGACCAATGCACTACATGTAAGATTCAAAGTAAAAAGAAACAATGGCATACCAAGACTATGCTGATTAGATAATATTATTAATGAGGACGTAATGTCTCTTGGACTGACACTAAGGGAAGCAATGGACTTGATAAATGACTGTTGACAATGGAGTTCATTTATTGCTACCAATGCCAAATAGTTGTCATCAGGAACTGATGATGATGATGATGATGTCATATATTGATGTCTTGTTTGGTTTAGGAACTCGTACTCCTCTTCACTCTTCTCCACGTCAACCACTTTCAAGTGAAAATCCACATGGACCAAACACAAATCGCATTAACTTCGTTGGCAAAACCACTTCAGCACAAGACACACAGAACTCTGATTCAGATGTGTTCCATTTGAACCAACACAGCAACATTTTAGCTCCATCATCCAGATCCGTGGAAAACTCTCAGACAGAAATACAACCAAGATCACCTCATTGTGGTGTCCCGTGGAGTTCATCAACTGTGCCAAAGAAGTCGTGTTTAAAGTCGTCTGCCACCGGAGTGGCGTCAAATTCTTCTGTGTTATTGTCCACTTCTGGGCGAACCTCTGACGTTTCTCTGGGAGCAAAATGTTCGAATCAACCACCTTTTTCTATAGATGTTAATGTTAAGCTTGAACCTCTTCAAGACATCAAGTTAGAGCCAGTATCTTCATATCCAGAACCGCTGGATGTTAAGGTGTTGATCTTACCTCCACCACCTGCCTCACCACCACCCCTACCAGCTTCACCACCTCCCATACCTCCATCACCACCACCTCCACCACCCGCTTCAGAAAGTAGCACCTCTCAATTGGAAGAGTCATCATCTTCAGTGTCAACTCTGCACTTGCACCCGGGTTTTGCAAAGCTCATGGCATTGATCGAGTCACCTGAAAAGTCTCCATCTCCTCCTGCAAGGTCTTCAGAAATTCTCCAAAATCAGTCACCTCCTCCACCACCGCCTCCATCCTTCTTTAGTGGTCGGTTACCCCAAACACAGAACATTGTTCACCCTGGCTTGAAATCCACATACCCTATCCAGACTGCAATGCCTCAAAGTGACCAGAGGTTGTATCAACCATTTTTTGGGAAAGATATTGATTATAGAAGTAGTTCTGTCATCAAAGCGTTTTCTGGCGATATGAGACCAGTGACTAGCCATAATATCCCTCAGTCCAATGCTAATCTTTCTCGTGGAACTGAGAGACCAATTTCTAACCATGCAATTCCTCAGTCCAATGCTAATCATGCCACTCGTTTGACACAGTCGACAGAGGATGATGGCAGACTGCCAGTAATCCATCAGCGTCCTTCTCCTGCCAGTCAGTCATCTGCACCAAATGCCTCACATTCAGACCGTCTGTCTGTGCTTAATGGTGTTGGATTGAAACTGCTTCAGCATGTACAGCACGTTTCCTCTCGTCCTCTGCCACCACGTCCGATACCTTCATCAGGTCTTCGTCTTTCTTCAAGGACTCTACCAACTTCACAATGTCAGTCACGTCCTTTTAGTGGTACTACCATTCCCCAATCCTCTGATTCTGTCCGTCATTCCTTAACTGAAAATCTTAATTCCGGGTGGGCCAGGGCACCACGTTATTCATCTCAAAGCAGTACTCCTTGGAGCAGCATACGACCACAGAGTGAAAGCTGTCGAGGCCAAACCGATACTAACCCTAAGCCAATCAACTTGATTCGGTGTCCGCCTCCATCAAATCACAACCCGCATCCAACACAGTTTCCTTCAGTCCCTGGAACTCGTTTTATTTCGCCTCCTCGTGGAATTAATTCCGGCATGCATCCTACAAATTCCATTCGCCCTCCTAGTTATCGAATGCCACATGGCAGCGCCTTGCAAACGCCTAACAACTCAACCTATGGAACAGGTCACCAAAGCAAGTTCATGGATGATATGTCTCGATCTGTTTGTGATGGCAAAAGCACAAACAGTACCTCAAATACGGCTCATAGTCTGCTGAAGCATTACTCGAGGGCAGCTGGGGCATTGCTTGATGAAGAAAACCTCTTACCAGTTGGAACTGATCCACGGCGAACACTAATTGAATTCTCCAAGCCTACTACACGGTTCCCATTAGAACAGCCACATCCTGGCAGCACAGTCAATACACCTCCAGGGATAAGACCTTTCCAATCTGCCCACACAGTTGCAAGTATGCCGCGTGGATTGCCACATGCACACGCTGCCACATCCAATTTTCGCCACATGCAGAGACCTCTACGAGATCCCAGATCATTTGTACGACAACTGATCTCCAATGTTCATCCACAACTGGGGCCTTTCAGGAATACCCAGCCACGTGCAACTTTACGACAGGAATCGCCAAAAGAAAACTCTATCCCCAGAGCAGTCAATGCTCGTCAACTGCCACAGAGTACTATTGGGAGATTCAACTCTGAGAAAAATTTACTGCAGACAAACACTACTAGGGAGGATTTTGAATCAACAAGAAGTAATCCTGTTTCGGCTTTGATGGCTATTCAACATCCATCAATGGTAAGTCTGTTTTGTCAGATTTCATGGCTTTGTCAGATTTAACTTGTTCGTTATTTTCTTGATTTCTTATTAAAATTTGTGTATTTTCATATTTTTTGCCATATTTTAAGGCTCTGTATTTCCTTATTTTTCATATTTCCATCTTTGACATAAATGCATATTTTTAGAAATTTAAAATCTGATGTTTTCAAGTGGAAATGATGATTCTGGGCAATATAAAATAGTATGCAACTATGATGAAAAGTATCTTTTTGTTTTTGGTAAATGGTAATGATTTAATCAGAAATAAATAAATACAATCAAGTACTGGTACACTAAATAACCATAGATAATCTAACCTAATAACTTCTATAGTGGCGTTATTATAATGTCGAACTCATCAGCTGATGGTCACTTCGTGAAATTGCACTCAAAAATTATGATCTAACTCGAGATATGATCTTACTCGAGAAGCCAGGTCGAAATCCGACGTCAGAGAAAACAGAAGCCAGGCTGTGATAGGTATGTAAGTTGAAAGACGCAAGTCTTAAGTTTAGACCTGATTGACAGTAACGAGAAGATGGCTGCTGTTGACTATGAACTGTGTTCTGAAGGAATGAATCACAGTTCAATCCCAGGCTACCAGGGCATGGAAACAAATACATTTAGCTTGGAGACAAAGGTACTTAGCATGGAGACAAAGGCACTTGGCATGGAGACAAAGAAATTTAGCATGGAGACAAAGGTACTTGGCATGGAGACAAAGACATTTAGCATGGAGACAAAGGTACTTGGCATGGAGACAAAAACATTTAGCATGCAGTAAAGAGATACTTGCTTAGACTGTACAAGAGAAAACAAGTTCATTGAGCATTGTGGATCTTGACTAGTTGTGGAAAGAATTGTAATTTGGTTGTGCTTAGAAACAACCATCGCCTGATGTTTTGTGCATTACGATATAGCGATCTGGGATGTTGACCTGAATAAGGCTTTGCTTTGATGTGCCATCAGCTGATGATGCCTTGTGCATTAAACACAGGTGCTATAATTGAAGTTAATAATTAGTTATATAATTAATGCTATACAAGTCAGATAATAATTAGGTTACATATCTTTACAATTTTATTGTCAGCCCTGCATGACTGCCTGGGGCTTTGAAATCCTGTTTACTAAAAATTTTGAAATGCACGTAATTATGGTAAAGTAGACTACATGCAGTTGTAACACTTGATTGTAAATTAAACTGTTTTATAATTGACAGGAACATGCTGGACCACAGTCATCATTACCGAATGCATCTGCAATGTCCAATGCCCTGGCAAAGGCTCTTGTTGAGTACAGGATGAAACAAAAGAGCGACAAGAACAATGAATAACTCCAGAAGGACTCTGTGCTCATTAGGGTAATTTATTAACTATACTTCTTTAATTTAAAGTATTTAAACCTGCAGAGTAAGTAAATCTGCATCTGTCGAATGGAAGAATGTAAACTGGGGACAATGTAAGCTTTGTGCATATGCCAGAGTAAAATATTGGGTCGTTGCAAGTGATTTACTTATCGGTAGCCAGTTGGCAAGTCTTATTTGCCCACTGAGTCAATGTGAAAGAGCCACTTCAATTGAAACTCTTCAAAGGCACTTTGGATGTAACATTGAAATATGCTAAAGTTACCAGGAATCAAGTTGCCAGGATTGAAGGAATTAAATTCCATGCATAAACTGATGGCGTCATTTCAAAGTGACAATTTGCCTTGATTCTGTAAGTGCTGAAAACTATTGATGAGCAAATGTCTTTATATAAATTGTAGGCATAAGTTTCATATTGGCAATGTAATTTTGTTTATGCACTCATGTTAACTGTAAGTGCACGACCGTCATAGAAATGATAGAGCAGATGTATTTATTATATCATCGATCAACCATGATAGGACCTTGAAGGGGCACTATATAAATTCTGATTGAATGAATTCTAATAATTGTAACTGAACATTTACATAGCACCGCTCAAAGAACAAAACTCGAAAGCACTCTTTTGCTCCAGCCTATATGATGTTAAATGTTATATCTCTTCGTTTATGATCCTCTCAGCTCGAATTCAGTTCAAAGTTCTTGTCCTAGTCCTGAAGTCCAAATTGGGCATTGCTCCTAAATATCTTAGGGATCACATTCGCTCCCCTCTCTCTTCACTTTCTCATCGACCGCTCTGCTCCTTGGTCAGGCATAGGCCTACTCTTTGTTCCACGAGTTAGGATCACAATGGCCCAAACTAGATCTTTTGCTGCTATTGGGCCATCCCTATGGAATGCCCTTCCCTCCTCTCTACGTGTTACCATTCTTTCTGGGTCTCTTCCTACAGCCTTCTCCCTCCTCAAAACGTTCTTCTCTAGGGGTTCTCACACTGGGAGCGCTACTGAATGGCCACTGCTGAGCGGCGCTGTATAAATTAACAAATACAATACAAATACAATACAATACAAAATGTTGCTAATAACTAGAATTAAGAAACACTATTATTAATAATAAAAATAATAACATTTTACATTTGCTGCAGGTTGTATCTGTGCTGAGATATCCTCCGGACGACATCGCTAAGAACTGTTGTTGAAAGAGAAGAAACAGAAATGAGTGATCAACTGTTTGTGGATCATGTTTTGCAATGCACTTCTTATGCCAGTCACATTCGTATTCTATTCTCACATCCAACTCCTGAACTAACTTCAGATGCAAAGGATCTGCGGCTCAGCAGAGATTATCCAGTGTCACAATATGCGATGTTTGCACACATTCAGATATCAGGGACTGCATGCATTTTATTTAATTTAATACAATGTTTTACACGGCGAGAACAATGAACCGATGATTGCAAGGTGACAGTCAAGTGAGTTGCGGTAAATACCTTTACATTGGGGTCTGTTCCCTTCGTATTAAATGCAAAATTAATGTGTTGTTGGGCTTAACAGTCCATAAAGGTTAATGATTCTTATGTTTGTATTTATTTTGTGCATTTCTGACATTTGTGGGGTGAATAAATCTGAACCCCTTGTGCAAGACGTGTGTGTGTGTGTGTGAGAACATTTTGTTAAGGGCCATTATACACATTCCACTCAGCATGCTCAATAGCACAATCGTTGAATGACCGATCCTGTGCTCTACCAAACGTACATCAGGCCACACAAGCTTATCTATTTGATAGTGCTATGGGTCTGTAATTATGATGCTCATTTTCAGTCGAAAGACTCCTGAAACCCAAGAATATGGCTTCCTTGGATGGTATACTTCTCACAAAGTGAATGAGATTAATACATACATGTTTTCCTTAATTAAGCTGTTATGCTGAAACTAAACTACTCTTTGGTCTCTTGATGTTTCTGGTCGAATCTGTCAGATCATAGAACAAGAGATGAAACTGCATAATCTTGACAGATATCTCAAGGTTACGATTATTAATGTTTGGATGAGATTTTGTCTCTTGTTTTAAGCTCTGTACGTTCCAAATTTTATCTGCTTTCAGCTTAATCTTGGCCACATTTTTATGACCTCCCCTCTGTGGATGTCATCAACTGATGACTGATCCAAATGACAGATATTAGTGTGGATTAAACAGGTTCAGTAACAGTTGTTTTGGTAACAATAAACGGATACAACACTACATTTCTATTGTTCTGCCAACTATACCTGTCGTGACCACCATTATTTCATGGTCAGTTCAGTAAGCACCAATATGAGCCAAGTGTGCTGTGGCCTAAAGATACAATGTTAACCATTACAGAAACTGTTCATCATCGAAGTGTTTGGTTGCATGGCACACTAGCTGTGATATCTTACCAGACAAGGTGTCTTGTAGACTTTCCAAATGCCACACTACTTTCCTGTGTACAACATAAACTTCCCCAAAATGAAATATAACTCTGACAACAGTGAACCACGCCAGTGAGCATCGGCGGACAAGTCATTTCGATTGCATAAACATTTTACACTATTATATCAATCGATGACTCTAAGCAACAACACAATCTGTTAAGTATTTATTTGTTTAAGATGCTTTCACAGCTAGTCACTGCTTGTGGGTTGGCTTAAAGCTCTGTAAGCACCACCAAAAGAGTCAGGGCAACACATTTGTTGGCAGATTTCTTGTCATTTAAGTCAGGAGGACGTGGACAAAGGTAAGACAGAACTAGACTAGATGAATGCTTGCAGGCCAATTATAAGCATCTCTAAAACTTTACACAATATCAAAACAAAACGAAATGGCTATTTCACATGATTTTCCCCAATGGCATGACACCTCTTGTCATTCATGAATATGCATATATTCTGAAAATTTGGAAAACAAGTCCTCAGTTACTTTATCCAACAGAATAACAGAACATGTTCTAAAGCATACGATTGGACAAATACATGTACATGTATGCAGAAAATTCACTAATACACAGTTGAAAGCAACCAACAGCTGCTACAGCTTTCCCATTGGCACTGGGATAGACAACAGTTAACACAAGAACAATAAGCATGGAAACACACAAAAACAGGCTGCTTAAGCTCTGACCAGTGAACATGTGCACACACCATGCTCTCCCATTACCAAAGCAAACTGTTGGAACCTATATGCAAACTGTCGGCTTAATATTTTAAGTCTTCCTAAAATGCATAAAATAATACAAATCCAAAACACATTGGCACATTAGCTGTAATTGTAACTTGAACATACATCACTTGTGTGAAAATCAAAAATAGTATTGAGCAAAACTATGGAACATAGTGGAATCTTTAGGTATTGGAATTATAATGAATCGGATCATGAAAACTATTACCCTCTCTCAAGACGAACTTCCAGTAAATTGTGCAATATTACAGTTTGTCACAAGTCCCTTTTCCATCTATCTGACAGTAACAGATACAATACTAAAATGGCCAACTAAAAGCACAATATAACGCTTATAACAGTAGAGACAAGCTTCCAGCAGGTTCTGAACCATAATTATGTGTTACAGTCATTGTAATTATAGCATTCATAAGATTGTGCACATCTAAAACACTGACGTCTGATGCTAAAAGCTGATGAACAAAATATAAATGCATTGCGAGAATGCACTACATTTAAACAACTAATCAAACACTTCCATATACCATATGTAAGCAATTCGTGTGATACTGTCAAAAATTGTTTGCATTGTTTATACACCACATCAATGCTGAACAGAATCATTTCAACATGACCGTTAGAAATAAACAAATCCTTTAAAAGGCTACTTTAATCTATTGCCATGAATCAACATGCAACAATATTGCTAATTAATCTAGAAATCAATCTAGAAAATACCAATCAATCTAGAAATATAGGCACTCTAGGGCAACAGGAACTTTACAGTGCAATATGTATTGCTAACAGCTGTGGTCCGGTCTTTGCTGCCAGCCTGTATTTTATTTCATGTGTTAACTGAAAGACCAATAATTTATAAAATGGTAACAATAAAAACCAGCTTAGTGTGACAGCTCTAGGCCGTCTATAGGTAGTTATAGACCGATTGATCCACTTTAAGTCCGCTTTTCCCTGCGACCATTCGCTAAATATTGCTACCAACAATAGTGCTAATTTTTTAGTGTAGTAATGGGTTTCAAGTTCATTGAGACAACTCAGATACATAGGCTAATGGACTCGAACTGTAAATTCTTGTAACTTTTGGATTATTCACTTAATAAATTGTCACATTCAATCACTGGTCTATTCAATTTCACACAAAAAATGGCAACTTCAATCAAGTAGAGCAACCTTTGCGTACAGTTTTATGTACGGTAGCTCAAGGTTCAGTAAGTGTCAATATCGAATGAATCACAAATTGCAATAGCACAGCACTCCTCTCATCACCCTGACAACCGCTTTGATTAAGCCACCAGCAGGTCAACATAGTGTCACAGGTACCCAACTAGGGAAAAACAGTATTTGCTATTGTCCTCCTTCCACAGTTCAGAAGTGCACACAATAATAATAATAATGACAAATTATATGGCGCCGTAACACGGCCATACAGCTACAAGGGCGCCTCACAAAAAACAACAAAATCATGCGACGGAACATTGACGGTGGTGAGCAATTGCAAGTGACAGAACTTGCTCAAGGTCCTTACACAGTGACCGCCTGAGTGGAGGCTTCAATCTGTATCCTCTGTGTTACGTGCCGAGTCCCTTATCCATTCATTTGCATACCGACCTAAGAAATGTAGCAGTCATGGAATGAACTTTCACTTGGACATATATCAATCTTGATTATGATAGCCCAGCTAAGCTGGTATCTGAACATGTTATTGACATTGCATAATGTACAATTCATAATTGTGATATGCAATTAATGCTAAATCTGCCTTTCAACTGCAACTTACTATACTGCCAGTACTTTACCACAGACTACCAAACTACTAAAGCATGTCCTATATACATACACTGACTCACAATATCAGACAAGCCAAACTCCAAGTAACACTGACATGCCATTCAGTTAAGTTTCAATTAAGTTAAACATATTTATATGTCAGACTTTACACAATGCCTCATAAGTGATTGTCACAGAGCACGTTTGAATCAGTACACTGAGCAATACTAGACAGCTCTGAACCAGTCGACCAACGTGTTACACTCCTTAGCCCCATATGTACGGTCAAAGCGCCTGATTGGTGTGCACCACAAGAGGCGCTATATAAATTGATAGATACAATACAATACAAACATCATTATCTTAAAGTAAGGCAAGATGGTGGAATGTATTCCACATGTGTCAACATGTTAATCCTCTAAGGCCAAGGATTTTCAGGACAGAGTCTGAACACAACATCAATTCAACAACCTTGGGTTGCGTATTATTTAAATGGATGCATAGGAATTCAACCAACTACATTTATATAGCGTGAAGTGATAATGACCAGTCCCTTAAGCTAGCCCTGAGGCAGCCATGGGTTAGCAACTTCATTCTCTTAGAGTCGGGTAGCCACACCATCACCATCTCGTCTTCCCACCGACTGTGTACGGTCTGTGTACTCATTATTTGAGTCGGCTAGGGGTGTGGGTGGAGCAGAAATTTCGAATCAAATTTCTGCCCTGGCGAGGATTTGAACTCTGACCTCTCGATTGACAGTCCAGCACTCTAACCACTACACTAACAAGCGCCCCCATATATAGAAGTGATAGATACCTATAATAGAAGTCTGGCCCACATGGTCAGCACCATTGTAGCATCAATTAAATTGCACTGCTTTCAATATAATTTAATTTTGTTACTATTATTAATAATATAATATTATAACACTAGAATCTCCTCATATCATGGATTATCAGAAAAGAGTCAAAGACGTTAATCACAAAAATTTAGTTACCGTAAGCTTTATACAATTACTGTATTATTATGCAACCTCATAATCAGGTGGTTCATAGTATGGCTCCCAAAGACAGTGTATTATGGTGGTTCTGAAGTAATTATTATGATATTTAAGAAACACAAATAAATTAGTTACTATAAATTAGGTCTATTAGCTGTTTCCATATTATTATTATTTTCATATGTCTTATGATTATATCTGAAGTAGTATGTTATAAGATATTTTAATTTTATTGTCACAATAGTGCTATTATATTATTTAAGAAAACATATAAAAGAGTGACTCTAAATTAGAAACCGATGCCAAGTCTTGTAGCTTTTCCTGGCTTCTGCTACACTGTTCCTGTGATATAAAGTTACTGTTACTGTTCAAAATCATTATGCTCCGTTAGTTATAGCATGCAGCTTCAAGATATAACTGTAGATGTAAAATCTTGTCATTTAGAAAGAAAACATGATGCAGATTAAACGATCTAAAGGCGCAACAGTTGACGTGACACATAGATGCATAAAGGGTCCAGCATATATCCAATTTTGCTCGCTACAATTCAAAACACAATTTTACAGTGATCATTTAAATTGGAATAAATCTATACAGCATTCTCATTTACTTTCATAATTCTCGTGCACTTTAAAAGATACTACCGCCGGTGTATAAAATGCCACAGATACTCTGCAAATTTGACCTTGGCAACTTGTAAAGTAATGCCAGCCAAATTTCCACATCTAGTGAACGTGACGATAGACTTATGCTATGCATGAAGAACACACACCCTCGACTCGAAAAGACATACTCTCAACACAAGGCAAGAACTTCGTGTAAGGCCATCACATACAAAGAACCGACTAAACAAGTTTCGACTTGCGAGCGGTTTACGATATTCAGAGTCACTTGCTAGTTGCATTCGCAGTCACTTGCTAGCTGAATATGAACGTGTAATCCGTCAGCATGTGTTCGATAAGTTGACCGCGTTGAACCACAGAAACAGCCATCTCTGACATCTCTGTTTCCTCCGGCCAGATCAGCGTCGGACCAAAGACGATGGCAATGTTCTGCGCCTGCATTCGGTTCTCACGACTGTGTTGAATTACTCTGGCAGAAACAAGCAGGCACAACAGTCAGTAGCTTTTATATTGACAAGTTGAACATGCATACATGTACTAGTTCAAATATGTAGGTCTATGTATGTATGTATGTATCTCAACAATTATATAGCGAGTTTTACGAACCTTGCAAAGTGGAGAATATGTGTACATGTTCAAATATACATGAATGTATATCTGATGTATTTACAATGTATGGATGTAAGGGCCATGTCCTAGTAACAGCATGGCCGTGTTACGGTGCCATATAAATTGTCGAAATTATTATTACTATTATTTATGATGTATGTATGAATTAAAAATACACATTGTGAATTAATACAGTCAGTGATTAAAAAGACACCACACAAATATTCAGTTTCATACATATACACACAAGGCAAGAACTTCGTGTATCTATGAGACATGGACAATGACCAAGAAAATGAAAAAAAAGATTAACGCATGTGAAATGTGGATATGGAGGAAGATGCAGAGAATATCATGGAAAGAGAAAAGGACCAACCATTGGGTGCGCATGAGTATCGGAATTGAGAATGAAGAGACACTACAACAAACAGTGCCAAGAGCAAAGTTGAGGTTCTTTGGTCATGTCATGCGATCAGATGGATTGGAAAAAGAAATGATGTTAGCATATGGAGAGGGAAGGAGAAAACAAGGACGACCAAGGAAAAAGTGGATGGACGAGATACATGAAACAACTGGAATGAATTTGGCAGAACTGAGAGATGCGACGGCGGACAGAAGGAAATGGAGAGGCTTGATCATGAAGGTCGCTAGAGTTCCAAGAACTGACAGCACAAGGTAACAAGGTATATCTATGCATGTTATCACATCGTAAACCCAAATTTCTAAAGCACCACTCTAAAGCTAAGTACAAGGCAGGTCAGCATAATCACGAGCACTGGGTCTTCTTCGAGGGGTTAATAATATTCGTTTATTGACGAAACACTGGGTTGGCACACCGCAACCCATTACAGAGACAGTATTACCAGTTACAAATTAGCAAATTATTCAATTTAAATCACTGTTCAAGCACGGGGCAACATAGTCATCGGGGCAACATTAGACTCCTGAACAATGACCTCGGGATGAAATTTCTGTCATCTTTGGGCGGCAATTGAAAGTCATGTGGTCTCGGTCGAAGATCATGAGGACGGATATTAGTAGCAGGAAAGACCGATCGCAGCACATGAGTCTTGGATCGCATAGCCGATCGTAGCAGGGTTGTCCAGAGATGATCAAGGAAAGACCAAACTCAGGTTACCAGAGAGACCCAAGAGACAAAGAACAGCGGACAGGGTGGGTGTTATGGAGAATCAATCAAGCAATCAAAGAAACCTGATATAGTGCCCCTTCAAAACATAGATCTACTATAAGGCGTTCAGAGAATAAGAATGCTTGGCAGGAGGAGGATTGGATGAATTAGGGTAGGAATTCAGAACACTGACACACCAATATATCATTCATCTCAGGAACAAATGCCTTATTCGACTAAAAAATACCGCGGCACTGGTTAGTCGCAGGAAGCAAGTGTTCACGTGCAATGAATTATTATGTTTGAGCGGACTCACAGAACAAGGTGCCTGAAGAGTTCCTTCAGAGTGTCGTGGTTTGCCGTTGGTATCAGGAGAACAAGTTCGTGGAGTGCCTTCGATTTAGCCGTGTGGTCTTTTAATTCTGAAATATTAAAATCAATACAGTATTTCAGGTAAACAGAAATGTGCATAAAAATCAAAAGCTTATTATTTATGTCCATTAACTTTAAAAAATCGGAATATCTAGCAGCTCTTCACCTGGTGACTGACAACAATGTTGCATTTTTAGATCACGCAACTCAAGGTGACGTGTCTTATTGTGGTTTCACTTTGTATACTCACTGAGGACATCCAGAAATTTGTTGCAGAATCGAAATGGGATGAGAGGCTCCATGAGCTCACGAAAGAACAACTTCAAGGCACCAGTGACGACGTGAATGTCCAAGTCTTCATCCATTAGATTGTAGTAATCGTCTGCAATGCACAGACATACGTGTAAGCACATACAGCAGCTATTTCTGTTGCGAATGCACTTGCAGTGGATAACCTGTTGTCCTTCATGTAGTTAATTAATTTGCATATCCACTTCATATCAATTCCAAACCAGGACCAGCATGACCAATGTTGGCCCAACAGCTTGGAACTCTCTTCTCCAGTCTCTTCGAATTGAGTTGCTAGCCATCTCACCATCCCAGTTCCGTAGACGCTTTAAGACTTTCCTGTTCCCTGACGCAGGCACTGATGCAGGTCGAGAGCGCTGCTGGTTTCTACGTGGCGCTATATAAATGTTCGATTACAATTACAATGCAATTGAAACACGATCTCACCCTGATTTGACTGATGCCAAACATTGCCAACAATCAGCTACAAACATCTGCAAGTCTTTTCAGAGCTATTTAAAAGAAACATGATAGTTTCTGAATACATTATTAAAATCCAGCTTTTGCATGACTCTATCTTAGAACCAGCAAATATTCATCACTAACCCATATTCTCTGTTTAATTTATAAGTTCACTGTTTAATTTATAAGTTGTTTAAAATATAAAGTTTAATGCATATGGAATCATAGAGTTCTATCAGTTGGTACTTGCTTTGATTCACCACAAACCGGAGTTTCTGAATGTCTGCCATGTTTCCATTCATTCTGTAGACGCCATCTGTAGTCAAACCTAAACAACGCCAGATAACAAAGACAATTGTATGACCATTCCAACAAATAGGCAAGGAAAACTATCATATGGTACTGTAAAGTAAAAGCATATCACATATTGTAAAAAGTCTCAGCATCATACTCGAGTTCAAGATTTTGCAATGATGTGAGAAAATGTCAACTTGCTGCCACGTCATGTAATTGTAAATTTATGTAGCACTACTCCCGGAGAAAAAAATCATAAGCAATTAAGTAATCCACAAGAATAAGTGAACAATATGTTGTCGAACATCATCTTACCAAAGATTCAGACAGATTTTAAGATATAAAAGTTAATACACACTGAAATAATTGAGTTTCAGCTGTAAAACAGCACACACTAGCAAGAAAACATGATTATCATTACATTTATAATCATTATTATTATCATTATTATTATTACATTTTTAATGCACAAAAAGTCACTCAGAAATAATAGGTTCCACAGGGGTTTTCAGTGTCTTTTATAGATCTTGAAAGGCACTAGCCTGGAATAGAAATATCCAGTTGCATGCAGACATACATACATACATCATCATCATCAACATACATGAATTTAGTGCTGTTGGGAGGTGCTTGTAAGATGCTATACATTTTTTTTCCATTAGGTAACATTACTATACATGCATGCATACACAAGTGTCAAATACCGGTACTCATGCATACCTGCATACATATCTGGATAATAACTATAGCATCTTTTAACTATCTTGCAGGTGCTGCCTCTACCAGTCTGCATGATGATAAATGTCACTAAAGAAAGAAACACGCTTAACAAGCATAGACAACTAGAAGATTCAACAAGGATGTGCCCATGCACACATGTAGACCCAAACCAATGGCTTTTCGTCCATAGTTATGATATGGCATCATGTTCAGAAACTCTGGACCAAGCTGGGTGGAGTAGGATGGGCTCCGATGCTGGCCGCCAGTCTTTATGCCATCTTTCGATTTTCATTTAATCTGTATTTATTGTTCAGATGCTACAAGACTTTTTAACAATGTTTATTAGATGTCTGTACATCAAATAATAATAATAATAATAATAATAATAATAATAATAAAGACAATTTATATGGTGCTGTAACATGGCCAAAGTGTGACTAGCAATTGGTTAATACAAAAATATACTTACTTACTTATACACACAATATAAATTACACATATAGTATAATAGTTGTTACATTATTCACCTCTTGCTTCAACTGCATCGATGCAGTCCTGAACAAATTTCGGTATGGTCGTGCTCTCCGCTTCACAAATTGTCAAGAGATGTGAGCCAAAGATTCCATCTGCAAAAACACATCCTTGTCGTAAGCGTGATGATTGAATGTTTGGTGATATGATCAAAACGAAACAAAAACAAGAATAGATAACCTTGGATATGTGGGATACAGTAGCCGATCACCTTGTAATGAGACAGTATGCGTTCGAGCCTCCCCGAGACTGTAACTGAGCAGGTGCGAGTGAATGACACAGTTACAACAGAGTAACCACTTAAGGGAACGCTTGAATCCCGTGTTAAAAACCGAGCACTCTAACCAATTTGGTACCATGTCCCATGCTATAGGGTATAATTTTTTTATAGTTTCACAACTATTACTTATGTTGCCATATGGGTATCCGTGATCGAAACCACAAATACTGTATCAAATAAGCACGATTAACAATTTCTGCATATAATCATTTACAAATGTTATGACCCTGATATCCCAAAAATATCCTATTATGGTGCAGAGGCATATCAGATTGCAATAATATCCTACACTGTCACATGAATATTCAACTGAATAACATTTTTCTGACATGAATGCATTTAGACTCCATAAACAGGAAATCAAATAAGACCATGAAATAGGAAATAAGAGAAAACTCACGTAGACCACAAAGGCAAACAACAATTTATGGGTAAGCGTAAATAGCATAGAGTAATTAGATGTATTATTATTATTATTTATATTTATTTTTTATGCCCCAAGGTAAATATGATCCACCTGGGACTTTAAGAGAGAGAGAGAGACCTGCAATAATAATAATAATAATAATAATAATGCCAACAATTTCTATGGTGTCATAACACAGCACATGCCGTTACAAGGGTGCTTTGACAAACAACAGCACACAGTCAGTCAGAGATACGCCTTGCAAAAAAGATAAGACTCGAGTCTTGACTTGAAAGACTCAACTGAGTCGGCTGCAACAGCCACAATTCGTCAGGTTCTGGTAAAAAGTGTTGCAGAAAGCAACTGCACTGAAACATTGAATTATTAGTTATTGTTATTACTGTATTTATTAAGCGCCACTAGATAATGACCAAGGATCAATATTGAGCAACTGTGAGTGAAGGACTGACTTAGGATCCTAATAATCGTCTCAGAGGAGGTTCAAACCTGTACATTCCACATTACAAGGCAAGCACTCTAACCAATCAGACACTGCCAATCAGACACTGCAACAGCCAGTTTGTCTCAGATGTAGGTATCTTACTATTTCTTTATATAGCCCCTTTAAGAACTCCACGACATCGTTTCTATTAGATCACCTTTGTAGATGCCTTTTGCACGGAGACTGTCTCTGGTTGGACGTCGGTTGAGCCAGAACCTCAGCTTTTCTTTCAGTCGCACTTTCTCAGCCGTTGACTGAACTATCTCTTGCTGGGCTAAGGTTGCGTCTGCACAAAGTATGAAATCAATCATCTCAAGCAAAACATAAGTCACAAGTTTTTAATTACAGTCTACATACAACATAAGATAATCAATCATCTTTTTGAAGAACTTCTATTAGGACGATAACATTTGGCAACCACTACATTACAACGAGAATCTAAAGAGGAGTTTTTATAGAATTATCAGCCTCCTTTTATGAGTGCAATTACTGTTTAACAATGCGGTCGTAACAAAGATGACTGGCGTCACCTTTCTCCTTTATCAACAGGTAGAAGGCAGAAGCCCTAATCAGAGGGTCATTTTACCAGTTGTTAATAGCAGTTCTTCTAATCTGAGTTAATCTCATGACTTCGATACAGACATGATGATAATGCCACTGATGGGTCTCTCACAAAGTGGCAATATATAAATTACAAATGCAATTGAAATGCACAAGTCATAAGCTGATGGTCGCTTCAAGCAAAGTGTAGTGGCAGGGATGGATGTTGAATGGACATTGGATGTAGATAGAAAAAGACAGAGAACACAAAGACCAAAAGAGAGGCTTCACAGGACATATATACATTCGTTTATTGAGAAAAACAATCTGACAAAAATGCAGAAATGCTAACATGAGTGATAATGAATAATTAAAGTTCATTAGAAAATTTTAGAATAAATTAGTAAATATTTTTATATAATGATCTGGGAATAAATTGGTGAGTTGTCCTTGGGTGGGAGAGTATGGTTGTGTGCTCTAGGTCTTAATTGGTGAGAGGAGAGGGGTCAAAGTGGAGGTAGGAGTTGGTGAAGTACATGCTTGGGGTTGTGTAATATGGAGAAAAGGAGTTTCGCATCGGCTATATTGGCAAGTTCAGAGACTGTTGGAAAGGATTGCATACAATCTAACAATTCTCAAGTATGAAACATGATCAACCGAGACCTTTCTTTGGCTGTTTTGGTTGTTTCTCTTTGTTTTTCGTACTTGGCGATTTGTCGACTTCGCTATTCAGAGATTGTGAACTTCCTCTTTTTTCAGTTGTCAATGTGCTCATCAACTTCATCTAAATAACATGAAAGCTACTGTCACAACGGCAGCAAAGTACTCCCAACTGACCACTGTGCTCATGTCTGTCTATTGCATGCCTCTTTTTCATATCCACAGCTGTTCATTTCAAATACCTGATCAGTGATCACACTGCATATCGATAAAAGTTCATTACATATCAGTAACAGATAATTGTAATTGAACATAATCACATATTGATAAGAGATAATTACATATCGATAATGTTTCACTACATATCGATATTTGTTCATTAATTATCAGTACTTGTTCATTACATATTGAAAAGAGATAATTACATATCAATAACGTTTCACTTCATGCATAAAAGTGTTCATATTAAATCTACAAAAGTTCATTTCATATCCACAATTATTCAGTGCATAAATGCATCTGTTCATTGTATAATTCAGTGACAATACATCTCATGCATACATTTTAAATCTACAAAGCATTGAATTCATATCTGTACCTGTTCAGTTCCCCTTAACCATTTTCAAGCCACTTCACATTTTTGAAGTAATTGCTAGAGCTGCCTTTCACTTCTCATTAATTAACCCAAGAATGTAGAAATATCCCATGTACCATGTTCAAACTGTTCACTATGATCCATCTTTCACGTAAAACTTTATCTGACTCTATTTGTATTTATGGAAGCAAAACTGAGCATTGCCTCACTTACGAGGAGCGAGATATTCTTGGACAAGGCTTCGTACCATTCTTCGATAACATCGGTCTCCTCGTGGTGTAACAGATATTCTGTTCCGTTCGGGTTTGTCAGCTATCAACAGGAAAAAAGAGATAAAAGTAGATCAGTAAGTAAGTATATTCCTTATTCAGTGTAAGACACTTGTTTCCACAGCTCTACAGAAAGTTCTCAGACGCATGGTACTAAGATTGAGTGACCTTTCGGATCAGGAACAAAACTTACGACAAGGCATGAAACAGGTTTGCACAAGAAGATCAATGTCACAAGGTGACACACTTGCAGTTGCATAACAAGCAAGGATTAGCAATTCTACAAACAAATATTTACAAATATTATGATGTAGAAGCACATGAAACTGCATATGAAACAGTAGCCAAGTAGTTGGTTAGAGGGCTTGTAATATGAACAGTATGGGTTGAAGCCTCCCCCAGGCAGTCACTGTGCAGAGAGCTCTTCACAAGTAACTGTTCAGGGCCATCAAAGCACTGTCACTTGGTTACGCGTGCACATCAGAACTTTGGAAGGAAGGTAATATCAAACAATAGTTGAATAAGAACTGTGAATTTCACAAGACACATCCCATTAAAACATTCAGCAACAGTGCCAACATGGCTAACAATGGTAACATGCTACTGTCATGCAAATCATTGGCACACCAGTTTTGCAAAATGTCTGGAGGAAAATATCTGGACAGAAAAATCCGTTGGATGCTCTCTATTTCTTTCCTCCTCTCTCCATAAACCTGTTCCCATACTATTCGCCAGATAGCAACACAGTTGGTTCTTACACAGGTAAATTAACGAGCAATAATAATAAGAACCTGAATCAGGTTTTTTCGACTGCTGCGCGTATTGTTTCCCATCTGAATGGTTGTCGAACGAAGATCGAGAAACCCTTCAGGTTTGCTCATATTCACCTTCTGTATGTAGAAAACAAGTCAAAATAGTCAGGTAACATGCACACAGTTATTAACATTCTGCAAACAAGTAACCACTTCAAACGAGCATAAGTTGAAATTAAATTTTACTGTGAAAACTCTGTTCATGTACAAGGATTAGCAAAAAGCTTTTTCCCACAAGAACCATTTAAAACAGAAAAAAAACATAAACTTCCAGAAATCCTAAAAATTGAACACACTAACACTAAAAAATCACAGTTTTCACAATAAAAACTTTCGTAATCAGAAACGCACGAAATTATAACATTATAACACAACAATTTTTTTTCAAAAAATTTCAACATTAAACACACAATTGTAACATTAAAATCCGTCAAGCCACATTACCAACAAGGAAAAGCGTCAGTGGCTACACTGCTGTGGAGCTGAAACCCTAGGACCACTCCACTGCATACGGTAATACTGCCGACAGACGCATGCACCAAATGGGTGATCACTTCACCGTACCTTACCTCCTAAAGCTCAACCTTACGATATTCGTTGCCTTTTGTTCTTTGTGGAAGTAGAGCATCGATCCACACAGCACAACGTACGAATGCGCCCAGCTTTTCCTACAGAAAGAAACACATCATAACACTCATTATGATTACAATTACACATGGTTCTGCATGCATATTCTCATTCAAGCTCATTAACGCTGCTCGGCCAGTTGCATTGGGTTCATGTATAGTGCATTTCTGTTACCTTGTGCAGGCCAAATTTTTTTTAATAATATATAATAATTGCGACAGAACATACAGAATGAGAACTCGTAAATGCAAAGTCACTAGGGAATTCCAATTGTAATTGAACATTTGTAAAGCGCCACTCAATGATTCAGAGGCGCGTGCTTGATGATACAGAAGTAAATCAGGCCATGCATGAAAAAGGATGATGCTGAAGAAAGAAACAAAGACAGTATTTAGCACAACACTGCATTTTTGAAAGGCATGCAAACCAGTATGGTGTGTCAAGTTAATAGCTTTGAGGTACATAATACCAATCTATGTCAAGAAGACTGGAGCATAACTGAAAGTTTGTCAACGATCTAGTCCATACTGCATGTCCTTCTGTGTGGCAGAATGTAAGGAGAGAGAGAGAGCAGTGGTTGAAGGCAGACAAGGACAAGGAGATAAGGAGCAGAAGGAGGAAGTTAAGGAGGAAAGGAAAGTGCAGAGCTAAACGGCAAATGACTCTCTAAATGACCTCAATGTTATCATGTTAACCAACAACATTCAGCCTTCTGCCGCAAACCGCCTTCTCTGTTTACCCGTATTCCTGGATGTTTATCTGATATAAATAACTAATGGAAACATCTAAATCTGTCTACTTAAATGATGACGCATGAAGTCGGATCAAATTCCCAACACACACTACCACAGTGTCACATCCTAAGTGGCACTTACAGTTGTAGGGCTTTTTTAGGAATTGTTTTTTGAGATGACAACCGATTTGGACAACCAATTTCATAGGCGTTATCCAGAAATAATTTTAAAGAGAAAATTCACTCACTTTATCTTCTTTCCGTTTTCTGTCAGTTTTGCTTTGTACAGCGTTCCCGCCTTATCGGAAAACTGCCACAGAAAGATATACACGTACATGAATGAAAGCATTTAGATGTTTACAAACCATTTTTAAGAAACTCTCAAAGGTGCTGATGCACAGGTTCTGAAAAGGTGTGAGCCAAGTTAAGCTGCAAGCTTGAAACATCAGTATGCTACTGCTCTTCTAGTCAAGTTTGGATATCTAATTTCAATAACAATGCAGCTTGGTCCAAAGACTCTGAACAAGATGCTATGAAATATGGATGGGAATTCATTCTTTGGGGTCTGTGTGTGAGTGTGTGTGTGTGTGTGTGTGTGTGTGTGTGTGTGTGTGTGTGTGTGTGTGTGTGTGTGTGTGTGTGTGTGCAAGTGGTCCCAAAACTGGTGGATCTTCTAGTTTCTGCACATTCTTTGCTTACTGACAGAATTTCTGTTCTTTATGACAGCCAAATATGGGCTGGTAAATTTCGGAACAACAAGCTGCATTTGTTCAGCTACAGTGGTATAGCATTCTCTGACAACTTGCAGCGTCCTGCAAAGACACTGCAAACTAATATATCCTATGTCCCAATATGCTGGACACTGCCTTGCCTGGTAGGCCAAGGCATCTTAAAAACTGGGATACATATGGTGCACATACATGACATAATCCCAACATCTTGACAATTACCGTATCTACAAATGCATCTGAGAGGTATCTAAAAGTGCACTTTGAGAGGTTAAATCAATCAATCAGAATTTACATTGCACTCCTTTAAGATCTCTACTTAGAGGCGCTTCCAATCCAAGCCAGGCAAAAGAGAACAGTCTTGCGCAACTGATAGACTGGAGGAGTGGACCCTGGGGAAGAGAGTTATCTCAATAGGTATCTAAACATGTGTTTGAGATGTATCTAAATAGCACCATATTAAACAGTCTAAATACATACAGAAGGATGGTGGATGTTACAGTCGTACCATGGATGCTTTCACCTGTCATCACTATACAAAGCAACATTGGTTCAAAGACTCTGAACATTGTGTCATCCATCAACTTCAGATGATAATCCATTGGTTGGGCTCCAATTGTGTGCATAGTAAGCTAAGTTTACTAGTAACTCCTGCAGTTTTGTATATATATATATATATATATATATAAATTATATATTTCGTTTACCGATGAAATTTCTGTTAATAACACCACCACTTAGAGGCTAGTATAGTTTACGTGGAGTGGCACTACATAATTTTTAATTTAAAATACAATACAAACAGAGGTATGCTGAGAATATAATTTTATGAAGAAGATAATGATGAAGTCAGATACTGATTTTGATAAGTTTCGTCCCAAACTAAATACAGAATATTGGTCTTAAATGCACTCATTGGTAACCATCCATCATGACAGTGGAACTAACGAAATACATCAGCCTCAGTTAAGGGCCTCCAAGTGCAAGCAGATTAACAGCTGATTAAACTAAATTATCATCATACCGTCATGTGCGCTGCAGCCGTCAAACTTTAAGCGCAGATACATGTAACTATGAGAAATTTTATATCCTGCTAGAAAAGCACAACAAAGGGGTAGCATCACCACTCAGATACTGGTAGATGATTTCCTAACACGTGCTTGTAAACTGAGACAGGCTGAGTCTATGCTGTGACCTACGACACACATGGGGGTTGTGATAAACTGAAGAAGAAAACCAGATTGCTACTTTCAATTTCACAAAGTAAATGCTGTTTCACTTTCAGCATTACTGTCGGTAATGACTTCCATTATTAATCGTTTACTTTATTCTCGGTAGTTTACCCATTGTCATAAAATATTCTCCAGCATTTATGTAAGTCAGTACTTGGAGAACTATACACTTGCAGCTCCAGTAGGGAATCAATTTATATCCAAACTGTAGATATGCCCAGAATATACACTGAAAGAGAACATTATTTAAAAAAATCCAAACACCACAGGGTAAGAATTTTCAGAAATAAGTCAATTTTATAAACAATGAGGCATCATTTTACCCAGGTGCAAAAATTTACTAGTGATAATGCTGGCGAAAACCATTGGTAAATAAAACCTGCAATAATAATTGTTTTGCTTGTACTTAATCATATTACAAGAATAGTTACATATTTTGTCAAAGGTTAAAATTGCATTTCTTGCAAGCATCAAATAACACAAGTTTAGAGTAATGGAAGGATAAGTGAGGTATTGCAATGTGAAATATGCAAAGCAGTTGTAAAGTAAGACAAGCAAAGGCATACCATTTCACAACACATTAGATAATATTTGACATTTTCTTTGGTTTAAAAGCAGAACGAATGTCTTTCATATATGGAAAAACAATCATGATTTCCTACTTGCTGAACCACTGTAACTCATCATCTGTAGCAACTGTTCTCTCAGATTTTGACTGGACCTTTCCAAGTCTAAACTCTTTTCCAAATTGCCTCTCTTTTCCAGCATGCCTACCCACCTGGAACCTGACCGCTTGGTATCCTTTTCCTATCGAATTTTGACCAGGCTGCTCCAATGGATCATGACTTCTTAACTAGAGTTTCACTTTCAATGGCCCTGTGCAATACGGTGCTATGGAAGTCAAGAAACTGCATTGAATTACAATAGCCAACTTTGGTTTCACCTTGAGGTAACAAACAAGAATCATTCATTCATTCTGTGTTGTGATAATCACGCAACAGAAATCCCGAGATCAACATATTCTGAGATATGCCTACATCTCTTGTAAGTAAACATTATAAAATTAAATCAATATTTATTTATCAAGAAAATTTATATAATTATAACCCCACTCCAGAAAAATAAACTGAGGCGAATGTTTGTCGTATCGCTAAGGTCTCAGGTCTTAGTTATATTGTTCTCTACTGTTTCTAGTCTGCTTCATTGTACTTGTTTCTTTTTATTATTGACATTTGGGTTCAATAAAAATTATGGTTATGGTTCAAATTACACAGATAACTAGCGACTAGCTTGTACACACCTGCATAGCCAAACCAACAAATTTCCAAATAGAGTTGACATATGACAGCAATAAACACATACATACATACACGCACGCATGCACACAAAAACACGTCTAGCACTATCATGATACTATGTACGACTGGTACATCTATTATATAATAATAATCTTTGTTTATTGATTCAAACTCACATGAACACAGTATGATTAAAAGTAACAACATAAACGGATGATCACAAGTTATTACAGGAGCCGAATTTAACTGTAAGGCTCCAAACTTTTCCTACTGCTCACTTTACCAACACCATCTGACGAATGAAAGGCTGAGTCGACCTTCCTGAGGGTAGCAGGAATCAATCCCCTGCCCATGCTGATCTTTTGCTCTTCATGCCAGAGTGTTAACCATGCACCTAAACCCCTTCCCATTGTAGCAACAGAGCCAATCGATTAGAATTAGAATTAGCTTTTTGTCTAAAATGTGTAATCAATTAGCTAATCAATTAGTTAAACTGCTAATCAATTAGAATTAGAATTAGCCACTGAATTTTGCTAAGTGATTAGAATTATAAAAATCTTGAAGCTTATCGATTAAAATTAGCTGTTTAGATATTTGATTAGCTAATTGATTAGAATGTAATCGATTAGTTCCCCATCTCTGTGTAGCAGTTCTTCAAGGAATTTCACTTTGACACAAAACTAGACTCACCTGATAGATATCTTGGTCCGAATCTTCACCAAACTTTCGTTCATCAGTGGAATCAAACTGAAATGAAATCACAACTAGACATTATTTAAGGAATTCTGTCCACCTCTGTCAGTCAATAATAGTAGTAACATTCACAATCTAGCCATGTGAAAAAACTTCCAATAACTGTTGCAATGCAATAAAAACAATATCAATATTGGTCAGCATACTACAAGTGACTATTGATTTACGAGTCAAGTGTTGTAATGATGGCGTTATAGAATTTTCCAGATCAGATTCAGTTGAAAAGAGTAGCCACCACTGCCTAACAGCCGCCACTGCTGGATGGCATGCAACGGGTCGAGTCAATGAAGATCCTTTGAGCTACCTTCAGGAGTAACCTTAGTGCCACCCCACATATGTCGAGGAAATCATAGGCGTCTGCTCAGGAAGGATCACTACATGCATCGTGCATACTCAGATCACACGGTCTCTTGCAGGTGGCACTGAACGCTGTTGTTGAAGCAATTACAGTATCTCGACTGCTGTATGCCGCCCCAGCATGGTGGGGTGACATGACTGTAGCAGACCGCCAAATACTGGAACAAAACATTCCGGATGGGATATTTATGTAAAGGAGGCGCCACAACAGGTTGATGCAGCAGAGGACCATCTCCTCAAGGCCATCAAGTGGAGTCGAGACCATGTGTTGTGCCACTTGTTCCCGCTGCCAATCGAATGCCATCATGCTCTTCATAAATGAGCACACGGATTCGAACTGCCTTGCAAGTACGATACATTTTTTTATACCAAGGGTTTAATACAAGCATATCATTCATGCCAAAAACAAATTTAAAACGAAACACTCTTAACACTTTAGTTAAATCTCTTTTTATTTTAAATTTATCTTCTGTAGCTGTAAGATATGAAGCAGTCTGTCATCTGGCATGATTTATACAACAATACAAACGAATACCATCATCATCACTTACCTCTGGCAGATCCCAACGAGACTCCTGCGTTTCATCATTGAAGAAGTACTCCCCACGTTGCTGCTCAACCAATCGAATCCACTGAAATATTAATGCATACACAATAACGTTTGATTAATACAACACGGGTGTGGAATAGTGTAGTGGTTAGCATCCTGGACTGTGAATCAAGAGGTCAGAGGTTCAAATCCCTGCTAGGGCAGAAATTTGGTTTGAGATTTCTGTTCGACCTGGGCCCTAGCCAACTCAATGAGCACACTGACCATACACTGCTGGTGGGAAGATTGGATGGCGAGGCAGAGAACTGCAGACTACCCACCTTCATATGCCAAGGCCAAGAGAATGAAGTTGCTACCATTTCATACCCATGGCTGTTTCAGGGCTAGCTTAAGGACTGCTCTTCTTGTTCTTCTAATATTACATGTAAATGTTTCTTTGTCTATTATTTCCACTTGAAGTAGCATATAACACTGGCTGCATAATACAATACAATACCACACCGTATTTCTAGTGCACCACTGAAACCTAAAGTGATCAACAGTGTAGGACAATTCAGACAATTGTGTCATATGTCCACACTTTGAAATTTATCTTACAACATGAAAGCAACATATTATATAAATGACTGGCTCCCATGCACAAAAACTGAGCCGAAACTAACAGATTTCCAATCACAGCAGAGGTTGAAAAAATTCATTACCAATATTTTCTAACAGCAGTCACCAGAAATGAGGATGTACTTTAATAACCCTCAACATGATCATGAGTAACTTTAAACTCAATGATTAGCACATTTATCACCTTCAACATGAGTCTCAATGACAAGTAACATTACTCTAAATGATTAGCATATTTATTACCTTCAATATGAGACTCAATGGTAAGCAACTGTAACCTCAGCGATTAGCACATTTATTACCTTCAAAAATAGACTTGATAGTGAGTAACTTCAAACTCATTGATTAGCACATTCATTACCTTTGACATGAGTCTCAATGGTTTGTACCTTTATTACCTTCACCATGACCATATGATAAGATTAGATTTGTATCTGTATCTTACCTTTTCACCGTTTATCTGATTCACAAAGACCGTTTCTCCACTGGCATTCAGTTCTTCCTTCCAAATAGACGGAACAGCATTCAAGCCGTTCTTCGAGCCATCCTGCATTTAAAGAAATTTACAAACATTATTTCTAATTCACTAGAGCTTCCCAAATTCCTATCTATTCACACCAAATGTCTTTCAACTTTCTAATCCACCACAGCCTGGCTTCTGTTTCCTAATCTACTGAATTTCTAACCAAAGGATTACGATTTTCATTAGCTCACTTAAAGCAATTGATTGATGCTTTGGGCAGTACTCACCACAACAGTATCATAGAAGTCAACAGATCATTAGATTAGATTATGTATGCAGGTATCTACGCATGTAAGTATGTATGTATGTATGTATGTATGTGTATGTATGCACATGTGTACGTATGTATGTACGTACGTATGCATGTATGAATGTATGTATGTATGCACACGTGTACATATGTATGCATGTAACAGGTCCTGCACAACATCTCGTTGTCCAAATTAAAATTAATAAAATATGGTGTTCCCCAAGGATCGATTCTTGGCCCTCTCCTCTTTCTGTTATTTATTAATGACCTGCCAAATGCTTCCTCACTTTTGCACTTTTTGCTGTTTGCGGATGATACAAACATTTTTTCTCATCGTAAAAAGATAATACTACCAAAAGATACTATCACACTAAATAATATTCCAATACCAGAGGCTACTTCTGTTAAATTTCTTGGGAGTCTACGTGGATCAACACTTAACATGGAACGACCATATTGAAAACAACTCTTCAAAAATTGCTAAAAGTATAGGTATATTATCCAGAGTTGCCTAATTACTGCCTACTCATATACAAATAAGCTAATACTATTACTAGTAGTATTACTAGTCGATTATCCATCAATAATTTGCTTAATGTTATATGCGATTGGCTTCCAACTACTCAACAAGATTAAAAAGATTTAATGTCCTCCAAAACAGAGCTCTCTGCATTATTGTTAACCAAGCTCAGCACTTTTCTACCCATCTTTCTACTGACTTAGCATTTCAAGATACACACATCTTAAAACTAGGGTTGTTAATATCAGTTTTTTTGGCAAACCGATTATCGGTTTTAGAAATCCGATTTTAAACCGATTATCGTTTTTTATTGGCCTTCATAAAAAATTTAATATATTATCATATACTGCAAGTTACTGAAAACCGATAATCGCTACGTACCGTAACTCACGTACATGTACAGGGTTCTACTAATACCCCGTTGGCTGTGGAAGTCTCCGGTTAATATATAAGAGGCAGAATTCGATAATCGTTTTGTCAATACTGAAAACCGATAATCGTTTTCGAAACCGATAATCGGATTTCCGATTATCGTTTAACATCCCTACTTAAAACTCGAGCAAACAACCATTCAGCAAACTAGTGAATTTATGCATAAATATACATATAATCAACTGCCTTCATCATAAAATTTAACAATTACTTCAAAACTATGTCTGAAATCTAATCCCTATGCTGTACGTTCTTCAGCCAATTACAGACACATATACTCCCGAACTAATACCCGGAGGTTCTCAATTAAAAGTGCCGGCCCTAAAATCTGGAATAATATCCCCAACGACATACAGTACCTAAATAATTGTCACCTATTCAAAAGTAGATTGCGTACCTATTTGACTGCCAATCAATCGATCAATGTTTTTATTGTTCACCATAACAGTTCAAACATAAAGGTAGACAGTCTTGTACATTCAGTGACAATGGGTAAACCCAAAAGAACCAAAGGTTCCGCTAACAGGGTCACCTAATACAAATAGTCATTAGACAATTATACTTTCCAGTTCATCATCTTACGCTATACATGTTGACTTTTTGATCGTAAGTTTTGTGTCCATGATAAGAAGTCCAAAGTTATTCATTCAAGACAAACAAACAAAAACAAATCGAAGCATTCACTGCTGATGAGGACACACAGCACGCACATGTCCACAACAACTAAACTCTATACGACAATTGAAACCATAAGCTAGCCTAATTGCTAGGCCTACCTCAACACATAGATACACCTATAAACTGTTTCCGGTATAGCTAGTGCAAAGAAAGTGTCCGTAATTATTCATTCAATACACATAAATAGGCAAGAACGCAAAGAAACGCACCTGCATTCCCAATAGCAATTGAAGCAACATTTAATGCAATTACAGCCGTAGTTTTGATACTAATTCCATGTAGACATCAAATACACTTTAAATCTGTTTTTAAACTGGTGTATTGTTGGGAGATTAGCGAGTTCAATCAGCAAGGAGTTAAAAAGCACCGGTCCATATATTCTAACACTGTATTGCCCAATGTTTGTACGCATGCTTTGTTGGTGGAACTTTTTGTAGGAACGCGTTAGGTAGCCGTGGATTTCAGAGTTTGTGCGAAACCAATGACCAAAGCCTACATGTAATAGGTGCATATGGAACTTATACATAAATAGCCCCACTTGCAATTTCTTTATGCCAATAGTATGTTATAATAATATTGTGTGCGCTAGTTAACTAGTTAAGTTTTGTTAAGGATTAAAAAGAGCAGAATTAACTAGTTATTCGGTCTGCCACTAAAGTATAGCAATGATGTCAGGGTGACCCTACTAGTTGGGACTCGTTCCCTTTAGGGTTCTCTACCCTGTTGTTTCCAACTATTGTACTGTTTGTTTAATGCTTGCATTCTTTGTTTCTGTTGGAAAACAATAAAAATGTATGGTTATGTATGTACATATGTATGTATGTATGTATGCATGCATGTATCTAGTATGCATGTAAGTAAGTATGTATAAGTAATCATGCATACATATGTCTGAACATTTATTTTATACCGCACCTTTAACAAACTTACACAGCAAGTAGGCAAGTAAGTAAAACTGGTAGATAGATAGGCAAACAGGTACATCTTACTTATGCTGCCTAACCAGCAACAAAGACCCCACATTAATCAATATGCTTAGCAAATACAAACTGCCTTAATCTTATCTATGAAACAGTTTAACTCTCGATCTTTGGACACAGGAAGAACCAGAGTAAACTCTGAAAAGTAATATCTATAAGTTGGCATTAGTCCATCTGTTCCAGCCAAATTCTAGTCCACAGTCGAAGGCCGTGATGGCTGTGAATGGCTGCTGACACCATGCAGGTGATGGCTATCAATATTCCACTCACAATCACCGACTCACCATCTACTAACTTAGCCATCATCTTAGCCATTGACTGTAGACTAGAATTTGGCTAAGATTTGGGACAGTATACCCTTATCTACTTGTCAATTACCGGGTCTGCACATCTTCAAGGAGAAACTATGCCTTTATCTGATTCAACAAATTACTTGAGTACTTTCTTTTTCATTGGGTGTGTTTAGTTAAGTTTTAGTTAAGTTATGCTAGTAATCTGCTATTAATTAAGCCATTTCACGAATATCAAAGTATTCCTGTAACTATTCATTCATTCGGGAATTTATATATGAACTGGCTGCCATGTGTCAAATTGTGACTTAATGTTATTCTAAATAACCAGGAGGCCCTATTAGTGGAATTCGTCATCCCTTCAGGGTCTCCCCCATGGCAACCAATATTAATACAAATTACTACATTAACTGCCATAATTGTATTATGTTGGTTCAGGAAATAATATTGAATTGAATTGATTCATAACCATGGCCATCTTGTAATCATAGATGGCAAGAGGTCAGTTGGGGCTATGTGTAGGTGAGTAGATAATGGCTAAGTTGGATATGAGTAGAATGAGGGTTGTCTATGATAGCTATGGCTAAGTGCAGTTATGGCTATTATCGAGCACTCAGCCGTAATTCAGAGAGTACAGATTCAAACCTCCTCTGAGACCGTTACTGTGTAAGGGACCTTAAGCAAGTCCTTCACGTACAATTGCTATGGCGCCACTGATGTTCTGTCCTGTGTTCACTTCTAAACTTTGGAAGAAGTCCAAGGGCAATATCAGATACAGTTGTATTGCATTGTATGAAATACAGTTGCATCTGTATTGTATCAAATAGTCTTATTGTGTTCTGTTGTATCAATTACTGTTCTTTTGTATAAGATACAGTTGTATTGTATTTACACTGTATCAATTACGGTTGCATTGTATTGTATAAAATAAAGTTGTATTGCATTGTATCAAACATAGTTGTATTGCATTGCATAAAATTGTATTGCATTGTATCAAACACAGTTGTATTGCATTGCATAAAATAACGTTGTATTGCATTGTATCAAATACAGTTGTGGATCACATCAACACCAAGCTACTAGAGTTCCACTTTCACCTCGTCCATTCTTAATATATCTAACCTCGACTGCAGCGTTTTCCTTTGCAGACTGTGAGACTTTTCTCGGCAGGATCCAACTCCTGTCTTGTGTCAGGCGATTGAAGTAATAAATCCGACCAGACTCACTATCAACGTAACTCTCGTAACCACCTTCGAACGTTTTCTGTGGCACAGCGCCATCTGGCGGCCAGGAAGGAAGACCGGACTGTTGGCTCTGGACATGAAGTGACTGTGCATTCGCGTAATGTCGTGATGTAGCTTCTTCCAGAGACTAAAACACATTGCAATGTAATGAGATTGTAACACTGTCTTGGGAGGGGGGATAGTACAAAGGATAACATTCTTGCCTGAAGTTTTCACGGATCCGGTTCGATTCCTGCAAGGCCCCCTGGGTTTAGCTCATGCCTTCATTCCCTAGGTGGCAGCAAAAGTACAATGAGCTTGTGCCTTGCATGGCTACAACTTTTTTGATTTACATCTTCTGTAATTTGTGTTATTGTGAATTGTGTTTAATCGTCATAACATGCACAATTACAGCGCAGTGTGTTTGTCAGGCACTTCGTTAAATAAATATTATTATTATTATTATTATTATTATTATTGATGCACAAGGCATCAACTGATGACGCACCAAAACCAAGCAGCAATCAAGTCAATATCCAGAAGATCGATTCTGCCTATAGTGGATAAGAAATTTGAAACATTGTTAAGTCGTAAGTTGAAAATGAAATAACATATGCAACTGAGCAGAATGAACAGACACAGGGATAGAGTTCCAAAATAGAGGGCAATCTATACAGTATACTGGTATGCATGAATATTGCTCATGTATATAATAATAATAATATTAGCGACAATTTCTAGGGTGCCGTAACACAGCACTTGCCGTTACAATGACGGGTCTAGGACATTTCCCCCCGAAGTTGGACTGATGAAAATAATTCTTTACTTTAATAGAAGTTGGATTGATGAAAGAAATTATTTTCCTTAAATAGAAGCTGGATTGATGAAACGAATTCTATGCTGGACAGTGGTAGAGTTACCTACTTACTGTTCGGGGGGAAATATCTGGGGGAATGTCCAGACGGAGGGAATGTCCGGATACCAGCTTATGATATAATTATGTATGCATGCATATAAGCTACCAAACCATTTACATAACTGCATTTGAAGTACCTCCAAAAACACAGCTCTTCAAAAGCAAAGCTGTTTGAATAGCAATTTGCAGTAAACAAATTTAAAACAGGTTAATGGGTGCTCGATAGTGTAGTGGTTAGCATGCTGGAATGTCAATCTAGAGGTTATGGGATCAAATCCCTGCAGAGGAGATATTTGGTTCGAGATTTCTGCTCCACATGTGCTCCAAGCCCACTCAGCAATAATGAGTACGCTGACAGTACACTGTTGGTGAGAAGATGAGACAGCGAGGGAGAGGACTGGCCAACTGCCCTCATTATGCCAAAGCTAAGAAATTAAGTCACTAACACTTCATACCATGGCTGCCTCAAGGTTAGCTTAAGTGACTGAGCACTCTTCTTTTTCTTAACGTCGTGTAATTTGACCCGTGTCATGTGAATATGAATATATGATAATTTATATCGAGCACAGTTCATTAGGAGAACAATTTCATGGCTGCTTAATGCCTTTGTGAATTCAATGCAATGCGATAAAAGTGTAGATTTAAAAAATTACCAAATGATTTGTTGAAGGTTACGAGAAAGGCAGAATATCTTAATATAATGTGATGCATCACTCATGTATTAAACTAACAATATAATATATAGGAAGTTCATTATAAATGGCATCTTGAACTACCGGTAATCCGAAACTACTGAGCTCACAAGTTCTGGTGTGACAGTGACATAATGCTAAACCAACATATTTAAACTTGGGGAGGTTAGAAACAGGACCCTTAGGATGAGCTAATGTAATGGCTATAACAGCATCTCCTTAGGCTAATGATTTAATTTATTTTGGTATACCATCGCTTGATGCCTTGTTCATTAGACATTGGTGCAATAGAAGTTGCTGATTAAATTACAATTACAATTTCCCTACCAGCCATGTTGAAATATCTAACAGTATAAAGTATAATAAAATGAATAATTAAATTACTTAACTTCTCATTAAAAACAATTAAGAAAAACACAAGTGTGTCAAGGAACAGACATCTGTTATGAACTACCTAAATGTATTGATTAAATGGAATTTGTATCTTATTTACCATTGTCTGACAGACTATTCTGACCACCCTCTCACCGAATACTTTTCCAACTCACTAACAGACAACTCTTACCTCCCTCTCACCCAATACTTTTCCAGCTCACAGCGACTATTCTTACCACCTTCTGACCAAATACTTTTCCAACTCACTGACAGACTATTGTTACCACCCTCTGACAGAACACTTTTTACCTCTCTCCAACATACAGTGCTCACCACCTGTGAGAGACTTCGTCATCTACATGATTACTTAAAATTCCTAAATGTTGACTTACTAAGCACTCTAAAAGCATTCATTACAAGCAGTGATAGCTCACCTTGTCACTGATCGGTGCCTCAATAACCTCACAGTCGTCGAGGAACTCTAAATCCAGACTCTGCATACTACCCTTATATCCGTGCTTCGTCATACTCCCACTGTTTTCGTCAAAGACGTCTCTGTCGCCAGCAAACTCCACGTCGCCCTTCTCCAACTCACCCTCATCGCTACTTCTATATCCCGCTTCGGTTTTCACCTCTCGACTTTTCGACTTCCCGTCCTTTTGCGATATCAGAATATTGAACAGTTCGATCTTTGCCGCATCCGTTATGGTCGGAAACAATTTATGTCCTTCCAGCGGAGAGTCACGTTTTCCTTGAAGGTTTTTAGGCTTCACTGGTGGTCTCGGTGGTTGCTCCCTCTTTCCGGAAACACCGACATCCGGATGTTTTCCACGTGGGATTTCCTCGACGTAGCACACTGGAACGTAGAGCAGCTGGCGGTCCTGTTCTGTCCGGGTCACCGACCACCAGTTCTCGGAGACTTTTTCCACGAGATGGAACTTCTCCCCAGCATCGAGGGAGACTAAGGAGTTGTTACCTGGGTGGGTGTATATGTGATCATGCAAGAGATGCACAATAGACATATTTGCAATTTTAAAGGAAGCCAAGGTTCCCAGTCTAAAATAAACATCACAGATAATAAACAATTCACCTAATCTCTCAAAATTCTATACTACCTTTATTATTCTGTGGAAAGGCAGCAATCACCATCATCATCATCATCACCTTCAGTTTCTGATGCCTACCATTTGGCGGTGATGGGTACGAACAAATGATATTCACTGTCTTCAGTCAACTTATAAGTCGTGTCCATTACAATGACATAATGAATTTCTTACAATGAAAAAAATTAAAAGCATTTCATAAGTAAAAAAATACACTAGCGTAGTGTGAGCAGTTTTGGCAAGTCACAAACAGGCGCATCAAATCCTGAAAACGTCGAAATTAAATTCTCAAACAAAACCATTTGCACAAATCTAACATTTCGAGACATATTCCATATCAGCAATTAATTCATTCACTCATAACTTCTATCTCGCCGGTCTTTCCTGCACAAAGCATCCACCAATGGTGATCACTAGAAGACTAATTTCTGAGCTTTTGAATGCTTGGTAAAAAATTTCCGGAACTGGGTATTTATTTCATTTTCCGCACTGTCGGGTTTCGTGGATTCGGGTAGACTGAGAACAAACTCACGTACATAAAGCATTTTTCAGATGGCGAATTTCGCAATGATCTGCACAAGCAAGGCCCAAATACATGTAAGGCTCAAATACGTCTCTAGTAGAGCTTTAGCAGCTTTAAAATACCCGTGTTACAATTCCAAAGGGAATATCGAATTGGTACGTCGATTCATAAATATTAAGACATCATATTAGTCTTCCTCAGCTGCTCATTTTCTCGCTTACTTACTAAATCAAACAGACTAACATAAGGTAATGCATAAATACCGAAAGACCGTCTCACCATTGCACAGTAAAACACTATTCTCGTAGTACGCTGAAACTTTTGGTATTTAAACGAAACCAGGCATTAGTAACAGGTTAATAAAATAAGACAATAATTGTCTAAATATTGAAGAATAAGGAAGCCATAACATCTCTATTAACCTATAATATCTATGGTTTGTTCAAACACCCTTAAACATGACCATCGACCATAGATGGAGATGGCTCACTGACGACGTAATTCAGCTGGAGTTTAAACAGACTTTAGTGACATCTGATCAACAGACAAGCTTAAAATATTATTATTAGCAGTTATTTTTATGAAAAATAAAAAAAGAGAAGGTAGGTGAAGACTGTTGTTGCATTCTAATCCAAAGTCAAGTTTTCGTGAGTAATATATTTTAAAGATGTATACCGAGTAATTTTGGCTCTTAGCTTCGGAAATTAATTTCCTAATTTAAAAGTTGCAATGGATTGATAAAAAATGCGTAAATAGAAGTTGCATTGATGAACAGAACATTAGGCCTATGCTTGCGTCTACCTAAATAGACGCTGGATTGATGACAGTTGTCATGGACATTGGAACTAAAATGTTATGTAGGCCTATAAAATTTATTTACGATGAAACCATTATCAAGATCGATTGCTAACAGTATTAATTTATTACCTATAGAAGCTGGATTGATGGAAAGAATTCTTGCATAAATAGAAGCTGGATTTATGAAAAATAATTATTGCTTAAATAGAATTAAGTCGGATTTATTAAATTAATTCTTTGCCAGAGACGAACCCATGCATATGGCTGGCACGTGTTGTTGAAATTAAATAGGCCTAATAACGCGAAACAGCCCATGCTGACTCAGATGCCGATTCCAGTCAATAATAGGCCTACATGTAAGCAAGCTAATCCGCCTCCGCGCCTTTCTGACGATTACCCTAAATTTGAGCGACTTTAGTACAGTGTTTAATTATCTAGTCCCCTTGCTGTCGGGGGGAATTGAGGGTTCGGGGGGGATCCAGATTATTATAAAAGTTGACGACTGGGGGGCAGTGCATATTTTAACTGTTTAACTACTGGGACAAATGTCCCAGTAGTTTCAGGATATGTCCCAGCAGTTTTAGGATATGTCCCAGTAGTTTTGGTGATTTGCCCTAGGTAATACTCTAATTTCATAACATTGGAATTAAAGTAGGAGACTTTGTCCCACTAGTCAGTTTGAGGAGGAGGGTAGATCGATACCCCCCCCCCGGTCGTCAACTTTTCGAGTATGTTGGACCGCTACCCCCCCCGGTCGTCAACTTTTCGAGCATGTTGGGCACTTGCCTGGTGTGCGGCATGAATCCTACTACTTACGCCACCCACTGGTCCCAGTAGTAAAAATCCGTTAAAATATGCACTGGGGGGGTAGTGACGAGTGTTACCAAGAACAAAAGTTCAAAAATTTTCCAGGAATTTTCGAGAGGGGGGTAGTGACGACAGTTTTCCAAGGATTTTCAAGCGGTAATAACAACAATTTTTCAACAATATTCGAGGGGGGATAGTAACAAGAGTTTTCCAAGACAATATTCTACAAAATTAGCATGTCTTTCATTTTTCTGGAGGCAAAAATTTCATCTCTTTAATTTTTCCTGGGGGTGGGGAAACTCGATCCTGGGGGGAACTTTACCCCCAGAGACGTCTAGATTAAACACTGACTTTAGTATTATTGTCTTCAAGCTGACTCTGCGGTCTGATGAACCATGCAGATTAGCCTACTGCATGCATAATAGGCTATTACAGTTTACTTCCACGGTTCCACCAAAAAGCCCCAAGAATAGCCTATAACCTAGCCCTATACCTTCATTAGGCCTACCTTGCGATCGCACGACCATTGTCTACCTCTTGTAGACAATCTACAGGGTAAGACGTTTATTGTTAGAATTATTAATTAATGGGGGGGGGGGTCGATAGGCCTAGCTCATTGGATAGGCTAACATCTGGCACAGAGAGCGAGAGGTACTGAGTTCGAGACCCGTAGGGTGGACATGCTTTGTAGGCTGCTATAGCGCCGTGTATTGCAGGCGCTGTCTGTTCTGTTAGTAGTTAAGATTTAATATGTCTTCTGTCATTTGTGTTCTTGTGAATTGTTTCAATTGCATAATTGTACACTGTCTGTAACCGGTTGCGGTTTGTCAACCGCGGATTGTTTGAATAAACGAAAAAATATTAGGTCCTATATTATCAAAGATGTTAGAGTCTACGACTCTAAAATCTTTGCTATTATTATGTTGTACTCATCATGACAGTACTGTTGATTAATTGTTATTAAGACGCATGCATGCACTGCAGTCTGTCACCAGAGTGCGGATAAGTAAGTAAGTACGTTCTTTAATATTAAACGCAAGCAAACGCTCAGCGCTTTACATACAAAGTCAAAAATAATAATATAGGTATAAAGAAAATGATAATTAGAAGAAAATTAAGTCAACTAGAAAACAGATGTCTAACTTACAATTTACCATCCTAGCAAAGAAGCCGCGCCCGCGGTAAGGGAATCAAATCTATAGTGATAACACGGTATAATATTGTGAGCGTGGGCGCAGGTCATGACCAGTAAAATTGACACGGGGGAGAAGGTCGTGGAGGGTGTGGATAGTATTTGTTAAGATGTTTCTAAAGAGGTCTATGTCAGTTTTTTTTACAAAACTCATCAATGGTGGGGAAAGATGTGGGTAGGAAAACATGGCAAGGCGTAGGCCTACCAACTTGCGGACCAACGCGCTCAAATACATGTAGTCAAGTTCCTGCTTACTGGCGATCGCCCCAACATTCTTGATAATAGTATAGCATAGGCCTATATGCGTTTGATAGTGGTAGCCCTGACCACATCATGAAGCCTGATCTCGAGCCCCGAAAGCCTGACCCTCGAGCGTTAGCCACAAGATGTCGCTGAAACACTAGCTGAACGCTAGTAAATTTGAACAGTTCTGCTTGAACACCTTGAAATACAATATATTATAATATTGATATAATATTTTTATAATTATTGTATATAAACCTAATCTGATCTGATATGATTGGATCGAATCTAATCTGATTAAATCTAATCTGATCTGATATGATTGGATCTAATCTGATATAAATCTAATCAGCAATTGCAATTGCCTTAAAAATATACTTACATACTTACTTTTATAATAAGTCTTTTAGCATAGACATAATTACATTATATATATCGATGTCTTATACAGACCGTTTGGCGCCTTTTTATGTTATCTATCAAAAATCAGCGCAAGTCCGCCAGTCTATCGAGATCTACAGTTTGCGATGCAAGATTTTGTCCATAACGTACGTACAGCTTTTGGTGAATTTTATTATTCTCTTTCATTTAACTGAAGATGGCCGCATTTTAGCAATTTGCTTGACTTGTTTCTAAGTTTTAAATCACTACGTTTGGGGCCGTCCATAAATGACGTCACGCAATTTTGGCCGATTTTTAACCCCCCCTCCCCCTCGTCACACTTCGTCACAAAAAGTAACACCCCTCTGAAAATGACGTCACAAAGCTCTAACCCCCCCCCTAAAACCAAATTTCCATGGCGAAGCAAAATGCTCCGGTATACACTATACGTGATATTGTGCTTGTTTATTGAAGATGTAAAGATGCAAGCAAGAGCACATAACAAAGAGATGCGGTCTAAATGTGAATTTTGTAACAAGACTTTCACACGGATTTCTGGTCGCAAGATTCATGAAAGAACCCACACTGGAGAAAAGCCACACATGTGTGAATTCTGTCACAAAACATTTGCACAGAGTGGTAGCCTTAAAAGACATGCGAGAAGACACACTGGAGAAAAGTCATACATGTGTGAATCATGTCACAAACCATTTGCAGAGAGTGGTACCCTTAAAAGACACATGAGAAGACACACTGGAGAAAAGCCATACATGTGTGAATCATGTCACAAACCATTTCCAGATAGTAGTAGCCTTAAAAGACACATGAGAACACACACTGGAGAAAAGTCGTACATGTGTGAATTATGTCACAAAACATTTGCAGTGAGTGGTAGCCTTAAAAGACACATGAGAAGACACACTGGTGAAAAGCCATACATGTGTGAATCATGTCACAAACTATTTGCAGATAGTAGTAACCTTAAACGACACACGAGAACACACACTGGAGAAAAGCCATACATGTGTGAATTATGTCACAAAGCATTTCAACAGTATAGTGACCTTAAAAGACACACGACAATGCATTCTGGGGGAAAAGCCATACATATGCGAATAATGTGACAAAGGATTCGCACAGAAGTATACTCTGGACTACCATAGAAGAATTCGAACTGGAATAAATTCGTAGCTTTGCCACATATGCAACATAACGTTTTGACACCTTAGGGAGCTTCATCTTCATACAAGAACCCGTACTCAAGTAAACCACACAAGCGCAATTGATCCACATATACCATTAGTTATAGGGCTAGAGTTTGGTGAAGAGACATTGACTACTTCGTTTTCATATTTGCAAAGCTTGCTCATGTGTTTGAAGTTCATTTGTGCTCTTGCCTAAGAGTTTTTCAACTCATATGTGTAGTTTTTAATTTAGATATGTTAATTGAATTGAATATACATGTATATTGAATTTAGATACGCTTTAGATATGTGCCAGCCTCCATTTGGCACACTACTGGCTCTTCTTCCATTCCTCCTGGGAGTAGAATGCTTTGATTATGGTGGAGCATGAGCACCTGCCATCTTTAATTTTTTGCTATAATATATTTGAACATCATTTTCACTGTTTTTCATTTTAGTTCTACATTCTAGTCTCTTTGTTGTTGTGCAAATTGTAAATACTAGTCAGCAAAAGTACTTAAGTATAAAGTACAAGTTAACACTTTAATAACAAGAGTTTACAACTGGGAAACCATTGCAGCAGGTTGTTAAAGTATACGTGTTTGACTAGGAAGTACAGTTATGATTACACAATCTGAAGCTGGTTTTTTGTGTAAAATTTGTTTGGAAAGTACTTAGCATAGAATTTTCACAAAATACTTGAATTTTTTTGTAGTGTTCAGTTTCTGAGAACTTTAGTATGCCGATTAAGAAGCTTACCACAACACTGACCTTATCATATGTTGTTTGGTCGACAGCAATATACAGTGTAGGCTGGGTTTGTTAACTTCCGATCTACCTCTTGTTATTTGTTACACAGAATCGATACTATGTGCTTTCTTAATTAAAGTCTATTTCATTCACAGTGTTCCTTTGCTTAGTTCACATTCTAACAAATTCCATTTTTGATTGGACTTACCCTGTTTTCAAGTAGAAGGGCGAAATGGAACTGCCTCACCAGGAAGCCAGTAAATGCTGCGTCCTCGGGTAGTGAAATGCCGATTACCGCAAAGCTACCATAGGTACAGTGCAACGTCTACTGCGTTGCGGCAGTAGGTCAACGGGAGCTGAAGCATGAACATCTCTGTTGCAAAGATGTGTGGCCAGGTGTGGACATTATTGAGATGCATCTCGCTATAAGGTACAATTATCGCAACCACCACCCAAAAAGTAACACATAAGCAAGGAAAGTCTGCGCATCACGTCACATGTTTCTCTGGTGTGCTATTATTTTATCAGTTAGTGATGTGTGGATTTTAATGAATAATTTTCGTTCCTTCGCCTTTCTAATGTGACCCCGGGTGCGTTGGTCCATCTATTGTACAGTATTTAGGATGGCTTTCGGACGCAGGTAACATGTCATCGAAGCTTTGCCCAACAACATGGACGCTCATTAGTAAGCGGTTTCAGTTTACTGAATGTCAAGTTACATAATTTTGAGAAGTCCTTGAATTTTTCCTGTCCATTTTCTGTCGCAGCAACACTGTACAAGCAGCGTCAGCTGCAAAGAATGTCGTCCTTCTCAGTTACTGAAAACTTCTAAAACAACTGCATAATTATGGTCAAAATTTTCTTCAGACCCAAGTAAAACAACCTAAATGACACCAGCCCTGACAGCTGATCTATCTCCTCTCTTGATCTGGACTCTCTGTAAACCGGGACTTATTTTGGCTACCCTATGGAAAACCCAACGGACTTGATGCAGCACTTGTGAATAAACTGGTACCGTGCACTTGAAGTTTGAGTGGCGCTTTAAAAGTTTGTAGTTTACGATTACATTCCAGACAAAAATAGCCCACAATAATTGTTTGACAGTAATAGTGTATGTCCTCTGCAAATGTATTATATAGTCCAAATTATCTCCAAACACAAGTTCATTGGTACATGTAGTTCTACATACATTTTTAATATAATGCCTTGCTAATATGAGATGCAAACAAGATCATGCGTTGAATTGTTCACTTTAGCATACTCTAAACACGTGTAAATACCAACATATTTGACAGGTGTTTTGATGAAAACATAACAATTATATCTCATTCAGACTAAACATAACATAGGGTAAAAATATAACCTGCCATCAATTTTAAGACAGAACTTTATGGGAAAGTAATGGAAATACGTGAGATGGTGCGGAGTAAATAGTTTTTCCATTTATAAATTTGACCTAGTGATCAATATAAAATCTAACAAAGTTCGCTATACTGCAATTAATAACACATAAATGGTGGTATAGAAGAAAAACAAAAGCTGACACAGAAGCAGTCTAAACCAAATAAGTACTTGTCAACACAAATTTGAAATCGAGAGTAGAAACTAAATTTCAAATTTCATTGGTTCCTATCTTCAGACAAGATTTAAAAGATGTGTTTGAAATAGTTCACCAAGTATGTCTTTTAGTGAGCATCACAGTGGTTACAATGCTCCACAAAGCACTCTTCAGATTCAAACATTTCATTACAGATTCCACAGCCAAACGGTCTCACAGTGAGAAACTGTAAATCAACGCTAAATGGATCCTCATTTGTGAGATGTCCACTTTTAGCTTGAATAGTCATTTCACTTTCCATACAATCAGATGGGTCTTTTCTGTCACGACAATGTTCATAATGCGAAATACTTCCATGGCATTTCTTCCTATTACCAAGAAAGTCATCTGAAAGTAGATCTACTTCTTCCAACGTCGGTTCTGTACCAGTTTCAGTATGTATGCTCACATCTGCCTTTTCTTCTGCATGAGTTCTTCTGTGCTTTTTTAGATAAGAAGCATATTGAAATGCTTTGTCACAAAACTGGCATATGTGTGGCTTTTTTGTGGCTTGAACTGCACCATACTTGTTCAGATAACTGAGCAGGTCAAAAACATTGTCATGCAAGTCATATTTGAACAGCTCTGCTTTTGTGTGTGTTCTGACATGGCTGTTCAAATTAGCAGCTTGTGTAAATACTTTGCAACATAATGTACATTTGAATGGCTTTTCTCCAGTGTGAGTTCTGGTATGGTTATTCAACTGAGTGACCTGTATGAAAGCCTTGTTACAAAATTGGCATTTATACGGCTTTTCTCCGGTGTGGATTCTGACATGATTATTCAAATTGACAACTTGGGCAAAAGTTTTGTCACAAAATTCGCACCTGTATGGCTTTTCTCCAGTGTGGATTCTTCTATGCAGATTCAGAGAACTGGGAGAGCTTAACAGCTTGTGACACACTTTACAACTGTATTGTTTTTTTCTAGTGTGGGTCTCCATGTGCTTTTTCAGGCTATTGCTCTGTACATATGCTTTGGGACAAAATTGGCATGTATATGGCCTTTCCGTTGTGTGGTTCATCATATGATCCTTCAACGCTGTGACGTGTGCAAATTCTTTATTACACAATTTGCAGCTTTTATCCAGTGTGGGTTCTGACACGTCTATTCAAATTGACATGTTGTTTAAAAATTGCTAAAAAATATGCACTTGTTTGGCTTTCAATACTGTATTATGTTTTCGAAAGTGTTTAAAGTGCAACTCTGTGCAAATACTTTACTACATAATTACAATTGTATTGTTTTTCTCCAGTATGAGATCTTGTGTAGTATTCCAAGAAACTCCTGTGTGCGAATGCTTTATCACATACATTACAACAGTATACATGTAGTTTTCTGCCAGCATGATTTCTTATATGGTTTTCCAGACTACCAGTAATCTTGCAAGCAAATACTGGTTTACATAACAAGCATTTATATGACTTTCTCCAGTGTGTATTCCCATGTACTTATCCAGATGCAACTTCTGTGCAAATTCTTTGTCACATAAAAGTAACTTGTATGATTTTTCTCTATTGTGGGTTCTTGTATAGCATTTCAGATTTACTCTGTGTAAATGCTTTGCAACATAATTCACATTTGTACACTCTTTCTCCAATGTGGATTCATCAATGTATTTTCAGATAGGAATTCTTTGAAAATGTTTTGTTACAAACTTCTCAGTCATATCGCTTGTCGACATTATCGGTTCTTGCTTCCATTTTCTGATCTTTAAGAGACTAAAAAAGCCATGACAAAACACTTGCATTAATACTGCTTTATGACATTACAATGGATCCAACCAAACTTAAAAACATAACAGTTAAAATACCAAAATACTTCAAAACCTTATTTATGGTAGAGTTTGCAACGAAGTAAATAGCAATTGCCACTGACAATTTAAGGTAAACGTGTAGTTTAGCGTCGTAAATTATCTGCCATTGCATGGGTTTCAGCGTCGGTCGTAAACAAGTTGGATTGATGAAACGAATTCTTACTAAATGGGTGTAGGATTGATGAAAATAATTTTTCCTTAAATAGAAATGGCCTGATGAAAAGAATCTTGCTTAAATAGAAGCTGGATTGATGGAAAAATAATTCTTAATTAAATAAAAATTGTATTGATGAAAAATAATTCCTCCCTAAATAGAAGCTGGACTGATGAAATTAATTTTGGTTATCCAGTAGTTTAGGTAGGTAAATTATTTGAATGTTTTCAATGCCGTACTTGACGTTGGCAAGTAAGCAGTCTACCTATGTCCATGATAACTATCATCAATCCCGCTTTCATTTCATCATGAATATTTTTCATAAATCCAGCTTCCATTTCGTGAAAATAATTTTTTTCATGATATAGCAGCTGGATTGATTAAAAATATTTCTTCATGAAATGGAAGCCGGATTGATGATAGTTATTTATCATGGACATATGTAGACTGCTTACTTGCCAACGTGAAGTACGGCATTATTAATCTAGAATAATCTTTTACGAGATACAAATTGATAAAATACAAAATATGCAGAACTGGTAAAAGCCGGAGAATATAATTCACGAAATCAAATCCTGCACATAAAACAAACTAATCGTTTTATTTTCACGTCATGAAAATGGCGTTGAATGAAAAGAAAATGATGTAAGGAGAAGTTGGATTTTCGATGCTTGTGCCCTCTAGCTGCAGCCCTATTATGAATTCAGCAATAATATTCGAAACAGATTTTTCTGGGCATATGTCAAAGTCTATGTCAAATTGTTTAAAATGTTTAGATGTTTTAGTTTTGCATAATTCCCTACAGATGTCTGCGCCCACGCTCACATAACCGTGTTCTTTCTAGATTTGATTCTCTCACCAGACGTGGTTTCCTGGCTAGGATGTTGTTCAGCTAAGCCATATAGTGTTTTTTTAGTTTACTATTTACTAACTTTTTGGCTACTATTTGATAACTTTGTATAACTTTGTATGTACAGCGCCGTGCGTTTGCCAGCGTTTAATAAAGAATACACTTACTTACTTACTTACTTAAATGGTATTTTCCCTATAATTTTTTATATGGCGCTATGTTTGAGGTCTCCAAAGGAAGGCACATGGAATTTATGTTGTCAACAACTGATGCAATATAAAATGTATTTTTTCGCAATCAGTTCGTGCATTCAATCAGCGGTTAATATATATATATATATATATATATATATATATATATATATATATATATATATATATATATATATATATAGCTCCTGGGCGATCTTGATTACGTCCTGATTAGTGTTATCAAGCAAGACTACTTTGACGCGTAGAAAAACATTCGGTGCATAGCTCAACGGCTCTGGGTAAACGTGTAGTTTATCGTCGTAAATTATTCGCCCAGTGTAGCATTTTTATTTTTCAGCAATGCAACTTCTATTTTGGCAAGAATCCTTTTGGTCAATCCCGCTTCTATTTAAGGAGAAATTATTTTCATCAATCGGACTTCTATTTAGCAAGAATTCTGTTGGTCAATCCAATGTGTAGGCTCTATTGGACCAACACTGAAATCCATGCAATGGCGGATAACTTTCGACGCTAAAATAGCCTACACGTTTACCCGTCGTTGAATTCGCAATCCGACGAACTCTATGCTCCCGAACTTTCTTTGGAAAGCATCAGAAAGAAAATTTAAAGATTTAGGGCCTACCTGTTCGCGTATACTCAAATCCCAATACGTACATTATATGGGCCTATGTTATAGTAAAACTAGAAGTTGGATGAGCGATGAAAACACATTATGGTATTAATGCTAAATTATCGCAACAGCATTAGAAGTTTGATAGGCATAATTATTATTTTATAACAGAAATACTAGTTGGATAAGCGATGAAACCATAGTATTGATGCTAAATTATTGCAGTACTTTGGATGAGCATAGGCCTATTTATTACAGAAATACACGAATGAGATCGAAATTACGATAAAACGGCTTGTTTATTAGGCGTAGCCTACACATTTAAATTTATATTGCATAATTATGTTAATGCGCTATAAAGAGTCAATTCTCCAATAGTCTGTTCACTTATTTTTTAGATTTATTTGATGTCATAAAAGGCATTTCGATAAATATGACTATTAATCAATAATGATAATATTTTTTATAATAAGCCAGAAGCCTCCTATCATAGCGCTATAAATTCTATTCGCTAGATGACAGGATATACTTAGTAAAACTTCTGCTTAATTATTGTCGTTGTAGTGAAACGCTTTAATTTTGTGCTGATGACCGTTTAAAATAATTAGATTATGGAGAAATTCGAATTTAATTCCAAACCTGGTTAGATTCTATAAATCTGTGCATAGCATTTAACGGAAAAGCACGTTTAATTAGCGACAGCTAAGTCAATGATAGAGTAAGTAAGCCTGCTATTATTGTTTGAGCTTTATGTTTTACCAACCCGTAAGCGAAGGCTGGAAAGTCATTCCTACGAACTTCAGGATGACCGAGGAATTCGGAGCCGGATAATTGGGAGGGGACATTTCAGAGCGGAAAATTCGGAGCGGGGTATTTATTTAGTATTTATTTTGTGGCCTCAAACAAATCGTTCTCTGATCGTCCAGACGCTGTGAAATAGTAGCAGCATCTTACCGCGCGAACAGAAGATCCTGTGAACTTAAAATTTAAATAGAATGGAAGTGTCGGCTTTTAGTAACTGAGTTGCAGTTATCCACAGTTTTATTACACCTACTGGTGAGAAACCATCCATTTGCAAGTTATTTGAGGAAACATGTTCTAAAGGTAGTCATATGAAAGAGCATTTGAGAACCCATACAGTTGAAAAGCTATACAGGTGCCAGTTATGTCAGAAATCATTTGCTCACCATAGTAGGCTGAACACGCACATGAGAACCCATCCGGGTGAAAAACCATTCAGGTGCCAGTTATATCCGAAAAAATTTGCTCACGGTGGTCATGTGACAGGCATATGAGAACCCATACTGGCGAGAAACCATACAAGTGTCAGTTATCATTATGTCAGAATCATTTGCAAAAGGTAGTAATCTGGAAACACACATGAGAACCCATACTAGTGAGAAGCCATACAGAGCTCCTGTGCAAGTTATTTCGTAAAAATATTACCCAAGATAGTCATAATATTATGAAAGATCACATGAGAACTAGTGTTGTTTTCGTAAACGAAAACGAAAATGGCAATTAACGAAAATTGAACGTTTTCGTTGACGAAAACTAAAACTAAAACTAAAATACGCAGACAACGAAAACTAAAACTAAAACGAAATTTGTAGCAATAAAAACTAAAACGAAACGAAAATTGATCAAACGAAAACTAAAACTATATTTACCAAAAAATAATTGTTAAAATTTTTGTCTTAACTTACTTAATTCACCATTTGTATTGTACTGCCTTGTGCATTATGTGCAAACGATATGCTCTGCTAACATCTGTTCATCTCATTTAAGACACGACAGGAGAATGACAACGAGAACGAGATGTTGCTACTTCCAGTTTTTCTTAATTTACTTTCCGCTAAGAATTCATCTATTTCGATTTTAACCAAAACTGTGGTACTTTACTGCGACAAGCTCACTTAATTAATGCAGTAATGTCGAAGGCCTCACTCGTCTCTGACTTGCATACCGTGACGGGTATCAATGGTCGACCAAAGGACAGCCCTGTTTGGGATTATTATTATTATAGTATTGACCTTGATGCGACAAAGTGCTGTGTTCAACTTTAGGTTGGACACAGCACTTCTAATTTCGCAGTTTAGCAATCTTTATTATTCGTCCACTGTAGCATTATTATTTTTCATCAATCCAACTTCTACTTGGGCAAGAATTCATTTCATCAATCCAGGTTCTATTTAGCAGGAATTCTTTTAATCAATCCAGCTTCTATTTAAACAGCAATTATTTGTTATCAGTCCAGCTTCTATTTAAGCAAGAAGCTTTTCATCAGTCCCACTTCTATTTAAGTAAAAATTATTTTCATCAATCCGACATCTATTCAGCAAGAATTCTTTTCGTCAATCCAACTTGTATTCGACCAACCCATACAATAATGGCGAATAATTAGGAACACTAATATGAGAAATTACCAAACTTCAAGTGACTGGTGGTGCTGGGACAAACAAACCCTGAATATTTAGTTTTTTGTGTCTAAAATTTAAATGGAATTAAATAATTGGTAAAACTTAAACTTAAATTAAATTACTACAACTAAAACTTAAACAAACTTACTAAAACTAAAACTAAAATTAGCTTACTAAAACTAAAACTAAAACGAAAATTGATCCATAAAAACTAAAACGAAAACGAAAACTAATATTGACACACAATAAAAACTAAAACTAAAACTAAAAATGAAGACTAACAATCATAACTAAAACTGAAACTAAAATTGAGACATTATTAAAACAACACTAATGAGAACCGATGCAGGTGAACACCTCTATAGGTGCCAGTTATGTCAGAAATTATTTGCATATCATTATAAGCTAAAAACTCATTGATGTACTTTACGTTGGTAAGTAAGCAGTCTACCTATGTTCATGGTAACTACCATCAATCCAGCTTCCTTTCCATCGAAATTTTTCACCAATCCAACTTCCATTTAATGAACAAAATTACCGAAATTTTATTTAAGTAAAAAAATTTCATCAATGGAACTTTTATTTAAGGAATGAACTGTTCTTCAACTTACGGAAACAATTATTTTTATCAATCCAGCTTCTATTGAATCAAACAATTACTTTCGATCAATTCATCTTCTATTTGAACACAGAAATGGTTTAATCAATCCAGTGGCGTCTAACCCCCCCACCTGGAATGGGAGAACAAACCCCCCCACTCTGGCCGACTTATATAAAAGAGAATTAGAAGTCACTCATAACTGTAAATTAATATAAGTTTACATTATACATCAGCATTGTACATTACAAAATTTACTACTGGCAGCAACTGAAATAAGAAGTTATTATTCTGTAAATGTTCATTAATACTGTGTTCTGACCAGTAACGACTACATAATATAATAATAAATTTCACAGCTAACAAAGCACATAATATCAGCTGTATAGGCCTATTAGCTGCAGATTAACTGCTTTCTCAGCACTGGCGATATGGCAGCTAAGCTGCTAATAATAGTATCACTAGGCATATTATCAGCCAAATAGTATCTTATATAATTTTATTGGCTAGTAGGCCAACAATTAACTTTCTTAATGCAACAGAGCTCTAATGCAGCAATTACCTACCATTTAATTATGTGATGAACTTCTAATGCAAATGTTTCAGAAAAGAACAGGTCAACAGGACAAAGAATTTTAAAAAAATAAGCTAAATCAAAACGTGGTGGTGCATTTAGATACGTAGAAAAGTGTAAAATTCTAAATTATTATAACTCACCACTAAGAAATTTCCCGTTGCTGGTAACCGAAATAAAATCTTACGCCAAATAGCACTTAAGCTAATAATCCGAATTCTCCCCAGAGATTGTCTGTAGGCCTATAGACTGCCTTCTATAGGTGTCGAGAATTTCTGTTGATGTTGAATGTTGATGCTTAATGATTACAGTTACTCTGAACACGTACTAGTTAAGAAACAGTAAAATTCCCTAGTCTGTGATTATAATGAATATCACATTCAACAACCAGCTAATCACGCCCCAACACTATAGGACTGCACCTCTAGCACTGAAAGGCAGTTTTACAGTATACTATAGCTGCTCTTGTCCACTACAGGGATCTGCATCCATGCTGGCCGGAAATCTAATAGGAAACATCTGTTATTGGCTTAATTAGCTTTACAGAGGGACCATGTGTGAGGCTTTACTACTAAGCCCCACTAGAATTATGTAGCTCCAGAGCTAATTCAACAGAGAGTTTTCTAGCGCTGCCAGAAAGAGAGAGAAAGGAGGAAGAGGAAGTATGGAGTCGTCGCATACAGCCGGCAGTGGGCGCAGGCAGCCGAGCGCTAGACCAATCGCAAGAGGCCAGCGCGACAACTAGCGACACCGCGCGGCCATGCGGCGATCAAAACCGCCGAACACTGAAGAGTCGGGGCAGTCCGACAGAAGCGCTACGGAGGATTAAGCTTGCTAGTCACGTGACGCCCGTGAGACCGGAAGAAGTAAAAAATGCCTTCCGTGTGCTTTCGAGAATCTACTGATATAGCCGTTGATATAGGCGTATTTGAAGTCGTATAGTATTAGGACCGGAGTCCTACGTATTCTGTGAAATTCTAAGACAGGAGTCTTAATGCCTGTAGTCTGAAGTTATGATAAAGATGCGTTGCGCTTAATGTACGACGCATTCTGAGAGTTTAATGCCTTCGAGTTGCATTGGTCTACGACTACTGTTCACGCTGTGTCGACCCTGGTTTACGTTACCTGGAGGTAATTACGACGTCGTCGAATCTCTCTGTCTACGCAGCCACGCTACGCACTGCGCAGCCAACCACTGATTGACGCGCTCCGTCAAGTCAGACCGACGTCTTCGCCGCGCTTAGCCTTGGATTGCGTTATCTGGAGATAATCGAGACAAAGAAGGCCTCTCGATCTACGCGTTCACTGTCCGTCGCTGTGCAGCCGCACGACAGCCGCCGCCGCTCAGTCAAGTCTGACAGACGTCTACACGCCGCTTGTGAGGACTGATGCTGATGCCTAGAGACGTATAGGAGGAAGCGAGAGGATTGACGCGTCTGTACGGTATAGTGAGCCCCTTTTTGGCTACACAACTGGTGTATTATTAAGGGTTAAATTGAGGGAGAGGTATTGCTTAATTGCACACACCACCTGACTAACAGACTGACGAATGTATGATTGTTGTGCATAACTGAATTGATTGAACACGTGTTACTGAGGGATTGCCAGTATTGAATTACATGTATTGTGGATTATTGTCGATTGTATTGAATAAGAGTAAAAATTGACATGTCTTTAAATTCTTTGTGTCCACTAGAAGGTGAGGGAGAAGGTATAGGCCCTAGCGATAGGCATGCCCCGTTGGCAGCCACAGACCCTCATACCACATTGATGGAGAGGATGTTGGATGGACTAGGTACGCTGTCTGGACAGGTAAGACAGAGTAATGAGAGTGTGGAACATAGGATGAACGGTCTAGCCAGTCAAATAAGACAAATAAATGATAATGTGGAACATAGGCTAAATACCCTGTCCAATGGTATAGACCAGAGACTGGGCGATTTGGCCACGTCCTCCGAACAGGACTGGAACTCTCTAAACCGGCAGTTTGAAGAACTGGCCCATAGGCAGTTCGATATGGATGAAGTGTTATCCACATTGGTAGGCAGACCTACCGTGTTGACTACAGGTCCCATAAGTAGATTACGAGAGGCAGAAGTAAGAGGTGAGCTCGCCCAATCAAAGGACCCAATTCGGTCCCGAACAGGACCGGATGCTGCCCCGACAGCAGCCGCGCCTTCACTATTGGCCACCACGTCAGGAAAGAAGGATAAGGGTATAAGTGACCCAACAGGACCTGTAGGGCTTGAATCTGTTAGACGAAGTGCAAGACTGCTGGCCAAAGGCAGTCAACCGGTAAGGAGCACTTCGGTCTCCATTCCCTTGCATGTAACGTGGACTTCTGGTTCCGGTCGATTAGATGGCGGCGAGGACAACGCGGTCGAGATACTCCCCCAAATACACAGCGAACTAGCAACTCCTGGGGGAGGTTGCCCACGATGGACACAACGTCCAAGACGGCAGACCCGCAGCGTTACACCATGCACTGTTTGAAGACTGAAGGTACCTATACGTGCACAGCAAGTGTCTAACGGGCCATTAGATATTTGCTACAAGGCCACCTTAATCATCTGTCGCCTTCATCACCTTCATTGCCAAGCCCCCCGCCATGGGGGGGGGTTCGGCTTGGCATCTTCAGTAAGCGTGACCTGAAGTGATAAGAAGTGTGTTCAACCACTGATGTCTCTGAGTTGGAGGGATCCTTAGGTGCATTGGTCCGAGATAACATGTGTTTTCGATATCATGTATGATACATATATACTAATTTTCGTACTGCAGGCCGTTATATTAACGGAAATCAACAACCCCCCAGTTTATGTCCAAAAACGTCAAACCCCCACTTCTCGAATCGGTGGGAGATCGCTCTCCCAACCCCCCCATTGGTAGACGCCACTGAATCAATCCCTTCCATTTAGGGAAAGAATTTTTCTCATCAATCCAGCTTCCGTTTTAAATTGACCATATGAAATAATTTACCAACCTAAACTACGGTATTACCTGGATCGGTTTTTGTCTTACTTGTTTATATTTTGAAGTTACCAAAAACATGTACAAAATTCGTTCTTCAATATTGTTAAATTCATTGCATCGCCGACTCGGCTGTTTCCTTTGTTCGTGAGTATACGAAATCATCATCGAAGGAATTCTTTCCTTTTGTTTCGCTTTTTAGGATCTGCTCACTAATCGCAAGACTTTGAATCGTCATCATGGATGAAGATCCGGTTGAAAAGAAACGCAGTGGAACTAGAGAGCGAATGCGAAGATACAGAGAACGATTGCGTCAAGATTCTAAAGAGAAATTTCATGAAGAAAATCAAAATGAACAGCATTTACAACCGCAACCATCCACAATTGATCAGTCTGCATATTCAAGATCTTATGTCAGAGAGAGAGTACGAGAAACAACACCCGAACGAGAAGCACGACTTGCAGCAGATGCTCGATCTCATGCGCGACGTAGAGCTCAAGAAACGCCGCTCGAACGAGAAATGCGACTCGCCGCAAATGCTCGAAATCAGCGTCAGAGACGCAGTTTGTTGACTCAACTACGAAGAGCTCAAAAAACAACATCCGAACACGAAGCACGACTTGCAGCAGATGCTCAATCTCATGCGCGACGAAGAGCTCAAGAAACGGCTCTCGAAAGAGAATTGCGAATTGCAGCAAATGCTCGATCTTTTGCGCGACGAAAAGCTAAAGAAACGCCTCTCGAACGAGAAATGCGACTCGCCGCAAATGCTAAAAATCAGCGTAAGAGACGCAGTTTGTTGACGCAAGAACAAATTCATCATCAGTATGCTTTGAATAGCGAACGACGAGCTTTAAAAGTTCAGTCACAGAGCCAGGCAATCCGAAATGAAGCCATCTCTTTCAACGAAAGCATCGTGGAACTTTCGAATAACGAACGATTCATAAGAATTGTCAATCTAAAGAGAAAAGAGAAGCAACGCTGGTGCAATAAACCTTATATCAAGGGCAGCTCTTTAGCGAAACAGAGTCAACTCCATGCAGGAACACAACAACAGGATTTTCAAAGGGGAAGTGTAGTAATTGCCGAACTATCTGATCAATTAATTACATTTAATAGTAATGGTGTTATTGATCAACCAAAGGAACGTTTCTCAAAGAACATGTATCTGAAGTCTAGTGGAATTGCAGATACTTTACCAAGTATTACAGATGAAGATTGTCTCTATTTTAGCGAATTCAATTCTACTGTGGACCGAAAAGAGTCTTTGTCAAAATCTTTTGGATGTGGTATATGTGATGAATTGCTTGAAATAGAGACGGAATTCCTGGAGCAGTGTTCTAGACATCGATTTTGTCCACCTGACGACTTAGTTGCTGACCTGTGCTGAATTATGATTCTACAGCTGAAAACAGTTGTCATCTGGCGTGCATTTTTTTCAGTTAGTTGGTGATGTGTGTATTTCGATGGATGATTAATTTTTCGTTCCTTCGCCCTTCTAGTGTGACCTAGTCACCTAGCATGCGGTGGTGCATCTACTTTCGAGTATTTTCGATGGCGTTTGGACGCATTTTATCGAAGCTACGCACCACAACAACAGTCGCACCAATTGGGACCTACTCAGAGGTTTCACATTGCTAACACTAGGCCTATCAAGTTACATTTCCAGATGTTCATGGATTTATCAGATGGGTCTTCTTTGCCTGTCTAGGAAGTCATATATCGGTGGGGCGCGGTGGTGTAGGGGTATGTTCGGTGCCTTGCAGCCGGAGGGTTGCAGGTTCGAATCCACCTCAAGCCGTCCGCGTAGGGACCTTGAGCAAGTCCTTCGTGCACAATTGCTCTGCAATATAATTGCTTCTGCGCCGCCGAGGCGTGTGGCACTTCTGAACTTGGGGCAACCTTAGTAAGAAGGGCGATATCAAAGATCAGTTGTATTGTATTGTATTTTCTGTGTGCATCGGTTTATTTCATTCTCTGTGAATGTCTCTTGACAAGTAACAGTTCAATTGCACACGATTGTTCTAGCTTCACTGACGATGATGAGATAGTTACGATGATTGCTACAACTTCAAGAACTCCTATTCGAGATTTCTCAAGAACAACGCTTGGTATCTACTGAACTCTAGACATGACAGCCTAATACAAAATGCCCAGTCTAATCTGCTGGCGTTTCTTCTGAGTCACGGTTCACTGAACTCTTACGACTGTCTGACTCTCTTGACTGTCTGCCTCCTTCTACTCCATCTGCTGACTTCTTTATCCTCAGCCATTCGGAAGCGTCTGGTAAAGGTACAATCATGATTGGTCAGTCAAACTGTAGGACCTTTACCTTGGATCCCTAGATTGACATTACACAGGCCACTGGAAGGTGTGGCCTCAGTCCAACCTTGTCTACTTATAGTAACCTATAAACTAGTTCCTTCAAGTGAGGGCGGGACCTTCCCAGAAGATTCTGGAATATAATATATCATCTGTGGTCCATCTATTATCTTCCTCGAATGATATAAAATTTCTCGAAGCGGTCTGCCTATGAAGACGGTAGACTGGCGCTCTTCAGAAGTTGATGGTGGATTACAGTTACTGTAGGCCTAATAATTCTTCATCAATACATTGTCATCACATCTCCTCTTCTTTCAGATCCTAACTCTGTAGGCGCCATGACCTGCTGCTTCTACTACTGGTATATGTCTGCGGTCAGTGGTTTACTGGTCAATGCAGGCCTAGATTCAGCTGCCTGAATCTTAAGACTACATGTACTATACGAATGCTCATTGGCTATGTAAAGCTAAGTTACTTTACACTACTTTCAAACAGGGCTTTTTTTAAGGAATTTTTAGAACTGCATAACCTCTTTAAAAAGTTGACGACCGGGGGGGGGGGGGAGTAGTCACGAAAAAAGTTGACGACCGGGGGGGTAAGTCACGAAAAAAAAAAAGTTGACGACCGGGGGGGTTTAGACACTTTTCCTCAATTTTTCACTGCACAAAATTGCTTTTACAGTTGCACAAATTGATTTCCAACTGCACATTTTGTGTAGAACTGCACACTAAAAAAATGTCAAAGTGTATTTTATAGCGTAGCGCCCTATTTAGGCCTAATCCTGGCACTGGCGGTCCCAAATTATTCAATGAAAGAAATCAACAGAGGCCGCCGATTTCTTATAGTTTCGCTAAAACGTGCTAAAGACAGAAATGGTTTCATCAATCCCACTTCCAGTTAGTGAAACAATTTTTTCCCTTAATCCAGCTTCCATTTTAATTTGAGGATATAAAATAATTTACCAACCTAAACTACGGGTTTACCCCACTTCCATTTAGGAAAGAGGGTTTTTTATCAATCCAGCTTCGATTTAGCGATAAAGTTTTTCATCAATCCAGCTTCCATTTTAAAGTGACAATATCAAATAACTTTGTCGACTTCTTTCATTGAATAATTTGGGACCGCCAGTGCCAGGATTACCCCTATTTAATTAATGATGCTTCAAGCCGAGTGTTTTAGCGTATTTGATTATTTCTCTTGTGTGACTGCGTAAATGGAAGCTGGATTGATAAAAATAATTGTTTCCTTAAATGGAAGTTGGACTGATGAAACTAGTTATTTGCTATAATAGAAGCTGTCTTGATGAAAAACGTGATGTCTGTTGTTAGCACAATAAACGAACATATGATTGATTGATTTTGATAAAGTTTTATGAAGCAGCATGTTTGAGATGAAACATATCTAAAACTATAACTTACAATAAGGCAATTATTTTACATTTTCTTAAAGTAGACTGGGATTATTAAGATATTTTCATTATTGCTACAGAAATGCAGTGATGGAAAACTGCAATAAACATTTTGCAGTATTGAAAAATTGAGCATATGAGGTGTGTTGACACCTCATAGCATAGGAATAGTGGGTATTTATGCATGAACATTTCGCAGTCTTCATGATCTTCACTTTCCTTAATGCAGTGGTACAAGTAGGCCTACTTCAAAATTTGAAACAAAGAAATGAGGACATTATCTCAAAAATGCAGAATGACTCAATTGCAAAAGTGTCTTACTGAAGTTGCTATTTACTTGCAAAAGTTCATGCTAACTAAGGTTTAAAAGGTTGTTATTTTACCTACGTGATTTTCACCATCATATACATTTTGTAGTACTAAAGAAAAGCAGCAAAACATAGCTTACAGTATTTTTTAATAATTGTTCCACTTTATTGAAGATGTAAAGATGCAAGCAAGAACCCATGACAAAGAAGAAAGGTTTAAATGTGGAGTTTGTAGCAAAACATTTGCACAAACCTTCAGTCGCAAAATCCACGAAAGAACCCACACTGGAGAAAAGCCACACAGGTGCAATCTGTGTGACAAAACATTTGCATCGAAATATATCCTGCAATGCCATACGAAAATACATACTGGAGAAAAGCCATACAAATGTGAATTATGCACTGGAGCATTTGCACAGAGCGAAAAACTTCGCCGTCATATAAGAACCCACACTGGAGAAAATCCATTTATATGTAATTTTTGTAACAAAGCATTTGCACAGTACAATAATCTCAAGAAGCACGTACCAACACACACTGGGGAGAAGCCATACAAATGTGAATTATGCAGCAAAGCATTTGCACAGAGGGCAACCCTTCACGTTCATATAAGAACCCACACTGGAGAAAGGCCCTTTATATGTAATTTTTGTCACAAAGCATTTGCACAGAATACCAACCTCAAGAAGCACTTGCCAACACACACTGGCGAAAACTCATTCAATTGTAATATTTGTCACAAAGCATTTGCACGGAAGGATCATCTGCAATGCCATTTAAGTTCTCACACTAGAGAAAGACCATACAAGTGCAATTTATGTTCCAAAGGATATACACAGCGCAGTAATCTGGAATACCACAAAAAAACGCACACTGGAGAAAAGCAATACATTTGCGTTCTTTGTAATAAAATGTTTTTATGCAGAAAGAATCTTCAACTGCATTCAAAATACCACAGTGGGGAAAAACCATACAAGTGCAATTTATGTCACAAAGCATTTATGCAGAACAGTTATCTGAAGACACACATGCGAAAACACACTGGAGAAAAACCATATAAATGCAATTTTTGTCAAAAAGCGTTTGAACGGAAGTGTAGTCTGGAAAATCATACAAGAACCCACACTGGAGAAAAACCATACAATTGCAATCTTTGTCACAAAGCATTTGCACAAAAATGTCATCTGAAATATCACTTAAGTTCCCACACTGGAGAAAAACCATACAAGTGCAATTTATGTTCCAAAGAATATAGACATAACAGTGATCTAGAATATCATAGAAAAACGCACACAAGAGAAAAGCAATACATTTGTGTGCTTTGCAATAAAATGTTTTTATTCAGGAAGAATCTTCATCTACATTCAAAATACCACAGTGGCGAAAAACCACACAAGTGCAATTTATGTCACAAAGCATTTACACAGAACAGTGATCTTAAGGCGCACATGCGAATACACACTGGCGAAAAGCCATATAAATGCAATTTATGTCACAAAGCATTTACACAGAACAGTGATCTTAAGACGCACTTGCGAATACACACTGGCGAAAAACCATATAAATGCAATTTATGTCACAAAGCATTTACACAGAACGGTGATCTTAAGACGCACTTGCGAATACACACTGGCGAAAAACCATATAAATGTAATATGTGTAGCAAAGCATTTGCACAGTGCTGTAATCTCAAGAGCCACATGAAAACACATACCGGTAATCGGGAAAAGACATACATGTGCGATTTATGTCAGAAAGCATTTGCACAGAGTATTGGACTTAAAATACACATGAAAACACACACTGGAGAAAAGCCTTACATATGTGAATTATGTGACAAAGCATTTGCAGTGAGTAATGGCCTAAAGAAACACAAGAACACACACTGAGGAAGCCATAAATGTACATGTGTCACAAAGCAGAAGGTAGCTGCATAAAACACACAAGAGAATGCACACTTGGAAAACTCATACACTAGTGACTTATGTCAGACAGAATTTGCACGGGAATGTAATCTGGACCGCCACAGAAGAATTCTCACTGAAAAAAAACAACTGCCAAGTTATATGACAACGTTTTCACCCTTTAGTCAGATTCATCATTCAAGAACCCATTCTGGAGCAAACCGAACAAGTACAATTGATGCCATGAAACATATGCTATCTCATACATAAGAATCCAGTAAAAGCCGTAAGTGTAAATTTCGCAATAAATTATTAAAGCATTCATATACCATGTGCCCCAACAAACAATGTAAATAAATTTAAAGGAGTAAAATATAGCAAAATGTTGTTCAAGTTGTTGTTCAAGTGACAGAGATGCCATACAAGCCTAACACATATAAGAGATTTTGCATGTTGATCAAAGAGTTCTCAACAAGAGGAACTGTGTGAGAACTTTCATGCACAGAGACTAAGAACCCATCTGGATTCTGGATGTAAGTGAAATGTCTGGAGATCATTTGACACTTAATTGTGATATGAATAATTTCATTCTGAGACATAGGCTCTAATTTTTGGCTGTGGACCTTACGATGGAAAGTTTGAAATTGAAAAAGTCTGAAACTTTTGTTATCATCAATACTACGATCTTCAGAAAACTACAATTTTTAAGTGTTTGAAAGACACATTTGAAATTGCTTTCCACGAAACAACAAAATGGACTAGTTTGACAGTTCCTAGCTTCAGTTATTTTTTAATTTGTGTACCAGGCACAGCTAGAATTTTGTGAAGTGACGTTACTTCTTTATGTCTGTGGAGTTTGTTCATGTGTTTGAAGTTCATTTTTGTTTTAGCATAAGAATTTGTCAACTCATATTTAAGTTCCTTTGCATTTTTCTGAGTGCTTCATCTATATACCAACCTCCATTTGGCACGTCCTGGCTGTTCTTCCATTCTCCCTCGGAGTAGCATGCTTTGATTATTGTGGAGGGCGAGAGCCTGCTAGTACATAATGTTTCGCTGGGTTTTAAAATTCTAGTTCTGTGTTCTGGTTTTGGTTCTTGTTGTGTAAATTCAAAGTAACGGCAAACGTTCTTCAGTAGGCTATAAAGTACAAGCCACACGGTTTTCACTAGCAAAGTTCAGTTATGATTACACTTTCTTTGAAGCTGTTGTGTTGTGTAAAATTCTTGTCCAAACTACTTAACATACAGAAAGACATTAACACGTTTTTTGTAGTGTTCAGCTTCACAGAATTAAGTTCCCCACTACGAAGCTTTCCGCAAGACTGGCATTGCCATACGTTGGCGGGCTTTCTCTCTAGGATGCCGATTACTGCAGCGTCCTTGGCTAATGAAGCCATCCTACAGCCTGGTTTCGGCGTATAGGCTATACCATGTATGGATATTAATGGACATTTTGGAATTAACTCCGCTAAAAATTGGAGACACCATAATTAAGAATAAAATTAATCTAGTACAGAACACAATGTGAAATATACGTCTCCTGTAAGAATCACAGACAGCAGGAACTAGTGAACTACAAGTCCTTGGTTGAATGACGGTCTATTCCAGAGTGAAAGGTGCAGCACCGCAAAACTACCATGCTGCTTTGGGGCAATATGGGAGCGACAACATCCAGAACATCTCTGTAGCCGATATGTGCAGCCAGGGTGCATCGTATTGAGATAGATCTGTCTTTCGATAAGATTTGGCACATACATGGGGCATGGGCCTAGACTATTTATGGGGTTTACGGGTTCAACCCCCAAATAAATGCATCCCTGACATTAAAAACTAAAAAACACGACCATTTCCAATGGAAAACCCGAAAACTAAAAACCGCCCACGAGGTTCTCCTGGGTAAGCTCCTAATCACAAGCACCCATAAAGTAGGAGCACAGCACACAGCCAATGAAAGCCTGCCCACCACGCGCATCTGGTTTGGCTAAGATGGCCGCGTATTTCTCTGGCGTGTCATTAGTTATCAAGTGGTTGGTGATGTGTTGGTTTTTGAGGATAATTCCGTTTCTTCGCCTTTCTAATGTGACTTAGTATGAGTTGGTTGTAGTTTCAGTCAAACGACACTGTGTGATAACAAAGATCATTAGAGTAGCTCTCTTCTTTCATCCAGGCTTGGGACTGGCACTGCCAGAGTAGGCCTACAAGAAGTGACGGAGTTTTACGACAAGCTGCGTTGTTCCGCGACAACGACACTTCGTATACAGTCACTTCGTCTACCGACATTTCGTCTACAAGTGTATCTGTATCCATTACGGCTAATCACCAGAGGCCGCTTTCTTATAGTTTCGATAAAACGTGTTATATATTCTCGGGAATCCAGCTTCTAATTACTGAAAAGATTATTTTAATCAATTCAGCTTCTATTGAATGGAAACTTAGTTTCATCCATGCATCCAGCTTGGTTTACAGCTTCTATAATTTTACGGAAATAATTATTTCGATCAATCCAGTTTCTATTTCAACACAGGAATGGTGTCATCAGTCCTACTTCCATTTAGGGAAACAGCTTTTTTTCATCAATCCAGCTTCCATTGTAAAGTGACAATATCAAATAACTTTGTAGACGAAATGTCGGTAAACGAAATGTCTGTAGACGAAGTGTCGTAGACGAAAAGTCTAGACGAATTGTCGTGACACCGTGACTCACAGGTCTAATACCTCGCATACCGTTAATCCAAAAAACTGTGTGTGATGGAATAATTATTGTTACTGGCATTGCTAATATTCTGTCAGATGGAATAGGGCCTAATAGCCTAATTACGTGTAGAATGCTTGTTTGAAGCATTTAGTATTTTTTAGTTATCTATGCTATAATATTAAAGTAGCCTATTTTGGGGTGAATAGCCTGATTTTCTAGTATGATTTTATTTCACATAACAAGTCATTCTAAATAATCACCGCCATCCCGCAGACAAACTTTGCATTTCTAAAGTGTTGTTTTAAGTTCGTCGTCAAGATGTCGTTCAATATTTGATTATATCGTGAACAGCCTGCCTATGCTGACTCAGAAAATCAAAGTCTTTTGCAGTAGGGCCTAATCTTAGCCAATCAGACCGTTGGACATGGCGTCTTTTTTGTATGCGTATAAAAAATCGACGAAAATCTCCCAATAGAAGTCTACGATTCATGAATACAGTTCTTTCCTAATTTACAGTTTTTTCGTGAGTTTTATTATCATCGTTCATTCAATAGAAATTTAAGCGCATTTTGTTATTATTTTAATCAATAGAGGCTTATTGTAACACTATCTCAATGGTCGACTAACTTGCTAAGCCTCGAATCGAAATTTTACTTGAAACAGCACAAGGCACCCTACTATTAGCCTATGCTCGTAGCCGACGAATGAGGAATAATAATAATGATGATGTGATAACAATGATGATTCTTGAACGATCCTTCGATCAAGATGGCCGCATTTTGCCACTTTGCATGACTTGGTTTTCAGTTTTAAATCAAGTGTTGTTATTTTCTGCTTTTTATTTTTTGGCACTTCACTTTCGACTGATATGTGCCTTTGATTTCCCCAATGTTTTACAGTTTAAATCACCTGGATTTCTTAGGCTTTCTATATTTTGCAAAAAAAAAGATCCTGAACAAGTGCCCAAATTTCAATTACGGTAAGGTAATTGAAAGGCACTTAGGCCTAGTATAATATTCACCGGATTTAGGATTTTGAACCCCATGGTCCCAGACTGTGATTCAAGTATTGTAGACAAACTCGTAAATTCTCAGATTTTCACCTAGTGTTATAAATGTAGGCCTATTATGAACAGATTACATCAAGGATTTAATCATCGGAGGTCAACAGTTGTGCGTTATGCAGGAATAGCTAGTTGCATTTTGGTAAAGTTCCATGAAGCACTTTAATGAGGCAATAATATATATTTTCTTAAACTACTGTATAGACTGAGGGCATTAAGAAATAGTCATTATTCTCTCTGCTAGAAATACAGTGATTGAAAACCGCAATAGACGTCGTGGCATTGAAAACTGAGCACCAGAGGTGTGTTGTTAGCGTCATTGAATGGGGACTGTGTCTTTAGGTATTGTATTTTGTATTTATTTATAAATTTATAAAGGTATGATAGTTTGTCAGTCTTCATGATCTACGCCTTTTATTAAACAGTGGTGGAAACATTTAAAAATCTGAAATAAAGAACTGAGGATATTATTCTGAGGACTATTTGAATCGACTAACAAATTGTCTTTTCTGAGGTGCTCTTTACTTAGTCTTAGAATGTTCATCATGACTAAAGTTTGCAATGTTTTTTTATTCTAGCTGCAGATACATTTCATAGTAGCATAGAAAAGAATCAGTAAAATATCACAGAAAATTTGTAATATTGTTCTAATTTATTGAAGATAAAGATGCAAGCAAGAACCCATGACAAAGAAAATCGGTTTAAATGTGAATTTTGTAACAAGACATTTACACAAACGTTCAGTCGCAAACTTCATATAAGAACCCACACTGGAGAAAAGCCATATCGGTGCAATTTATGTGATAAAACATTTACACGGAAATGTTTCCTGCAATGCCATACACAAATCCATACTGGAGAAAAGCCATACATATGTGAATTATGCAGTGAAGCATTTGCACAGAGGAGAATACTTCACATTCATGAAAGAACCCACACTGGAGAAAAGCCATTTATATGTAATTTTTGTCACAAAACATTTGCACAGATGGGACACCTTCATACTCATGAAAGAACCCACACTGGAGAAAAGCCACATATATGTAATTTTTGTCACAAACCATTTGCACAAAATAGTAGTCTGAAGAAGCACTTACGAACACACACTGGAGAAAAGTCATACAATTGCAATATTTGTCACAAAGCATTTGCACGGACGGATTATCTGCAATTGCATTTAAGTTCCCACACTGAAGAAAAACCATACAAGTGCAATTTATGTTCCAAGGCATATAAACAGAACGGTGGTCTGGAATATCACCAAAAAACACATGCTGGAGAAAAGCGATACATTTGCCTGTTTTGCAATAAAATGTTTTTATGCATTACGAATCTTCATCTGCATTCAAAATACCACACTGGCGAAAAGCCACACAAGTGCAATTTATGTCAGAAAGCATTTGTACTGAAGAATCATCTCAATGCGCACATGCGAATACACACTGGCGAAAAACCATATACATGTAATTTGTGTAGCAAACCATTTGCACGAAAGAGTAATCTCAACAGCCACATGAGAACACATAGCGGGGAAAAGCCATACAAGTGTGATTTATGTCAGAAAGCATTTTCACAGAGGCATATTCTGCTACAGCATGCAATGGTACATACACATGAAAAACCACATAAGTGCAGACTATTTGCAAGGAGTACTGGCCTTAAAGCACACATGAAAACACACACTGGAGGTAAGCCATACTTGTGCATATTATGTCACAAAGTATTTGCAGGGAGCAGTGGCCTTAAAAAGCACACGAGATCACACACTGAGGAGGCCATACGTGTGTGAATTATGTCACAAAGCATTTGTACAGAATAGGGGCCTTAAACACACTTGAGAGCGTGCACTAGGAAACGCCATACAATAGTGACATGTGAGAAAGAATTTGCATGGCAGTATAACCTGGACTACCACAGAAGAACTCATAATTTTGCCAGTTTTGCAACAGAACTTTTTCACATCACAGCCAGCTTCATCTTCATTCAAGAATTCATAACGGAGCAAACCGCACAAAGTGCAATTGATCCCATGAAGTATATGTGAATTCAAAATCACATAGGGGAAAAGCTACAAGTGTAAATTGGTAATAAATCGAATATTAAAGTGTACATATGCCATTTGAGAAACTAACAATGTAAATAAATATAAAGGAGTAAAATATAGCAAAGAACTGTTGCGATTGGTAGAGATGGCATAATAGCATGACAATCGCAAGAGATTCAGAATGTTGATAGAAGAGTTCTCAACAGTAGGAACTTGTGATAACTTTCATGCATGTACCAGCAAAGTCTAGATGTAAGTGCAGTGTCTACAGATCATTTTACACTCAATTCTGATATGAATAATTTCATTGTGAGACCTTTTGGCTGCGGATTTTGCGATGGAATGATTGAAATTGAAAAAGTGTGTGGAACTTTCTTGTCATCATTACTACAATCTTCAGATAAATACATTTCTTCCACTCTTTGAAAGACACATTTGAAATTGCTTTCCGCGAAACAAAAAAAGAGGACTAGTTCAACAGTTCTTAGTTTCAATTTTTGTACCACACATGCAATCAGTTATATTGGTAGAGTTTTGTGAAGTAGCGTTACTTGTTCATGTCTGTGGAGCTTGCTCATGTGTTTGAAGTTCATTTGTGTTTTAGCTTAAACATTTGTCAAATAATTGTTGATTAGTTTTTGAATTTTTCTGAGCGCTTCATCTGTGTTTCAGCCTCCATTTGGCACGTCCTGGCTGCTCTTCAATTTTCCAGGGAGTAGCATGCTTTGATAATGGTGGAGCGCGAGAACCTGCCTGTGCATAATGTTTCGCTCTTTTTCTTTAAATTCCAGTTCTGTGTTATAGTTTGTTTCATGTCATGCAAAGTGCTTGTACCAGTAAATGTTCCTCAGTATAAAGTACAAGTAAAAGTAGGCCCTACACGTATTGGATTAGCAAGTGCAATTATAATAACACATTCTTTGAAGGTTTTTGTAGTGTAAAATTCGTGTCCAAAATACTTAACATTGGATTTTCACAGAAGACTTTGACACGATTTTTGCGTTGTTCGATTTAACAGAATTTAATTTCCACACTAAGAAGTTTATCAGCAAGACTTGCGCCTTATCATCGGTTGGTTGTTTAGAAATATTGAGTGTATGCTGGGTTTGTCAACTTCGGATCTACCACGTATGATTTTGTTGGTAAAGTCGTAGTTTACGTTGCTAAATTATTCTAATGTCTTCAATGCCGTACTTGACGTTGGTAAGTAAGAAGTCTACTTATGTGCATGTTAACTATCATCAATCCACCTTCCATTTCATTAAGAAATTTGTTCATCAATCCAACTTCTATTTAATTTGAAAAATTACTTTTATCAATCCAACTTCTATTTCATGAAAGAAATATTTTTCATCAATGGAACTTTTATTTAAGCATAGATATATTCCCATGGATCCAGCTTCTAATTACGGAAACAATTATTTTCATCAACCCACTTTCTATTGAATCCAAAACTTAATTTCGTCCATCCAACTTCTATTTACAGGAAAAATTATTTCGATCGATCCAACTTCTATTTTGAACACAGGAACGTTTTCATCAATCCCACTTCCATTTAGGGAAACAATTTCTGGTAAAGTCGTAGTTTACGTTGCTAAATTATTTGATATTCTCACTTTAACATGGAAGCTGGATTGATGAAAGCAATTGTTTCCCTAACTGGAAGTGGCCTACTATTGTATTGCAAACAGGCACAGCTGATTGTACCAGGGTGAATGCATTGGTTCTTTGCATCCATTGCTGACGGGTGCTGAATCATCAATGCATTCAGATTGTCCAAGTGTATAGCTATAGAAGCAACGATGGTCTTGAAGTGATGACGCAGTTTTAACAGTCCTCTGACTTCTTGTGGCTGCTATGCCTTGGGACCAAAAAGTCACATGTGCTGGCAGGAACTGGTAGAGATGGGATGGCTATTCCATGAGATATAGTAAAGTGTTGGGATATTCCGTGGTTTAAGCTATGCCTTATCACTATACCTTAATGACGCACGGTCAAGTCTGTGGGTTCACGGGGGGGGCTTAGCCCCCCTAGCCCCTGATAAACTCCGCCCATGCAACTGACTGAGCAAAACGAACGGACACTGAAGGGAATTCCAAACTCTAGGCACAGCAAGATGATAGCCTACATTCACTCACAGTTTTAGTTTAGGTATTACCATAAAACGGCAATAAGAATTATAAGATAACCACATAGAAAGTTATTTCCATTTAATCTATTCTGTAAATGTTGCCCTTTTTAATCTGTTTTGGACATTCCTATTAGACAATTTCCATAATGATGATTGCCTTGCCTTGGTATTCATGAAGAAACATGATGCCATTACACAATTGTATAATAAGTTTGATGACTTGTATACACAGAGCTGAGCTTTTGTGGCTATAATTTATGCTTTTTGGACTATAATTAATGCTAGATGTTGCTTTTCTTTTTCTCATTTTTGTATCGTTTAGTTATTGTTCTGCCTCTGTGGCGCAATAAAGTGTTCATTATTATGAGCTATAGGCTAATAGGCCTATTCGTAGACACATGATTAAATGTTGCACTGCCTCAGCAAAATCCGACGGAAAATGATAGCCTAGGCCCTACATATTTAGCCTAATATTTCGTCCTTGTTCAGACCGTTGGGCATAGCAACCAATCAGATCCTTTGGCGCCTTCAGTCTCTAAAAGTACAAAAAAGTGAAAAAACTTTGAAAATCGCAAGTCGCAACGACAGAATTCTACGATTCATGAATAAGAACTTAATTGTGCACAGGTTTTCATTAATGTACAGGTTTTTCGTGAGTTTATTATCCTCTTTCATTTAATTAACATTTAAACAGATCTCGAGCGTTATTATTTCAATGAATGGAGCCTTATAATAATTATTGTACATCATCTCTAAGCCTAGGCTACTAATTACAGCGAAATAACATGCACACAATCACATACATTCATAAGTACATACGTCATCATCATCATCCGGACGCCAGCCATTTGGTGGCGATGTGTACGAAGAAATTACCTCCATTGTTATTACCATCTCCGACGCCTGAAGGCAATCCGACGATCTGTTTCTTCTTTGTTTTTACCTCTATTATAGTTCATGCCTTTAGGCCTATATATATTTGCTCTCGCATTGACCATTGTAATTCCCTCTTGGTTGGCCTCCCTAATTAAGTGTGTCTCTCCCCTTTGCAATCGGTTCTTAATGCAGCTGCCAGACTTTACCGCGATTCATTCATGTTTGAACAACTACATTGGCTTCCTCTTACTGCAAGCATCCAGTTAAAGGTACTTGTCCTCATTTGCCTATCCTACCTATAGGTCTTGCCCCTAAATTCCTCTGTGACTCAATACGTCGGCCTACCTCGGCTGCTTCTCTTCGCCCGCTCCTCGAACAGTCGACCTTTTTGTTCCTCGTTTGTGAACGGCTATTATAGCTCAGTCCCGTGCCTTTGCCTGCATTGGCCCTTCGCTATGGAATCAACTTAATTACCCGTTTGTTCGCTCTACCATACTATCCGGTGGCCCCGATACATCTTTTCGCTACCTCAAAACTTGTTTTTATTCTCGAGGACTTTCGCACTGGGAGCACCTCTGATTGATGTTCACTGTGAGAGGCGCTTTATAAATTTTGAAATACAATACTATACAATACAATACACCCTATTTGTGTACGGGCCAAGCAATCTCTCTACGCCCATCGTATTTTAATCTCGCATGGGCTCATGGGAGTCAGGCTTTACGATGTTGTCCGGTCCACCACTGTCAACCGAATGCTTTATTGTTCCCAAGTGTGGTGGGACTTTGCCATCAAACAGGAACGTGACTCTCTAAGTGCTGTGGTCCGCAAGCTGGTACGCTTTGGCTTCCTACCCAAATCTTTCCCTACTTTTGAGGAACTCTGTAAAAAGCCGACCAAGACCTTTTTAGAAATATCTTAATTAATCCTGGACATATCCTTCATTACCTACTACCCCCTGTCCTATATACTGGTCACGATCTGCGCCCACGCTCACATAACCGTGTTCTTTCTAGATTTGATTCCCTCACCAGGCGCGGTTTTCTGGCTAGGATGTTGTGCAGCTAGGCCATAGTGTTTTTTAGTTTACTATTTACTAACTTTTTCGCTACTATTTGATAATTGTAATTGTATAACTTTGTATGTACAGCGCCGTGCGTTTGCCAGCGTTTAATAAAGAACACACTTACTTACTTACTTACTTACTAAAGTGTTCAAAAACCAAGATCTGCTTTTTCCACTGTAATTTGGCAAAATATCACATCAGTTCCTTTGCAATTCAGCTTTCAAGCATCTGGAATTAAAAATTATCTGCCAAAAACATTATTTAATTGTGTAATAATAATGTTGATGATGATGATAATGTTGATTCACGAATAGTGCTTGGATCCAGATGGCAGCTCTATGACACATTGCTTGCCTTGGTTTAAAACACTAATTTTCTGCTTTTTACTTTTTCTCAGTGTTATTTCTACAACGTCCTAACGTTATGCAGTTTGAACCGCATGAATTTCTAGGGCTCTCTGATGTTTTCAAAAAAATATGACTCAATTATGTCCAATATGACCCAATTATTTCCAGTTACCAAATCAGGCCATGAAAAAGCATCTATTGTAATATTTGAAGTCGATTTTAACATTTTGAACCCAATGGTCCCAATCTGTGATGCACTTATGCACATAGTAAATTATGAGGGTTCTACCTAGCCAACATCAGGTATTTTGAATGGAATAGTGCGAGGATTTAGTTGAAGTTCAATAGCTCTGCATCACACAGGACTAGCAATTGCATTTTGATAAAGTTTTATGAAATAGTATGTTTGAAATGAAACATATCTAAACTGTTACAATGAGGCAATAATATACATTATAATAAACTATAGACTGGGACCATGTAGAAATATTCATTATCGCTAAAGATATACAGTGATTGAAAACTGCAATAAGCATGTTGCAGCATTGAAAATTGAGCATCTGAGGTGTGTTGTAAGCCTCAGTGCATAGGAAGTAGTAGGTATTTAAGCATAGATATTTCTCAATCTGCATTATCTTCACATTGCTTAACACAGTGGACGAAGCATTTCAAAATCCGAAACAAAGAAATTAGGACATTATCTGAGAAGTAGAGAATGACTCAACTGCAAAATTGTTCTTTCTGAAGTTGTTATTTACTTGCAATGTTCTTGATAACTTAGGAATGAGAAAGTTTGTTATTTTAACTGTGTGATTTCTACCTCCATATACCTTTATAGTAGTACAGAAAAACAGCAAAAATAGAATACACTATTTGTAATACTGTTATACTTTATTGAAGATGTAAAGATGCAAGCAAGAACCCATAACAAAGAAAAATTGTATAAATGTGGATTTTGTAACAAGACATTTACATGGACTTCAGATCACAAAATCCATGAAAGAACCCACACTGGAGAAAAGCCATATAAGTGCATTTTATGTGACAAAGCATTTGCACAGAAAAGTGTCCTGCAATGCCATACAAGAATCCACACTGGAGTAAAACCGTACAAATGTGAATTATGCAGTGAAACATTCGCATGGAGGGGAAACCTTCAGAATCACAAAAGAACCCACAGTGGAGACAAGCCATTTACATGTGATATTTGTCACACAGGATTTACCCAAAATGGTAGTCTCAAGAAGCACTTTTCAGCACATACTGGAGAAAAGCCATACAGTTGCAATATTTGTCACAAAGCATTTGCACGGAAGGATTATCTGCAATGCCATTTAAGTTCCCACACAAGACAAAAACTATACAAGTGCAGTTTCTGTTCCAATGCATATACACAGAACAGCTCTCTGAAAAATCACATAAAATCGCATACTGCAGAAAAGCAATACCTTTGCCTGTTTTGCAATAAAATGTTTTTATGTAGGAAGAATCTTCATCTGCATTCAAAATACCACACTGGCGAAAAACCGCACAAGTGCAATTTATGCCAAAAAGCATTTATGCAGACCTCTCATCTCAAGGCACACACGCGAAAACACACTGGAGAAACACCATATAAATGTAATTTGTGTAGCAAAGCATTTACACGAAAAAGTAATCTCAACAGCCACTTGAGAGCACATAATGGGGAAAAGCCATACAAGTGTGATTTATGTCAGAAACCATTTTCACACAGGCATACTCTGAGACAGCATGTAAGGATACATACTGGTAGTGAAGAGAAAGCGCACAAGTGCAAACTATGTCACAAAGCATTTGCTCGGAGTTGGGACTTTAAAACACACATAAGAACACATACTGGAGAAAAGCCATACAAGTGTAATTTATGTCACAAAGCTTTTCTACTGACAAGTCCTCTCAAGAGGCACATGCGAATACACACTGGAGAAAAACCTTATAAATGTAATTTGTGTAAAAAAGCATTTTCGCAAAGTTGTAATCTCAACAGCCACATGAGAACACATAATGGGGAAAAGCCATACAAGTGTGATTTATGTCAAGAAATCATTTTCACAGAGGCATATTCTGATTCTGCATACAAGGATACATACGATAAACCACTGAACTGCAAATTATGTGACAAAGCATTTGCTCAGAGAAGTGGCCTTAAAACACACACAAGAACACACACTGGGGAAAAGCCATGCAAGTATATTATGTGAATTATGTAACAAAGCCTTTGCACGGAAGCGTCATCTAGACTACCATAGAAGAGTTCATACTGGATAAAATGTAACTTTGTGTAGTGCAACAGAACGATTTCGCATCTTAGTCAGTTTATCTTTTTTCAAGAACTCGTACTGAAGAAACCGCACAAGTGCCTCTTACGCCAAGAACAGGAGGTATTTGGGATCTAACGCTCGAGAGTTCTCACAGAGGAAACGCCATGCAAGTGTGATTTTTAATTTTTTGATCATTCACGATAAATCATTCAAGCAGAGTTGGTTCCTCAAATGCCTTGTGTGAACAAACAATGGAGAAATATTGTAAAAGATTAAAATAGTATTTTTGTATATTATCGAGAAGAAATGTGTTGTTAATGACTGATTCTGGGAGTAAAAGTAGTAAAAGCGTAGTTTTGAAGTTTTCTGAGCACTTTGTCTGTGTGCCGCTAAAGATTGGCACGTAAGAAAATTAGCATGTACATTGATGGGAGAGTTCTCAACAACAGGAACAGAGTGTAAAAACCCAAGTCAAGATGTTTGTCAATTGTTTGGAGATCAGTTTACACACTTTTGATTTGAGTAATTTTATTTTCAGACCTTTTGGCTGTGAACTTTGCAAAGGAATGTTTGTAATTGAACAACTTTGTGGAAATTTCTACTCATCTTTACTGTGATCTTCTTCAGAAATATACATTTGAACATTTGAAATTATTTTATTTGAAGAAATGAACTTCTTCAACAGTTCCTAGTTTCGTTCTTTTTTATTTTTTACTGGTTTATGGCTAGTGTTATCTGCAATTTTCTTGATGTTTATTGTGCTTGCTCATGTGTCTGATGTTCACTTGTGCTTTGGCCTACGAGTTGTTCAACTGATATTTTCGCCTCTGAGTAGATATCTTGAAGGGGCGCTATATTAAGTTTCATTGATTGATTTGAGTAGTTTTGAAGTTTTCCGAGCACTTCATCCACGTGCCAGCCTCCACTTGGCACATTCCTGGCTGCTCTTCCATACTTCCCGGGAGTAACATGCACTGATAATGGGGGAGCGAGATTGCCTGCCAATTCGTAATGTTTCGCTGTTTCTTTAAATTCTACTTCCATTTTATTGTCTTGCTTCGTGTTGAGCAAAGTGCAAGTACCAATAAATACTTCAGTGTATGTACTACAAGTTAAAGTACACGTTTTTAACTGGCAAGTACACTGTACAGTTAAAATTAAACACGCTATTTGAAGCTGGTTTCTTGCTTGAAATTCGTATTCAAAGTACTTAATATAGGATTTTCTCAAAAAACTTAAAGGCGCTTTTGTAGTATTCGATTTCTGAGAACTTTATCTTCCTCGATTCTGAAACTTACCCTAACACTGACCTTGCCATTTATTCTGGTTTGTGGAATCGTTGGATAGCAACACAGTGTATGATGGGCTTGCACAACTTCGGATCTGCCGCTTATGATATGTTACACATGGTATGTGTTTTCTTTTATTAAAATATGTCATTCATCGTGTTTGCTTAATTCAACTGCAACTTCGATTTTGATTGAACTAACCATGTTCCCAGCATTTGCAAATAGAAGGCCTCGCAGTTACAGCAGTATGCCTTTGATACTCAACTTTTCGTTTATCTGTCACAATGGATCAGTCCGGCAAAATAATGCTTGAAGAGTGTCTTTCTTTATTGCATGCATGGATTCTTTTTATAGGCCCTACTGCCATTTATTCTGAAAAGTCTGAGGCAATCATGCTTTCCCTTCGCTATAATATTATATACTCCCTTATTGAAACATTAAGTTGACAAACCGCTACTTAGTACAAAGAGAACAGCATGTCTAATAGACTAATATTATTCACAGTCATCTTCGTCCGATCTGGTGGGATAAGGTGCATGATGTTCTGACTGTGTAAGTTGGTCGGGAGCTTGCACTTTGGATCGTTTATACGCGAGGGATGAAATTATGTTCGTCCTTAGTTGGTAACTCAAAGTCGTGAGGTCTTGTTCGTAAGTCGTATCGCCACCTCGCTACTCGTGTAAAAGGCGATCGCCCGCGTCCTCTGCCAGCACTGCCAGCAGGTCAACGTCAGGTTGCTGGTGGTGGAAGAAAACCAATTCGCTTAGCGTTTTGGACGGAGCATTGGAGTCTTGAGCGATGGTCGGCGGTTTGTAACCGCACCAAGCGAATGAAGCAGGAGGACGATCTTAGTGACTATACTTGCGTTCTTAGAGCTTTTAGAACACGGATTGAGCGGGAGCAGTCCCCAGAACTTGCCCAATGTGTGTAGATGCTCTAAGGTCGTCAGCTACGATTACTCATAAGATGAACATAGAGGTCACTTTGCATTCCAATGGGTGGTGGCTCAGTCCTCCTACTCCCACGTCGTCGGTAGGCCAGAATTTCACGAGATTTATACTTGTGTTTAGCCGGAGGTTGTTTCTTTCAGCCCAGATAGATATATTATCGAGCTTCTCTTCCTTATTCAAGTGTTGACCTTGTTGACAATGGTCCGCTGTCAAACCCAGTCAAAACACTTCGGGTGATTCTACATAGTAAGCTCACATTCCAATGCCACATAAGAAACCTTTGCAGATCTTGTTTCTGTCACATTACAGCAATACATCATAATAAGGAAATGTGATAGACTACAGCCTGCTCAAAACACGAGAAAACTGTAGGAACTGACATAGGCCTACTAAATGCGCTTCTAAAGAACTGTATGATTCAGCAAAGCTTCAGTCAGTCAGTCAGAATTTACACAATTCCCCTTCAAGTTCTGTATTCATATGCGCTCCCGACACAGTCCAAGCGGAAGGATTATTAGTCTTACGCAGCGAATGGAACTGAGAGCAGGTGGGCTTAACCCTAGGGCTACCAAGCTTTTTTTGTAACACGGACTACCAAGGGGGGGTGGTTACCACCCCCTGGATTTCGTGTTTGGTTTTACATATCATAACTTGTAATATAGCAGTGGATTCAGCATTCATTTCTGCACAGAATGGTATATTTAGTTGTACATTATGTGAATGCACCTCGAAATTACATCACTTTTAACAACGGAACCCATTAATTAGCAATATTGTATATTATTGCGTACATTTTGTACTTTTTGGATAAACAAATATAAGATTATGTGTGTTTTGAAACTAATCTATGTATAAAAGATACACAAAATCATCCCTACACATGTTTATATAGTATAAATGTACATCCATACATATATATCGGTTTACGTTGTAATGCTGTATTCAGCCATTTTCAAACAGATTACGCGTATTATTATTTATTTTGATCACTTCCGGTATTCAAAAGACAAAGATGTAGGTATGCAAATGAAGCCCTTCATTCCCTCTAAAGAATGGTATCTTTGTTTCTCTTCCAGGAAGACAAATGAATACGCTACAGACAAAAAACTAAGGGGGGAGTCCTTCCATTCAGCCATTTTTCGCGCATGTTACGCGTATTATTATTTATTTTGAGCACTTCCGGTTGTCTCAGGTCAACTCAGTGACCATAGAAATGTAGCCCCACATTCCCTCTATAGAATGGTATAATTTGTGTCTCTTAATATTAAATGACGGATAAGATATAGTCGAAAATCTAGGGGGGTGGTATCCACCTCCCTCTGGTACCTCGGGTATATTGGGTATAACTTTTGAACGGTGTGAGATATCATCTGACATTTTACCTCAAAACGTGTGTAAATGAACCCCCTACAGCTACCTAAAAGGTCAAATTTTTATTCAATACGGAAAAAGTTTGAGATGAAAAAAACCTAGGGGGTGGCAACCACCCCCCCTCTTGGTAGCCCGAGGGTTAACGTTTCGGGGATGGCGTATTGTCAGAGGGTGCTCGTTCTATGTTGACGGGCCAGCTACAGCAAAGGAACGGAACGGAGTTGCAGTGCGGCAGTGCGTGCAAATGGGACTGTCAAGTCGGCTTAATTAGAGGAGCGCAGTGCACTATACGGTCAGTGCTAGATGACACCGGGCGGCAGAGTTCTCGTAGGTAAGAGGGTGCGAAGCCCGAGAGGTACCTCTATTCTAAGGACGCAGATGCCGCCTGACCCACCCGGTGTTGACACGTCGAAACACACACAACCTTGCTTCGCCTACCATCTCGTTGTATTGTCGGAAAAGATTGAGTATGCAGACAGTTTCGGTACTAGAACTTCCCTGACAACCCACACAGTCTCCTCCACTGCCTTCGGTGCCACTCGAAAGCCGGGAGCAAAGATGATTGCGACGTTAACGGTCAAATCAGCCATAAGCTGTTGTTAAACTTTGGAACTGCATTAGTTACTAGTAAGACAGCCAGCCGAACGTATAAATTATGCCCTTCGTCAGTAATCTGAACGCCAAGGGCCATATCCCCGTGGCATCAGTACTTCACTTCCTACTTCGCAGTTCAGAGAGATGTCGGAAGCCTTAATAGACTGTTGCAGTAAGTGTTCTGAACATCCAAGCATGTCGAGATCCAGAAATGCCAGACCGATCAGCGTTTCCTCATTAGAACTCTCCCATCGTCACACACACCGACTTCCACGCACCTCCTCCATCGCAGGCTGGCACCAGAGCGAATGTCCCACCAGTGGCGTACGGAGCCTAAATGCCGCCCGGGGCGACGGCCCAAAATTACCGCCCTTGGCACTTAATTTAAATTTTCCTTTATTTCTTCCGCCAAAATTTCTGATGACCTTTTTTTTTTGCTTTCCCCTTACTCTAATTGTCAGAAGCCGCCCTGTTCTGTGCCCGGCGGCCGCCCCCCGCCCCTCATTACGCCACTGTATGCTATTTATTCCAGTATTTTACTTCCTTTCCTTCCTTCTTTGTCTACTTTTATTACTTTCTCTTATACTTTTATTTTTCTGCAACCCTATTTTGCCGCCCCTGCTCAAGTGCCGCCCGGGGCGACTCGCTTTCCTGCCCCTACGGTACGCCACTGTGTCCCACGACTACAACTAGGATTGGACCACGTCCCACCCGACACCAGAACCTACCTATGCGGACCCGATCAAACATTTCTACGAACTTCAGACATATAAGCGCAGCGTTGGATGAGTGAAAACGATATCGGCTAGCTATTGAACAAACTTATCGTAGGCTTAGATTATTGATCTACTCTCTTGATTGGACTTAGTGCTACCAATCGTCCCAGAATCGGTCCTGTGCGTCCCGTGTTCCATGTTGATCCCACATTGTCCGGAAGTTGGTGTAAATATGCATGTATAATTATATAAATTTCGGTCATGCGGTGACCATAAGTTTGGTTGGTCACTGGAATTTAATTAACGTTTTCCTTTTGAAGGTGATTTCCATTTTATATATAGGCCACTAACTTGTGTTTTTTATTATTTTAATGTAATTTTAAACAACTATTTTATGAAGACAGTAGATCCTACATTGGAATCACGCAACATTCGTTTCATACAGTGTTGGGGACAGACAAAATTCGTTATGACATATCGAGTGACTAGTCGGGGGTTCCGGAATGGCCAGATCTAAATTTGGTAGGCTAGCCCTAATTAGACTTCTATAACTCTACTAAATCCGTACCGGGGTAACCCCTCACAAACATTAGGCCTACTCATTGTGATTAGATTTCAAGAGCTGTAGGCCTACTTGAGCGGAGGGCATGATAAGTTGTGATTAACCGGTCTTATTAATCTACCCGAAAACTGATAGTGATTGAATTATTATTGTTACTGGCATTGCTTATATTCTGTCTGATGGAATAATAATTATGCGTTGAATGATTGTTTGAAGCATTTAGAACTGTTTAGCTGTATTTGCCAGAATATTATAATAGCTTAGGGGCCGTCCATAAAGTACGTCACGCTCCAGGAGGGAGGGGGGTTTAAGAAAGTGTGACAGTTTGTGACAGGGGGAGGGGGTCAGGCCATGTGTGACGTCACACATTTATTTTTACTTTTATTTTATTTATAATTTATTTTTAATTTTTTTAGTAGAATTTCATAGCTTTAAAAATAATTTTCAAAAATTTTATGAAACATTTTAATTAGTTTTATGTCAAAATAGCATGAAATGCATATCTCCTGAATGTGTTTTTCACGATTCCTCTCGCTAGGAGCGCTAGTAATAATGCTGTTGCGAAGCCTTGTTTATGTATTAGCCTTGCTTTCGGAAGTATTATTATTTCTGTGTTGTATATTTAATCACTGTTCGAAAGTGTGACGTACTTTAGGGGGGGGGGCGGGGTCCGAGTTTTGTGACAGTTTGTGACAGGGGGAGGGGGTAAAATGGTCAAAAATAGCGTGACGTAGCCTACTTTATGGACGGCCCCTTAATCTGGGGACTAAGTATGATCTTCGACCATTTAAATCATTTCACATATCAGTCTAAAATCACCGCCATCCAGCAAACAAACTTTAGCATTCACAAAGACTGAGTGTTGTTAAAGTTTGTCGTTAAGATGTCGTTAAAGAGTGGATAATATCGTGAAACAGTCCAGGGCGGACTCTGAAAATCAACGTCTTTTTGCAGCTCTCTTAGCAGACCCTCAAGGACCTATTGTACACAGGACTGGAATCTCCTTATGTAAGCGCGTTGGATAGAAAATGGCGGCTCATGGAGCCTGGCCACCTAGCGACAAAGGTGTAGAACCTCGTGTTTACCATGCTAAACGCCTATCTTCGTAGTTTAGATTATTTAATTGAAAGTCATTAAAAATATCTTTATATTTTTATTATTTACCTTTCTTTGTTCCTTAGAAACTGAAAGAAAAATAATTCTGATTTATTTTACTTAAATTCGTGCAATTAATCGCTGAACAACACATCGGGTCCTCCATGCTATTTTACTGCAAAAGACCCTCCTTACACCCGCATCGCCAGGTGGCGCCAGGCTCGTTGCCTTAAACCGGAAGTACACGATATTTTCACGAGTAACCAATCCTTTGCAGACCCTTGGACATTGGCATCGACGTCTTGTCAATATACGTCGATGGGACATTTCAACAAATCAGATCGTTTGGCGCCTTTTTGTATGCGTATACAAAAATTGACGAAAATCTCGCAATAAAAGTCTACCATTCATGAATACAGTTCCTACAGTTCTTCCATAATTTACAGGTTATTTTATTATCAGCATTCATTTAGTTGAAATGTAAACGCTTTTCATTGTTATTCTCATAAATAGAGGTTTATTGTAACATTCTGTCAAAGTCGGCTAACTTGCTAAGCCTACCAAATGCATTTATTAAACATAGAGTCATAGATGCATACATGCAGTGTATTGTAGACCGTACAAATTATTACACTGTGAAGTGTTGCTTCTTCTGTGAAAAATTATTTGAAGGAATGCTATTTACTTTTACTTAAGCTAAATTGTTCGAGTAGACCTAGGGGTCGTCCATTAATTATGTCAACAAAATAGGGGGGGGGGGTTTGGAAAAGTTTGACAGTTGTTGACAAGGGGGAGGGGGTTAGGTAAAAGTTGACGTCAACAAATTTTTTTCCAATGAATCAACACAGACCCTTCAAAATGGTAGCGAAAACATTAAGTAATGCTAAAATTTTATAAAGTGCTTAATGTTTAATACTACTAAAAAGCTGGTAATAAACTAAACTCGTATATTTTGAAATTCGAGATTGCATTTCTTAGTGTAAAACAATTTGAAAAAATGATTCTACACGTATTGAGCCATTGTTTCTTTTTTTGTAGGGGGTTCTGGGATTGTTGACATAATTTTTAGGGGGTCCGTCAATGTTTGACAGTTGTTGACAAGGGGAGGGGGTCAAAAATGGCCTAAAATTTGTTGACATAATTAATGGACGACCCCTAGCCTACTTATATTTTTGTTCGCAGTTTTGCTAACTTTTAATTTTCCTTAACTCTTTTGACTCGGTACTTTGAACAACAGTGAACACAACATACAGCAAATGTGTTCAAGAAGCAAGATATCCGTTTTCCAGTGTAAATAAGACAAATAGTATCGCATTAATCCTTGTTAAACTCAACCTGGAAGCATCTCGAATCAATAGGCTACTTGGCAGTAAAAGGCCCCTACTATTATGCCGGTAGCCGATGAATGAGAAATAATAAAAATGATGATGTGGTAAGAATTATGATTCTTGAAATGGTTCTTCTATCAAGATGGCCGCGTTTAACCCAATTTGTTTGACTTCGTTTTAAGTTTTAATTACTATTTTCTCTGCTTTTTACTTTTTGGCACTTTAATTTCGACTAATACCTGCCTTTGTTTTGCCTTTGTTTTCCAAATTATGCAGATTAAATCACATGGATTTCTTATTCTTTCCCATATTTTACCCAAAAGTTAAAGCCCTTGACAATTGTCCAATTTTCAATTCAGGTCATGGAAAGTTACTAATAATATGCACAGTCATGGATTTAAAATTTGAACCAAAATTTCCCAATCTTTGATTCACAGACAAGCTCGTTGTAAATTACAAATATAGTGTATGCTGCTCAGGGCCGCATTAAGGGGGTGCTAAGGGTGCTGCAGCACCCGGGCCCGCAGTTTTGAGGGGCCCGCATTTTCGGAAGTGAATTTTTTTAATGTGCTTGAACCAGGGCCGATGAGAGGGGGAGACCCGGGGAGTCAGTGAGGGGTTGCTATCCGGGGCCCTGTTCTATGGCAGGGGCCCCTGGCAGGGGCCTGGAAATGTCTAAAACATAGTTCAAACTGAAGAAACCTGTGGGTTTTATTTTGCCTAATGCAGGGGTCTCCAAAGTACGGCCCGCGAGCCACATCCGGCCCGCTAAGGCCTTTAATCTGGCCCGCGGAACTCTCCTTGAAGAAACAAACTAAATTGGGAAAATTGAAAATTTTAACGCCGCTGTACTCTGACATGAATATTGCCAAAATCCATGTCGCTGTTTGTAAGGCACTGTGCCTGATATGCAATGACACCACTGCAGTGCTTAAAGAGTACAATATTCGGAGACATTATGAATCCAAGCATTCATCGCATTACTCAATTCACTGGACAGCTGCGCACAGAGAAGTTTTTTCTTCGGAGTTTTGGCCCGTGGAGCTTTAGAAAGTCAGCAATGTGGCCCCCGCTGGAAAACTTTGGAGACCCCTGGCCTAATGCAGTATGTAGGCCCTACATATATAATTATGACGGATGCTTCATGAAACATGATACACAGTTCCACATAGGCATACATGTGCTGTGTCTATCTAGGTCGCCTGGTGTGTCGAAGAATTTGACCCACAGCATAGAACGAGAATTCGTGACTTCAGGCTTTAATATTCGTAAATATTCGTGAATATTAGGACATTTTTAATATTCGTAAATATTCTTTGATGACGTTACTGCTTCCGCTTTTTACGAACTAATTTAAGAGTACAAATTTAAGATTATGTGCAGTAGTTTTGCGGCGCTGTACTTAGAGCTGTGGTCCGTAAGCTGGTACACTCAGGCTCCCTACCCAAATCGTTCCCTACTCTTGAGGAACTATGTAAAAAGCCGACCATCTCTCTCTCTCTCTCTCTCTCTCTCTCTCTCTCTCTCTCTCTCTCTCTCTCTCCGATCACTCCTCTCTGTCTGTCTCTCTACGATTTCTCTCCCTCCCCCTCGGACAGAGAGGGAAAGAAATCGTACGATCTCTCTCCTTCTCTGTCGGTCTGCCTCTGTCTGTCTCTACGATTGCTCTCCCTCTCTGTCGGTCTGTCTCTGTCTGTCTCTCTACGATTTCTCTCCCTCTCTATCCGTTTGTCTCTGTTTCTCACTCTGCGGTGAAACCCACACGCTCGGTAATTCTATATAATTTTAAGCTATGTTTGAGTGACTAATGTTCCAGTACCGAAGTTCGAATGATGCGATTAGTGCGTGTGGACAACTTTATAACTTTGATTAATTATACGCCAGGTTCGCCTGAGGGCAAGATCCTCCCACTCAGTGGAGGAATCTTGGGCTGAGGGATAGGGAATTATAGAGATAGCTGGTCATACAATCGGTGTTTGTTTCATACTGGTGTCGTTCGTTTGGGCGCCAAAAATTTCAATGCAGCATGATCGGCCCGCATGTAGCCTAATATTGAGACTTCAAACAATAAACTAAGTGAAGTTACTGATATAAGATGAGTAACGGTAACATGTAACTGTTCTTGTTCTAGCTCTAATACATAGTTTTGGCACTGAATTTTTTACCACTATTTCTGGATTTTGAAGAATTAAAAAAACAAAAACTGTAATATTCGATGGCCAGTTTAATATTCGTCAATATTCCTAAATTTATAAAAAATCTTAATATTCGTAATATGCGCATACTCGTTCTATGACCCACAGTAGAAACGAACACAGTTGTAGGCCTACACGAAGATACGCGTCAATATACGGCCAAGGATGATTATCTTTTTGCGTACAGGCACAGCCACTGCATACCCTTTACTATGCCTGTACCCATTCACGGACCCCTTGATTAGCCGGTCAACAGACTCATCACTCATAAGAATGATTTTGTATTAGCTGTTGGTGCAAAGTTAACTTATGCAGACAAATTTCGATTTCTAACTGAATTCTATACTCCACCAGAAACGTATGCGTGGGTAGCACTTCGCATTAAGAACCCCTCTGGTAAAATGATAATCCTAGCTACGTCGTTATAAAGGCTGTCAGACGATTTTGATTATTTCGGTCAAAACTTCTGTGGTCATATTATAGTTAAATTACTTGAATTTGATAAAGAATGTGTCTATCAGTATTTTGAGATTCTAGAATTGACGGCCTAGAATTGATTCGGCTATTGGTTTTCTGGCAGGCATAGAATCTTTTTACTGGATGTAAATTTATTAATTGAAATTTGAGTTATTAGGCTATCAAAATGAATAATTCTTTAACTTAATGCTGGATGTAAGTTTCATAATAAAATTGATGCCAAATTAGCAATATTTGATATTATATTCCATTAAGTTGATGAATTAGAAGATAAATTATCATAAGAACTCTGGAGCCTAATAAGGAAAGAAAGATTAGTGAAAGTCAGGAATACAAACGAGAGACAGATGCTTCTTCAAAGTCTTGCATTTTCAATTTCATAAAAAGCGAACGATGCAGCAAATCAAGTTGACAATATCTTTACTAGTATGTATACCGTACAGTAGTAGAAGTGAGTTGATGATCATGGTACAGAGCGAGATGTGCAGATAGTAATGTAACGTTAATTGTATATTGTCTTCAGGCAGTTAATATGGCCTACTCATTAGTAAGCATGCTATAGATATGTGCGTGGTGGACCGGTTGTTGTCAGAGGAGACCTTCGTCAGAGGGGTGTGTCCACACTATTACCACAGCACCGGGCCCGCACTAGCCTTAATACGGCCATGATGCTGCTTTTTCCTGTTTCTCTATAATACTAAAAATCTATTTCAAATTAGAAATATACATTTAAAATAAAAAAACTTTTCAAAGCGTTACTTATGATGAACTTTCCAAGTAAATTGCAACTTCAAAAGGACAAATTTGTATGCCTAAATACACACTATAGTTCCTATGCTATGAGTTACAACACACCTCTGCTGCCCAATTTTCAATGTCACATGTCTATAGCAGTTCTCAATCACTATTCCTGTAACAATAATCAATATTATCTTAATGTACTCAGTCTATAGCTAGTTTAAGATAATTTATATCATTGCCTCATTGTAACATATTTTTAGATCTGCTTTTCTTCTAACATGCTGTTTCATAGAACGTGCAATAGGTAGTCCTGGCGATCGCTGAACTATTGACCATAAACTAAATCCTTACAGTATTTTGTTCATAATAAATGTACAACATTGGGTAGAAATATCATAATATTGTTCTACTTTGTTGAAGATGTAAAAATGCAAGCAAGAACCCGTAACAAAGAAAAACGATATAAATGTCAGTTTTGTGACAAGACATTTACACAGACTTTCAGTCGCAAACTCCATGTAAGAACCCATACTGGAGAACAGCCATACAGGTGCAATTTATGTGACAAAGCATTCACGCGGAAGTGTATTCTGCAAGTCCATAAAAAAATCCACACTGGAGAAAAACCATACAAATGTGAATTAGGCCTATGCAGTGAAGCATTTTCACAGAGGGGAAACCTTAAGATCCATGAAAGAGTCCACACTGGAGAAAAGCCATTTATGTGTATTTTTTGTCACAATGTATTTGCACACAATAGTAATCTCAAAATGCACTTGCCAACACACACCGGAGAAAGACCATACAATTGTAATATTTGTCACAAAGCATTTGCACGGATGCATCATCTGCGATGCCATTTAAGTTCCATACAAGTGCGATTTATGTCATAAAGCATTTTCACAGAGTAATATCCTGATGCACCATACAAGGATACATACACAGGAAACCCCACACGAGTGTGAATTATGTCACAAAGCTTTTGCGTGGGGTATTGACCTTAAAAGACACAACAGAAAACACACTGAGGAAAAGCATATATACGTATGTGAATTCTGCGACAGACGATTTGCATGGAAGTGTACACTAGACAACCACAGAAAAATTCACTCTGGAAAAGCATCGTTTTTATGCAACAGAACATTTTCACACCTTTGTCAGATCCATCTTAATTGAAGAACACATACTGGAGAAAACCACATAATTAGTAGGTGCAGTTGACGCCATGAAGAATGTGCGATCTCACTCAGGAGAATTCACACAGAGGAAATGCTGCGCAAGTGTGAATTTTGTGATATATCATTCAAGGATAATGGTTGTCTTAAATGCCATGTGTGAACAATAATGGGATAACTTTTTTACAGTCCAGAGTAAAACGATTGCAGAGCCCTGCGTAGCGAATGACGGGAAAATGCCACACGCTGGTACTTTTAAGCGCGTTCAGGGAAGAGTTCTCACTAACACGAACTGTGAGCAAACTTGTATTCAAAGAGAGATGTATATTAGTGTCCGGAGATATTTTGACACTTAATTCTGAACACTTAATTCTGAAATGAAGAATTTCATTTTGAGACTTTCAGACTGGGAACTTTGCAATGCAATGTTTGAAATTGAAAAGTTTATGAAACTTGATATAATCAGCATACTACGATTTTCAGAAAAATACATTTATTCAACTATTTGAAAGATATATTTGTAATACTTTCTTAAAAAAAACCAGACTAGTTCAAGAGTTCCCAGATTTTTTTTTGTTTTTGTATAGTATGCGCCATTAGTTTAATGGCTAGATTTTATTTATGTTATTTTACTTCATGTTTGCGGTGCTTATACTCATTGTGTTTGAAGTTTTGTGTTTTGGCTTCGGAACTTTTCAAGTAATTTGAGTAGTTTTTAATTTTCCTGAGCGCTTGAGCTATGTGCGAGCCTCTAGTTGGCACAGTCCTGGCTGCTCTTCCATTCTTCCTGGGAGTAGCAGCTTAGATAATATTGGAGAGCAAGAGCCTGTAAGTTGGTAATGTTTTTGCTAAATTGTTCAGCATCATTTTCACTGTTTTTTTTTCTTTAAATTCTAGTTCTATGTTCTCTTGTTTCTTGTTGTGCGAAGTGAATGTACCAACAAAAGTACTTCAGTGTAAAATACAAGTTAAAGCACACAACTTAAAAATTCTAGTCCTATGTTTTGGTGTGCAACAATTGCAGAGAACTCTAGCTGACATACGTTGGTTGGTAGAAGCGTTGGATATCAATGTACTGTTTATGTTGGGTTTGTAAACTTCGGATCTGTCAGTTAGTTACAGAATTCATGCCATGTGCTTTTTCAATTAAACTGTGTCATTTACACTGTTTTTTTTACTGAATTCAAATTCTAACCAGCCCCAATTCTGATTTTGATCGGACTGACCGTTTTCCCAGCAGTGCGAAGCAGAAGGCTGAAGAGGACTGTCTTGCCAGGATGCTTATGACTGTTGCGCCCTTGGTTTAAATCAAACACCCTATTAGCACTGTTTCGGCCAGTATACCATGTATGGCTATCACTGGACTTGGGAGATAGCTTTGTCAGATTAATCTACTGTAGAACGCAAAGTCAACTAGGCCTATACTTTTCTACAAAAATCACACAAAAACATAAAACCAAGTCAAATGACACGAACGCAGTACGGTAGTTTTGCCAGTCCAAGTCTTTATTTGCATGGCGGTCTGTTCCAGAGTGAAAGGCTGACCACCGCAAAGCTACTATATTGCGCTAGAGTAGCACGGGAGAGGAAACATCCAGAACATCTCTGTTGCAGAGATGAACGGCCATGAGATGCATCTTTCCATAAGATACGATTTATCACATCCAACCAGAAACTAACACTGACCATGGTCAGAGATAGTCGGCGGTGAGACCTGGAGGTCCGACAGCATACAATCATCCCGCGTGATGATGACATCCAGCCTCCATGTTGATGCGTCGGCTCTTCAACGTGCTGGATCAGCCCGAACTGGTCCTCAATGGACCGGAAGTCGACAGTTACGGGAGGCTGGGTCCTCAATGTATAAATTGAGGTCTCCATTGACGATGATTTGCGAGTTGAAGATGTCAACCTGATCCAATGACGGCAAATTCATCAAAGAAAGCCTTCGTAGGCGGGACAGAAACTGGTCGATAGACGGACAGGATCAGCAGCGGTCCCCGACATGTTGCAACAGTAACCTCAAGCGCTTCGAATGTCGTCGGGCGCGAATTTAGAGCGACCTGCTTAGTATTAATTATATTCGTTTATTGAGAAAGACAACTCTAATTGGCACACCGCAATCAGTTACAATGTCAAAGAGTTTATAGAAAATAATAGGTGTTTGTTTTACTCGTTACGTAGTTGACCTTAATGTTCAAATGAGGAATGGACATAGGCCCAGGGGCTTCTATCCCTATACATGGCGGGCGCAAGTTGAGCCCAGTGAAAAACAGGGGGGGAAGTGTCGTTTTCAATTTTTATCACACTTTATACAAGTTACAGAGTCTTCACTGACAGTTGTGTGAAACACCAACTTTTCTTGTAGGCCTATAAATTAGTGTGAACTGGTGACACCGTCGGTTAAGTTGCTTGATTTTGTTAACACACTGTATTTAATGTGTTATGGAGTTCAATCAATCAATCAATACTTTTCTCGCACTTAGCCTAATCGCGCGACATTATCGTCTGCATAGTTCTGACAAAAATAAACATTCACATTGGTTTCAGCTTTAAAAAATACTTTCACTTAGCGGTTCTATGGCTTTTGGTCCGTAGGCTTACCCAACTAACTGTAACCTTTACTTGAACCATGTGATCCTTATCACATTGTGAGCAACTCTCCTCTCCATGCCATAATGCATTAGTGCTCGACTCAAGTTGAGTAGATTGATGAATTTGTTGCATTTTGGTGATTGCGAATGCGAGACTTTAATCTACTTAATTCACACTGGTTGACTCGCATGCTTAATCATTGAACAACTCCTCCATTTTAGGTGCTTTAGTTATTTTGCATTGGTCTTCATTGTATATGGTCAATTTGAAATGGAAGCTGGACTGATGAAAATAATTGTTTGCGTAAATAGAAGCTGGATTGATGAAAGAAATCTTCGCATAAATAGAAGTTGGATTGATGATAGTTTAGCAGATGAAACCTATGAATTAGAGACACATTTATCTAATCATAAATGAGCTAAAACTCACATCGGCAATATGGGATCTGGGAGAGAGGAGAGGCCTGGGAGGGGGGAAGGGGACGGATTGAGCACGGTTATTTAGGGGGGATAGAAGCCACTGCATAGGCCTAGTCATTGAACACAAGCATAGAGGACTCTTGGTATGAAGTTTTTATTGTCTTTGAGGGGCAGCTCAAACGGGTGCCGTCTGGGCCGAAGGTTGTAGCGTCTCTCGGCCACAGGAGGGAACAGGCCACGTAGAACGTGGAACTCGTTCTGGATTACTGCCCGCAGCAATCCGCCATCCGCCATGGTCGCCATCTCTTCAAAGGTTAGCGAATTCATTGGAAGAAACCCCAGTCTCCGCATCCGGCGCAGCATACGCTCGAGTACGGACTACGGAGCATAATGTAAGAATTACGGAGGGTGGCCCGATGGTAGATGACAAGACCACCTCCTCGGGGTCCATGTCCTGCGCCCAAAGCCAAGGACGATCGATGAATGAGAAGCCAGTCCGTGATGATCGGCACAGAGCAACACCAGTCGACGAAACGTGTATATTTCTGTTATAACTATAATATGCATCATTATCTTCGTTTTCTTCCACTAGGCTACTGTAGGCTAAGCTTACAGCGACATAAAACTTATTTCAGCTAAACTTATTTTCAATCAATATTCAATCAATATTCGTTTATTTGCAATTACAGAATGACACCGACGCATTGCTGCTTACAAGTAGGCCTAAAGAGTGGGACTAGTCTATTCAAGACCTAATCCTGACCCTAAGCAACCCTCACGGCGTCTAACCTGACCCTAGCCGACCCTGCAGACGACGCCGAACATGACCCTAAACGCCTCTGAAGATCTCAGCCATTTGATTGATTTGAAAATCCTAAGGGAAGCTAGCAAGTTCACATGACATGCTTTAGCCACCAGCGTGACGGGCGTGAATGTAATTGCTTGGATTCCGTTCACGTCCGGGCACTAGGGCCTACGTACTTTCTTCTCCTGATTATCGTTTTCTTTATACTGAAATTATTTTTGACTTTATATATGAAGAGCTGAGCGTTTGCTTACGTTTAATAAAGAACACACTTATTTATTTACTTAGAAACCCAAGTAAAACGACCTAAATGATACCAGCCTTATCAGCTGTTCTGCCTCCTGTCTCGGTCTGGACTCTCAGTTTGACTACCCCATAGAAAACCCATCTGTCTTGATGCAGCGCTCGTAATTAAACTGGCAGCCTACCATGAATTTCGAATGACACTTCAGAAGTCTGTAGTTCACGATTACAATCCAGACAAAATAGCATCTAGAACGTATCTGTTGCAGAGGTGTGTAACATATTGAGATGCATCTCTTCATAAGATACGATTTAGGGCCTGTCACCACCAACCATAAAGTAGCCTAACACACAAGCAAGAAAACCTACGCATGACGGGAATCTGGCCCCATTTCTCTGGCGTGCTATTTTTTGTCAGTTAGTTGGTGTTGTATGGGTTTTGATGGATAATTTTCGTTCCTTCGCCTCTCTAATGTGACCTAGCATGCGTTGTTGCATCTACTTGAACCACTTCGTACTGCATGTATCTTGGAATAAAGTGACGCATCTTTTCGAAGCTTCGCACCACAATATCAGACGCACCAATTGTTATATTTCGAGAGTCCATGGATTGTTGCTGATCGGTTTCGACTGCAGTAACGCTCTACACACACGAGCTGTGAAGTAGCCTATGTCGTTCTTCTCAGAAGCGGTTACAGGAATTTTTAAAACAGATTGTTAGGCTATAGTCGGTAGGCTAATAATAGTCTGACAGGATAGCAATTAGGCATATTGTCCTCTGCAGACACACTATTTGCGAAAATCATCTCCGCACACATTCATTCGTAGGCCTACATGTAGTTCTTCATAAAACTTATATTTTGAATGTAGGCTAGTGCAAAAACAGCATGCCGTGAGTATATAAAGCAAGTAAGTATATTCTTTATTAACCAATTGCTAATCGCACTTGGGTGTACAGACATAGGCCTATTATAGGCACAGTTAAAAAAGTATAGGCCTAGGCCTATAGTATCCTGACAATAAACTTTTTTCGCATGAAGTAAGCTAGTAAGTAAGTGAGAATATCCCTTAATAAATCAACTGCCAACCGTACCTTGGTGCACAATCATTAAGCCTATAGTCCTGCATATAGGCCTATCTAAGAAAGTCAGACAATCTTGATCAGACCTTGTAGGCCTATATCATTCTAGTGATGAAAATTTTACGCATCAAATTATCTGCGGGAGGAATGATACGGTCATGAGCCCGGGGGCGGAGTGTATACTTAGAAGTTTTACTAGGGGAAGCAATTCATGTAACACAATGTCATGCCCATTAGGCCTATCAACCAGGATCGATGAAAAAGGCGGGAATCGGCCTTAAATTATGCATAGGCCTAGCTGCTCAAAAGACAGGGAATCTCCAGGAAGATAGTGATAGCGGATCAAGCAACGCATCAAGACTTCAAAATTGTCTTTCCTACGCTGTCCCACGAAACCCCACCAGGCGGGTGAGGCATAGGCCTACAGCATTCTTGCCAATTTTGTGGCTCGCAGTCTCGCACAACGTCATACAGATGTGGACCACGCAGGCCATGTGCGACCAAAGTTCGCAAAGCGTCAAAGGATCAACGGACCTGACAGCAGAGTCGTTGGATATGATTATTAAATCTCAAGTCATCAGAAATGGTTACTCCCAAGATCACCATATTAGTAACCCTAGCTAAACCTGTGGTGGTGCCTGGGGCAGTAGCCTAAGGTAACCAAGGCCCACCCTCGGGCGGAGAATAAGCATTTCACTTACGGTACTTTCTTTTGGTTCAACTTCAAGTTACAGTCAGCATATGGCCCAATTCTAAAGTCACAGAAGCTCTATTTGAGGAAGGGATTAAAAGTTGAGAACTGATAAATTTTAAACATTCGAAACACAATCATGTAGCCTAGGCCTTAAATCAGCATTTCCCAAACTGTGGGTCGCGAATCGCCACCCAAAAGTGATGACGAAGACGACGACGACGACGTACGACGACGATGGATTGAATGGTCTTTCGTTCAAAATGGCGACATTTTTAGACTGCTTGACTTCGTGGTTTTTAAGTTTGAGCCTAAATCACTATTTTCGTGGACTTTTTGGCACCTGATTTTCGACTGGAAGGTTTTTCATTATATTATACAGTTTAAATCACGGTAAAGTCGTAGTTTACGTTGCTAAATTATTTGATGTTGTCACTGTAAAATGGAAGCTGGATTGATGAAAGAAATTGTTTCCCTAAATGGAAGTGGGATTGATGAAAACATTCCTGTGTTCAAAATTGAAGTTGGATTGATCGAAATAATTTTTCCCGTAAATAGAAGGTGGATGGATGAAATTAAGTTTTGGATTCAATAGAAACTGGATTGACGAAAATAATTGTTTCCGTAATTAGAAGCTGGATGGATGAAATTAAGTTTTGGATTCAATAGAAACTGGATTGATGAAAATAATTGTTTCCGTAATTAGAAGCTGGATCCATGAGAATATATCTTTGCTTAAATAAAAGTTCCATTGATGAAAAATATTTCTTTCATGAAATAGAAGTTGCATTGATAAAAGTAATTTTTTCAAATTAAATAGAAGTTGGATTGATGAAAAAATTTCTGAATGAAATGGAAGGTGGATTGATGATAGTTAACATGCACTTAGGTAGACTGCTTACTTACCAACGTCAAGTACGGCATTGAAGACATTAGAATAATTTAGCAACGTAAACTACGACTTTACCTAAATCACATGAAATTATTAGGCTTCCTGTATTTTGTAACAAAATTAAATTTATAAGCAATTATTTTCAATTAAGGTCATGGAAAGGACCTATTATAATATCCACAGTTATGGAAATATAGATTTAAGATTTTTAACCCTATAATCCCAACCTGAGATGCACTAAAATATTGTAGACAAGCACGTAGGCTAGTTTAAAATACACCTAGCATAATATTATGAACGAAATACTGCAGGGATTTAGCAGCTATGTATCATGCAGGACTAGCGATTGCATATTGGTGAAGGTTTATGAAACAGCATATCGAAGCTATGTTACAATGAGGCAATAATATACATTATCTTAAACTAGGCAATAAACTGAAACTAATAAGAAAAATTCATTATTGCTACAACAATACAGTAATTAAACTCCTGAGTAGTTTCCCGAAAGGGCGCTATATAAATGTTCTGAATGAATAAATGAATGAATGAGTGAATAAACACTGCAATAAACATGTCGCAGCATTAAATATGGAGCATCTGAGCTGTGTTGTAAGCATAGAACTAGTTGGTCTTTAGGCATGAAAAGTTCTGTCTTCATGATTTACACATTTCTTTATGCAGAGGCAGAACTATGTTCAATATATAAAACTGCAGGACTCAACTGCAAAATTGTCCTTTTTGAAGTTGCTGTATACTTGGTAAGTGAAAAACACTACGATTTGAAAAGTTTTATTATTTTAACTGTGTGATTTCTTACTTCAAATAGACATTATCTAAAAACAGTATACTATTTGTAATATTGTTCTACTTGATTGAAGATGTAATGATGCAAGCAAGAACCTATAAGAAAGAAAAACGGTATACATGTGAATTCTGTAACAAGACATTTACAGAGACTTTCAGTCGCAAACTCCATATAAGAACCCACACAGGAGAAAAGCCATACAAGTGTAATTTATGTGACAAAGCATTTACACGGAAATGTATGCTGCAATGTCATACAAGAATCCATACTGGAAAAAACCATACAAATGTGAATTATGCAGTGAAACATTTGCACAGAGGAGAATACTTCACATTCATGAAAGAACCCACACTGGAGAAAAGCCATTTATGTGCAATTCTTGTCACAAAGCATTTACACGGAAATATATGCTGCAATGTCATACAAGAACCCATACTGGAGAAAACACATATAAATGTGAATTATGCAGTGAAACATTTGTACAGAGGAGAATACTTCACATTCATGAAAGAACCCACACTGGAGAAAAGCCATTTATGTGCAATTCTTGTCACAAAGCATTTACACAGAATAGTAATCTCAAGAAGCACTTACCAACACACACTGGAGAAAAACCATATAACAAAACATTTGCATTGAAAAATAATCTGCAATGCCATTTTGGTATTCACACTGGCAACAAACCATACAAGTGCAATTTATGTCACAAAGCATTTATACTGAACCGTCATCTCAAGACGCACATGCGAAAACACACTGGAGAAAAACCATATAAATGTAATTTGTGTAACCGAGCATTTGCACAATGGTATTATCTCAAAGGCCACATGAGAACACATACTGGGGAAAAGCCATACAAGTGCGATTTATGTCAGAAAGCGTTTTCACACAAGCATAATCTGAAACGGCATAAAAAGATACATGCCGGAACACAAGAAAAGCCACACATTTGCAAATTATGTAAAAAATCATTTGCACAGAGATGCGGTCTTAAAACACACACAAGAACACACACGGGAGTAAAGCAACACATGTGTGAATTATGTCAGAAAGTATTTTCACACAGTAGTAGCCTTAAAAAACACAAGCGGACACACACTGGAGAAAAGCCATACATGTGTGAATTATGTCACAGAGCCTTTGCACAGAGTGGTGGTCTTAAAACACACATGAACACACACACTGGAGAAAAGCCATACATGTGTGAATTATGTCACAGAGCCTTTGCACAGAGTGGTGGTCTTAAAACACACATGAACACACACACTGGAGAAAAGCCATACATGTGTGAATTATGTCACAAAGCATTTGCACTGAGTTGTGGCCTTAAAACACACATGAGAACACACACTGAGGAAAAGCCATACATATGTGAATTATGTGACAAAGGCTTTGCAAGGAAGTCAACTCTGGACAACCATAGAAGAATTCACACTGGAAAAAACTCATAGATCTGCAATTTATTCAGCAGAACGTTTTCACACCTTAGTCAGCTTCATGTTCATTCAAGAACCATCTTGAAGTTCAGTTGATGTGGACGTATAATGCGATCTCACACACGATAATTCACGCAGAGGAAATGTCATGCAAGTTGCAATTTTGTGGTAAATCATTAAAGCACATTGGTTGTCACAAAGCCATCTGTGAAAAAAGGAGAAAAGGTGTAAAGAAGTTAATAATTATAGCAAAGCACCGTGTTGCGAATGCCAGAGATAATTATGGTACATGAGAGATTCAAAAATTTTAAGCAAGTTTATGGCAGAGTTCTTAACTCTGTAAAAACTTTCAGATGCAAAGAGAAAAAAAGCCCAAGTCCTGATGCAAGTAAAATGGCTGGAGATTCATTTGACAGTTAATTATAATGTGAAGAATTTCATTTTGAAACCTTTAGTCTGTGGACTTTGTGATGGAATGTTTGAAATTGAAAAAGTTTGTGGAACTTTATTATCATCATTACTATTATCTTCTTCAGAATAATACATTTCTTCAACTATTTCAAACACATATTTAAAAAAATAGACTAGTTCAACAGATCCTACTTTTCAAATTTTCGTAGTTTTCTACTAGCTATGTCATTTATTGTATGGCTACAGTTGTGTGAAGACAGTGACGTTACTTCTTCATGTTTGTGGAGCTTATTCATGTGTTTTAAGTTCACTTGTGTTTGGAGGAACGATCGAGTCTTTCAACTGTTCCATTCTTCCAGGGAGTAGGATGCTTTGATAATGGTGGAGTGCTAGAGCCTTCCAGTGTGTAATATTTCACTGGTGTTTTTTTAAATTCTAGTGCTATGTTCTAGTTTTAGTTTTGGTTCTTGTTGTGTAAAGTGCAAGTATAAAGAAATGTACTTCGGCATAAAGTACAAGTAAAGTTCATTTATTTGACTGCAACTACAGTAACTTTGTGATTATAATTGTTCTTTGAAATTGTTTCTTTGTGAAACTCGTTTCCAGCGTACTTAACATTATAGATTCTCACAAAAACCTTAAGGCGTTTTTTTATAGTGCTCAATTTCTGAGAACTTTATTTTCCCCCATTAAGAAACTTACCCCCATAGGTTGATTAATAGAGGCGATAGATAGCAATAGGCCTATAGTGTATGCTGGGTTTTTAAACTTTGCATCTACCACCTATGATACAGTGAAATAGATTCAATAACCACTGATAAATTTGCAGACAGATTCTTGGTCAAGAAACGGAAGTATCATAACAGGCACCGATTCTTATTCAGTCGATGAAGATGTAATTGCAGGTGCTCCAATCAATTTCTGAGCCACTGAACTGGATATGGAGTTCTGGAGTACCATCTTAGTTTAAGTGGTTATCCCGTAGTTTACGTTGCTACGTTATTTTTGATGCTTTAAATGCAGTACTTTACGTTGTCTGTTATCCAGCTGCCATTTAAGCAAAAATAAATTCAGCAAGCAAACTTCTGTTAAAGAAAAAATACTTTTCATCAATTGAACTTATATTTAAACAAAGAATTATTCTCATCAATCCAACTTCTATTTATGGAAACAATCATTTGCATTGATCCAGCTTCTATTATGCAAAGAATCAGTGGCATAGATCCAACTTTCATTTAGGCAAACAATTATTCTTATCAATCCAGCTTCCATTTTAATTTGACCATAATAATTTAGCAACGTAAACTACGGTTTTACCGTTGAAATTTGACTGCTCTCTATGTATACCTATCAACGCACAGGCTTTCCACTCCAAAATCAAATCTCGCCTCTTCAGGAATTTCTATCTTAATCCATCGAATATTCCGCCGTACAAGCTTGCTCATCCTCAACGAAACCTTCCCTTATACTCTAGCAGTTAGCAGCTGCTGTGACTCCTTTATCTGGTCTCACTGACAATTCCACTCGATTGACAACCCCTCTGACCAGACGCAGCGATCTCCAATAATCTGGTGCCCTGCTCTTATCTTTAAATTAGCAAATTAAAATCTAGAGTTTCAATAAACTATGATTACGACAAGTTCTATTCACGGCACTCTAGCACAACCGAAATCAAACAGCAGAGCTCACGGAGGTAAGTTGGGGCAAGCGAGGCCCTGGAGACAGCGCAAAACCAAGGCAGCTACCCTGTACTCTATGAGTAGGCTACAGGGTAGCTGCCTTGGTTTTGCAGGTCCATGAAGACCGTAAGAAATCTAGTGTGGGCCCCATAGCCTATCCGTTTCACATTTATTCACAGAAGTCGCCTCACCTTAAATTTGTTTCTGATATTAAATATGGTGTTTTCAATCTCTGTGGGCAATATTTTTACTTTCCAAGCATAATTATTCGTCGATTTGTCTTGATAAATATAATTAATTGAATTGGTTTGTTGTGTAAACAAGACGTGCCACTTTCCTGGTCTCGATTCTCTGCAAAAAAACTCGACACACGGCGTTTTATAAGTAGTTTCCAGTCCTGTGTAGACTAGGGTCCTTGTTCAGACCGCTGGGCATTGCAGCCAATCAGATCGTTTGGCGCCTGTTCATCTAACATAGGCCTACGCATAGAAATTGCGTGACATTACTGTCTACGATTCATGAATACAGTTTAGTTTTCCCGTAATTGACAGGTTTTTCGTGAGTTTTATTATCCTGTTTCAATAAATTGAAATTTAAGCGCATATCGTTATTATTGTTTTGTGCAAAGAGAGGAATGAATGACCTTCCCCCCCTCATTAAGGGCTAAACTAATGACTAGTTTTTCCTCTTTGGTCTCTCGTTCTTTAAAGACGTTTCTTTTCCCCGGGGTTTTCGTGCTGAGAGCGCTTCTGAATAGTTATTCTGAGAGAGGCGCTATATAAATCTTTAGATACAATATAATACAATTACTGTTTACGTAATCTCAAAGTGGGCTACTCAATACAGCCTGATGATTCGTAGACGAGATGTCGGTAGACGAATTGTCGTGACACCGATTACATGCATGTTTTTTTATTTTATTTGCAGATGACACCAACGTTTTTTACTCTCACCGTTCTTTACAAACCCTTACTCAGGTCATAAATACAGAGCTTACTCTAGTGGCGGATTGGTTTTCTGCTAATAAACTAACCCTTAACCTAGATAAAACAAACTTCATACTGTTCAAATCCCATAGAAAAATGGGTCCCTCGGATGACTCGTTAAGATTATCCATCAATGGCATTCCTATTACCAGAGTCACCTCTACTAAATTTTTAGGTGTTCACGTGGACCAACATTTGACCTGGAAAGAACATATAAAAACTATTTCTGACAAAATTGCTAAAAACATTGGTATTCTAACTCGAACTGCATACTTGTTGCCCTCCTGCATACGCCTAAAATTATATTACTCGTTGGTTTACCCCTATCTTACTTACTGCAATATGGTATGGGCATCCACTTATGACTCTAGACTACGGAGATTAATTCTATTGCAAAAACGTGCAGTTCGTATCATTGTGGGAGTTCCAAGGTGCGTTCATTCTGGACCACTATTTACTGACTTGAAGCTACTTAAACTAGAGCAGATTCGAACATTACAAATTGGTCTATTTATGTACCGTTATGAACATGGTTTACTTCCAGCATGTTTTAAGGGATTTTTTCATCTAGGATCCGATGTTCATACTCACTGCACCAGAAACTTTAACTCTTATCGCCCCATATATGCACACACCAATACTCGCTTATTTTCCATAAAATCTGTTGGCTCCACAACCTGGAACATGCTTCCCTCTCACATACGTTGTGCCCCGAACCTACGGCACTTTAAAAAAATGCTGCATGCCTTCCTGATTAATGGGAATTAGCTATAACCTACCCTGCCGGATATTCTTTTTCACTGTTAGTTAAGGTTTTCGTTTTTCTTTATTTTCATAGTGTTTTGAATTGTGTTAATAGTACTGTGTACTATGTACTATACTGTTTGCATTGCTGTATGAAACTTGATGTTAGGCTACACTGTTTATCAAGGATTTAGCAATCACTAATTCGAATTTCTGAAATGTTGTTTTAGGTGTCCCTAGTTAGCGGGATCTTGATCCCTTTTGGGACTCCTCTTGCGGCCATTACTGGTATATTTTATGTTGAAATGTTATGTGATTTTATTTGACATGGCTTCAATAAAAGAGTTTGATTGATTTGATTGATTGACATGCATGCTTGTATGAATAGGCCTACTTACACACTGTACAATATTATTGCTTCGTCTGGAGTATTATTTAGAGGAATGCTTCTTTCCTTTTACTTAAACTAAATTGTTGATGAGTAGTAGGCCTATACTTTTACGTTTACTCACAGTTATTTCAACTTTTAATTTTTCTTAAATATTCTGGCCCAGTACTTTCAACAACACTGAACTGATTGAACTATTGAACTACATTGGTGTAGCTAGTTGATTTGACGGAATGAGTTAGCCTGAAAATGTGTCAGAAAATTACGAATATAGGCGATTAATAAACTATCAGATAGGAAGATTTAAAGTTATTTTCGAGATCACCACGCCAATGTTCATAAAATTATTATTATTATTATTATTATTATTATTATTATTATTATTATTATTATTATTATTATTATTATTATTATTATTATTATTATTATTATTATTATTATTATTATTATTATTATTTTATTAATACCCGAGGTATCAAGGATCCCTCAGGTGGCCTAAAAAGTCCGGAGACTGCTGGAGTGTCATGCAATACTAGCTATTGCATTTTGGTAAAGCGTTATGAATCAGCATGATTGAGACGAAACACGTAATAAACAATGTTACAATGAGGCAAATATTTTACATTTTCTTAACTAGGCTATGGGTTGAGGCCATTAAGAAATATTCACTATTGCTACATAACTCCGCCACTGCCTGCTTCTTGAGTGGTGCCAGTCCCCAGTCTCGACAAAAGAGAGGACGGCGACGCGATTCGTATTTTCACGACAAGCGTCGTTCAACCAAAGCTCATAGTGATTTAAAACTGCTGAAGACATGTTGCGGCATAGAAATTTTAGTAATTTGAGTATCTGAGGTGTGTTTTAAACCTCATAGCATAGGAAGTAGTGGGTATTTAGGCATGAAGAATTCTCCGTCTTCGTGATCTTCACATTCGTTAACTCAGGGACAGAAGTATTTCAAAATCTGAAACAAGGAAATTAGGACATTATCTTAAATATGCAGAATGAAAAACTGCAAAATTCTCCCTTCTGAAGTTGCTGTTTATCTGCAAAGTCCGTGTCGACTAAGGATTGCAAAGGGTTTCTTAGTTTAACTGTGTGATTTCTGACTTCACTTAACTTTTATAGCAGTACAGAAAGCCAGTAAAATAGTATGCAATATTTGTAATACTGTTCTACTGTATTGAAGATGTAAAGATGCAAGCAAGAACCCATAACGAAGAAAAACGGTATAAATGTGAATTTTGTATCAAGACATTCACACGGTCTTCCGGTCGCAAAATCCATGAAAGAACCCACACTGAGAAACCATACAGGTGCAATTTATGTGACAAAGCATGTTCAATTTATGTGACAAAGATCCAAGTGCTAGCGCTCTTTCGACATAGCCTACTGTTTCATTCTGTTTTGTATCATTTTGGTGGAAACTTTTCCGGAATGCGCTGTAGGCTAAAGCCTCTATAATGTCTGCAGGCTTGTCGATCTCCTTTTCTTTTGTGCATAGGAACGATTGTCGATTTTGCCCAATCTTCTGGTATTTCTTGTTGTTGTTGAATCTTTGTAACAAGGGTACGCATAGCTTTAACAACTGTTTCTCCTCCTCCTTGAAGTACTTCTGTAGTGATTCCATCCATGTCTGGTGCTTTATCTTTTTTAATTTTAATGATATCATCTCTTAAATCTCTTTGTAAAACTTTTAGCACCTCTTCTTCTGTGTTGTTTATGGACAACTCTGCGAGAACCGTAGGGTCATTATCTGTGTCGACGTTTGGTAGTTCAAAGTTTTCTTTCCATCGTTTCTGTATGCTTGCATCGTCTACTAGCCATTTTTGCGTCTTTGATTGATGCAGCTTTAAGCTCAAATTATCCACTAAGTAGTTTTATCTTAGTACACCCATACATATAGGATTTATATTACACTGTGTATTATTGCTCCTTCATTCAAGATATTATTTTGAAAAAATACTTTTAGTTTTACTTTAAAGCTAAATTGTTGATAAGTGCTTTGAGTAGTATAGGCTACTTTTACTTTTACTCACAGAACTTCATGTCAACATTTACTTCTTCTTAAATATATTGGCCCAGTACTTCGAACAACGCTTAACACAAAAATACTCATTGGTGTAGCTCGTTGATTTGGCGGAGTGAGGTAAATTGAAAATGTCAGATGGAATCACGAAAATACGCGATTGTTCTGTAGACCTGCCTCATAAGAAGATTTAAAGTCATTTTCGTTATCACCAGTCAAATAGTGCTCAAGATGCAACATCTTCGTTGCAAATTGTGATTCAAACAAATATATAATTAATTCTGTTATAATTCGTTTTGGAAAGTTTTTCTGTGTGACTTTTGACTTCAGATAGGTTTTATAGTGGTAGAAAAAGCAGTAGGAAATAGCATACAATATATGATTGTTCCTTTTCATTGAAGATATAAAGATGCTAGAAAGAACCCGTAGCAAAGAAAAACGGTATAAATGCGAATTGTGTAACAAGACATATACATGGACTTCTGGTCTCAAACTCCATGTAAGAACCCACACTGGAGAAAAGCCATACAGGTGCAATATATGTGACAAAGCATTTACGCGGAAGGATATCCTGCAATGCCATACAAAAATCCATACTGGAGAAAAACTACACAAATGTGAATTATGCAGTGAAGCATTTGCACAGAGGGGACGCCTTCAGATTCACGAAAGAACCCACACTGGAGAAAGGCCATTTATATGTAATTTTTGTCACAAAGCATTTGCACAGAATTGTAATCTCAGGATGCACATGAAAACACACACTGGAGAAAAACCATACAATTGCAATATTTGCCACAAAGCATTTTCACAGAAAGGTCATCTACAACACCATTTAAGTTCCCACACTGGAGAAAAACCATACAAGTGCAATTTATGTTCGAATGCATATGCACGAAACGATGATCTGAAAAATCACAAAAAAACACATACCGGAGAAAGGCAATACATTTGCGTTCTTTGCAATAAAATGTTTTCATGCATTAGCAATCTTCATCAGCATTCAAAATACCACATTGGCGAAAAACCACACAAGTGCAATTTATGCCAGAAAGCGTTTATACAGAACAGTCATCTTAAGACGCACATGCGAGTACACACTAGAGAAAAACCATTTAAATGTAATTTGTGTATTAGAGCATTTGTACGAAAGAGTAATCTCAACAGCCACATGAGAACACATAATGGGGAAAAACCATACAAGTGTGATTTATGCGAGAAACCATTTTCACAGAGGCATGATCTGACACGGCATACAAGGATACATACACATGAAAAGCCATACAAGTGCAAATTATGCCAGAAAGCATTTATGCAGACCGGTCATCTCAAGGCACACATGAGCATACATACTGGAGAAAAACCATATAAATGTAATTGGTGTAGCCGAGCATTTGCACAATCGGGTAATCTCAGCAGCCACATGAGAACGCATACTGGGGAAAAGCCCTACAAGTGTGATTTGTGTCATAAAGCATTTGCACAGAGAAATGTTCTGATACAGCATAGAAGGATACATACAAAAGAAAAACCAATAAAGTGCAAATTATGTGACAAAGCATTTTCTCATAGAAGTGGCCTTAAAACACACACAAGAACACACACTGGAGAAAAGCCATACATATACATATGTGAATTATGCAACAAAGCATTTACACGGAAGCGTCATCTAGACTACCATAGAAGAATTCACACTGGATAAAATATAACTTTGCCGGTTGTGTGGTGGAAGAGAAGGTTTTCGCATCTTAGTCAGTTTATCTTTTTTCAAGCAGAGATACCGCAAAAGTGCATTTGACTCCAGGAACAGGAAGCATATGCAATCTCACACACGAGAATTCTCACAGAGGAAAAGCCATGTAAGTGTTTTTTTTTTATTTTGTGATAATTTGCGATGGATCATTCAATCAGAGTTGGTGTCTCAAATGCATTGTGTGAACAAACAATGGAGCAACGTTGTAAAGGAATAAAATATAGTAAAGAACTTTGTTGTGAATGACTTATTCTGGAGTAAAAGTTATGAAAGAGTAGTTTTGAAGTTTTCTGAGTACTCCGTCTACGTGCCGTTAGATTAGAGCATAGTACGTAAGAAATTCTGCATGTAGGCTGATAGGAGTGTACTCAACAACAGAGTGTTAAAACCCAATTCAAGATGTAGGTCAATTGTCTGGAGATCATTTGACGCAATTTTGATACGAGTAATTTTATTTTGAGACCTTTTGGCTTTGTACTTTGCAATGGAATATTTGTAATTGATAGAGTTTGCGAGCTTCTTCAGGAAAATACATTTCTCGAACCATTTGAAAAACATTTGAAATTATTTTATTTGAAGAAATGAACTTCTTCAACAGTTCCTTGTTTCGTTCTTTTTAATTTCTTACTGGTTATATGGCTAGTGTAACATTATCTGCAGTTTTCTTGATGTTTGTTGAGCTTGCTCATGTGTCTGATGTTCACTTGTGCTTTGGCCTACGAGTTGTTCAACTGATATTTGAGTAGTTTTGAAGTTTTCCGAGCACTTCATCCACGTGCCAGCCTCCATTTGGCACAGTCTCGGCTGCGCTTCCATACTTCCCGGGATTAACATGCACTGATAATGGGGGCAGAGCCGGATTAACCTATAAGCCAAATAAGCCATGGCTTAGGGCCCCACAATGTTTTGAGGGCCCCCAACTGTGAGGAAATATGAAATTGACAATTTTCTTCTGTAAAAAAGACGAAAAAGCAAAAAAGGTCAGCAAAAAGACAAAGATTTTTTGCATGGCTTTGCGGTTAGGGCCCCCGGATGTCTTAACCCGGCCCTTGGCTTAGGGCCCCCGAAAGTCTTAATCCGGCCCTGAATGTGGGAGCGAGATTGCCTGCCAATTCGTAATGTTTCACTGTTTCTTTAAATTCTACTTCCATTTTATTGTCTTGCTTCTTGTTGAGCAAAGTGCAAGTACCAATAAATACTTCAGTGTATGTACTACAAGTTAAAGTACACGTTTTTAACTGGCAAGTACACTGTACAGTTGAAATTAAGCACGTTATTTGAAGATGGTTTCTTGCTTGAAATTCGTATTCAAAGTATGTAACATAGAATTTTTCACAAAAGACTTAAAGGCACTTTTGTAGTATTCGATTTCTGATAACTTTATCATCCTCGATTCAGAAACTTACCATAACATTGCCCTTGCCATTTATTCTGGTTTGTGGAATCGTTTGATAGCAATGTACAGTGTACGATGAGCTTGCAAAACTTCGGATCTGCCACTTATGATTTGTTACACAGAATACATGGTATTTTATTTTTTTAAATAAAAATATGTCATTCATCGTGTTGTTTGCTTAGTTCACATTGCTATCAACTGCAACTTCGATTTCTATTGAACTAACCATGTTCCCAGCATTTGCAAATAGAAGGCCTGAGGGCCTCGCAGTTACAGCAGTATGCCTATGATACTCAGCTTTTCGTTGCTCTGTCACAACGGATCAGTCCGGCAAAATAATGCTTGAAGATTGTCTTTCGTTGATGCATGCATGGATTCTCCTTATACTGCCGTTATCCCTGGTTAGTCTGAGACAATCATGCTTTCCCTTCTCTATAATATTATATACTGCCTTATTGAAACATTAAGTTCACAAACCGCTACTAGTACAAAGAGAACAGCATGTCTAATAAACTAATTCACAATCATCTTCGTCCGATCTGGTTGGAAAAGGTTCATGATGATCTAACTGTAATTTGCTCGGGAGGTTGCACTTGGGACCCGTTTATATAGTACGCGAGGGAGGAAATTATGTTGGTCCTTAGTTGGTAACTCAAAGTCGCGTGGTCCCCAGACAGCCTTCCCCCATCGCTCCCAATGCGAGCCACTGGCGGCACCCGTCGGCTTTCTGGAGGCGTCGGCCTAGTGTGGTCGTTCCTCTACTTTGCCATGATTTCAATGACTGTCGCAAAATTCTGTGGGCCTTGGTCTTGCACACGGTGAGCCAGACTTTGCCGACAGTGAGATGAAGGACCAGCATTGGCCCTCGTGTTGCGCAGACTTGTCGAAATTGGGCCGCGTGTCAGAGTCGTGGTGGGAGGTTTGGAGGGGTAATTAAGGCGCAGCGGTGGATTCAATCGGAAAACAAGCGACACCACCGTTGTAGGCTGAGGAGGTGGATGAGGGAGAGGGTCACGGGAGGGGTGTGGGAGAGGGCGATGGACGGAGATGACCTAAATGCTGCCCTAGCGTTCTACAGCCTATCAGATCGCTGAATAATACAAATGGCGGAATTTCAAACAAGGAAACCTGTGTTGGGGTTTTATTGAAAATTTAAATTATAAAACGGTCAGTTGTTGTAATTTATCCGTTTTGGATCGTTCTAGTAGAAGTCGGCATTTGTTACAAGACTTTAGAGGTGAGTGTATATGCACATTATAGCATGCGTATATAATTATGTATATATATACGAACTGGCATATATATATATTTCAGTTCCTGACGCCAGCCATTTTGGCTGCGATGGGTACGAATAAATGTCTTCATTTAAACAGTATTTGGCCTATCTATCTAGCGTAGTCTCGGCTTGCCTCTGCTTCTCGTTCCACTTCCATCGAATCGTGCATATTCAACAGTCTTATCACTTTTCAGCAAGATCCTTTCTCGTGTTTGGCTCGTTCTGCTCAGTCACAAATCCATTTTGCTATCAGCCTAAAACTTCACTTTTTCACATTGTTTATCCACCGTAGGCTGTCTCTCAACAGACCGACCTGGATGTTGATATGATGACAACATGGTTTTTGTGTGCCATCGGTTGTTGTCTTGTGCATTATATACAGGCGCTGTAGAAGTTATTACTATTATTAAAATGATAATATAATTTATTTAACTGTATGACTAAGACTGTTTTATGGTGCTGGGAGTTATGTTATTGAATAGTAGTGAATGTCTGCATGTGCCAGTTTTGACATACCTTTTAAACTATCGATATCTTGGTCTGTTAACTGAAAGTATGAAAATAGTAGCAAATTTGTTACCTCACATACATTTAGATAACTTTTGTATGTGTTAATGTCTTAGGTTACATTCAAATGGGTGCACAGTAGTCAATACAATACGGTACAGTACAATTGTATTTGATATTACCCTCCTTTCAAAGTTCACAAGTGCGGACATGACCAGACAGCTGAACATTGCTGGCTCTGAGCAGTTAAGTGAAGGACTTGCTCAAGGTCCTTCGACAGTGACCTCTGGCTTGAATAGTCAATCGTTGGCATACTAGGCTGTCAACCTTGAGATTGGGTATTTAAATCCACTCCAGGTTACACAGACCTGTATTGAAATGTCTGTTTTACCTTGCAAGCATATACAATGACTGGACTTCTGGTGGCAAGATGAGGTGGCGAGAACAGATCACCCTCACTCATGGACCTGTACGTTAACATAAAAATTCATGGTTGGTGGGCTTCAGGTCTGATCGTCTTTGTGATATTCACATTTAGGTGATATACAGGCATGTAGCAAGACTGAAATTCAAGAGCAGGCAACTTCACAGACCATTGGCAAAATCCTGGGCATTGTGGTCATTGGTCAATAGAAGTTCCAGTATATAAAAGCAAGAGGAGTGTAGCTACGCTTATGGTGATGTATTATATAGATGTGTGTGTGTGTGTGTGTTTTGTGTGCACAAGTCAATGTACTTGATAAATGGTGTTTAATTATATGCACTTATAATTATGCGACTAACAGTGCCTTAATTCTATCATATGAATTTGTGTGTCTGTATCTAAATGCGCAATATAGCAACATAATGCTGTCATGGTTGTGTTTTGTTACGGCGGTGAGCCTGAAGAGGAGCAACGGCCTTATCATTCCACAGAGGAGCGAGGAGTCTTATCATTCCACAGAGGAACAAGGAGCACAGGCCTTATCATTCCACAGAGGAACGGGGAGTAACGGCCTTATCATTCCACAGAGGAACGAGGATCAACAATGAAGCATCAAAGCCTTATCATTCAACCAGCAACGAGTCTACCATTCCACACTGAGTGGCATCATTAGTTTAAACTGCAGCAGACCTGTAGACGTCATCTCTTGCCTTAGTATTTATTAAATTTAGATTATGCTTCAGTGTGGAACTATATTTATTACTTGTTTGCTAAAGTAATTGTTTACTGCAGCCAATAATCAGAGGAATCCTATAACCAAAGGCTCTCTCTGAGGAAGCCTAATGTAGTGTAGAATAACGGTAAAGTATTGGCTAATATATTCATGTATAATTTAATTTTAATGTATTTTAATTGTGCATAGACAGTCGTATGTAGGCACTAAGTGTGACATATATTTCTTACTACTAGTTGTATGGTGAAATTATTAGATATTTAAGATGTTTAGTGTTTAAATACTTTAACTTTATTTTTCTATGAACACTTTATTACGCCACAAGGGCAGAACAATAACTAAACAATACAAAAATGAGAAAAGAAAAGCAAAGCAATATGATAGCAATAGAATGCAATGGTTTTCATTCTTTTTGGGTTTCATTATTTTTAATATTAATTGCATATTTATGTTAATATGTTTGAAGTGGAATAGTAAAGCCATGTTTTAGCACTTTAACGGCAAGAGTGTACTAAAAGTGACTGGGAATCAATACAGCTCATTGTTAAAGTGTTAAATATAGCAATATGGAGCATATGGCTTCAATTTGTAACATGTCATAACCAGGGCAGATATCCGTTTCAAGAGTTCTGCTTCTTCTGTCATATCTCGTATCAACGAAGCTATATTAAGTACATTGACCATACACTGAATATTGGACATTGAACGCTAGGATTGGCCATCTGCCTTCTTAAGAAAATGAAGCCGCTAGCACTTCATACCCTAATATTTTACTGAATATGAACTGCATATCTACTAAATTACTATTTGGACATGCCTCTGGACCAGTAGGGATGTATGTGGGTCTGTATGCATGCATGTATGTATGTATGTATGTATGTATGTATGTATGTACATATTTATATGTATGTATGTATGCAACAGGACACAAGAGTTATGCATTACTGCATATTGGCCCATCACACCAGCCAAAGGATAACAACAGACAAAGGTTAGCTTTATGTCACCTGCCATGGGTCAGAGAATTTTCAACTCCAATTTTAAAATGTCCATGGGACAGGACATAGGATAGGAAAAAGCTAATATTATTTCTATATCAATGTTAATATATTATAAGTAGAAGAAGAAGAGCAGTCCCGTATGCTAAACCTGAGGCAGCCATGGGTATGAAGTCGTAGTGATTTCATTTTCTTGGCCTCTGCTTATGAGATCAGGTGACCAGTCCTCTGCTTTGCCGTTTGTTATTCCCACTGATAGTTTAAGGTCAGTGTGCTTATTATAGTTTAGTTGGTTAGAGGGTACAAGAGAAGCAGAAATCTCAAAACGGATATGTCGTGTTGGTGACACGTTACAAATTGAAGTCATGTGTTCCACATTGTTATATTTAACACTTTAACAATGATCTGCATTGGTTCCCAGTCACTTTTAGTACACACTCATAGTTAATGGGTTAACTGTCCCACTATTGTTTTTTATTCTTTGCAATACAATGAACGATGTTTTACTTCAATATAATTATTTTCTTAGAAATATGCAAATAATATGTGAAGGTAATTAGAGTGAAGTTTAATTTAAATAAATAATTAACTTGTTATTATTCTGAACTGTTTTAGTATTAGCTGCTCTGCTGTTTGTAAATGTTTCTATTATGGTAGTTGGTTTTATCTGCAATAGATTTACATAAAACTGAAATAACTATAATTTAGAACTAGCCGAAATGTTCCTCTGTTGTTTGTCATTCTCTCTGATACGATGCATGGTGTTAACTTCAATATAATTATTTCAATAGAAATGTGATAATATGTTAGAGTGAAGTTGAAGCGATATTCTTATACAGAACTGGTTTAATATTAACTGTTCCACTTATTGTAATTTTTGTGATTTAATGGATAGTTTGATGCAATATAATCATTTCCACGAAACTCTGAAATCATTATAATTCAGAACTGGTTCAACTTTTCCATTGTTTGTTTTTCTTTGTAATATATTGAATCGTGTAAACTTCAACGTAATTATTGCCATAGAACTGGAAGTTTTTTCTATGTCATGCATTAGCTACATTGATAGCTGTTCAATCCAATCTCAATAGTGCATTAGTCTGGGTGGAATTGTACATATAAAAGACATATAAAAATTCATCTGACAATCCATTAATTACAACTACATTCATAGAGCCCACAGTGTGGGCAAACTGTGTGCACAATCGTAGGACCCACTGTGATATAGTGTGGGCAAACTCTGTGCACAATCGTAGGACCCACTGTGATATAGTGTGGGCAAACTGTGTGCACAATCGTAGGTCCCACAGTGACACAGTGTGGGCAAACTATAGGTAAAATCGTAGGTCCAGCACCTGGCGATGATTTGCCACTGGCGGTACTATAAACGCCGACGCTGGGTGCAGTGACATCTTGCCCGCGCCGGTCTCCCCTGGGCCTTCCAGCTAAACCCTTAGAGCGCAGCCTGCGCACCGCTTAGGGCTTGATGAGGTAAGACGATAAATGCCGGCCCCGCAGGGGTCCGCCCTTGCGTTCCCTCACGGGTCCACAAGCGCTGGCCTGTGAAGTATGGACGGGCGTTGCCCGTCCTCCGACCCTCTGGGCTGGCGATGATAATGCGCTGTGGGCAATGAAAATCGGCACCCCGTGGGCCCTGCAAAACGTGGCTGTCTGGGGAAGATCTTGTTCCTAAGTCGTATCGTCACCTCGCTACTGGTGTAAAAGGCGATCGCTCGCGTCCGCTGCCAGCAGGTCAACGTCAGGTTGCTGGTGGTGGAAGAAAACCAATTCGCTTAGCGTTTTGGACGGAGCATTAGAGCGGTCTTGAGCGGTGGTCGGCGGTTTTATTACCGCACCAAGCGGATGAAGCAGGAGGACGATCTTAGTGTCTAGCCTATATGGCTACCGTGCGTTCTTAGAGCTCTTGGAACATGGATTCAGCGGGAGCAACCCCCAACCGTGCGTTCTTAGAGGTCTTGGAACACGGATTCAGCGGGAGCAACCCCCAACCGTGCGTTCTTAGAGGTCTTGGAACACGGATTCAGCGGGAGCAACCCCCAACCGTGCGTTCTTAGAGGTCTTGGAACACGGATTCAGCGGGAGCAACCCCCAACCGTGCGTTCTTAGAGGTCTTGGAACACGGATTGAGCGGGAGCAGTCCCCAGAACTTGCCCAAAGTGTGTAGATGGTCTAAGGTAGTCAGCTACGATTACTCATAAGATGAACATAGAGGTCACTTTGCATTCCAATGGGTGGTGGTTCAGTCCAGCTACTTCCACGTCATCGGTAGGCCAGCACTTCCCGAGATTTATACTTGTGTTAAGCTGGAGGTTGTTTCTTTCAGCCCAGATATATATATTATCGAGCTTCTCTTCCTCATTCCAGCTTTGACCTTGCTGACGGTCTTCCGCTCTCAAAACCTGTCAAAACACTTCGGGTGATTCTACATAGGCCTAGTAAGGGGCCGTCCATAAATGACGTCACGCACCTAGGGGTCGGGGGTCGGAAATTTGTGACGATGTGTGACATGGGGAGGGGTCAGCGAAGTGTGACGTCACATCAGGTCTGTGTAATTAAATGTAACAATTAACCACATTTTAAGTTTAAAATAACAGCACTAATTTTGAGTATTAAAATTTTCATAATTTTTTGATTATTTTAATGTATACGGGCACCATTATTAATAATTTTCTAATTATTTAAATATTTTTCACCATCAGATTTTTAAATACTTATTACAATGACAATAAATGGGATTTGAAACATGTTTTAATATCAAGTGGAAATTTGGTTTTAGGGGCTTTGTGACGTCATTTTTCAGGGGGTGTGACTTTTGTGACGAAGTGTGACATGGGGAGGGGGGGTCAAAAATCGGCCAAAATAGCGTGACGTCATTTATGGACGGCCCCTAAGCTCACATTCCAATACCACATTCGAAACCTTTGCAGATCTAGTTTCTGTCACATTTCTGTCACGCAATAAGTTTACTTCATAATAAGGAAATGTCATAGACTACAGCCTGCTCAAAACATGAGAAAACTGTAGGAACTGACATAGGCCTACTAAATGCGCTTCCAAAGAACTGTATGATCCAGGGAAGCTTCAGTCAGTCAGTCAGAATTTACACAATTCCCCTTCAAGTTTTGTATTCATATGCGCTCCCGACCCAGTTCAAGCGGAAGAATTATTAGTCTTACGCAGCGAATGGAACTGAGAGCAGAGGGGGCCTAACGTTTTGGGGATGGCGAATTGTCAGAGGGTGCTCGTTCTATGTTGTCGGGCCAGCTACAGTAAAGGAACGGAGTTGCAGTGCGGCAGTGCGTGCAAATGGAACTGTCAAATCGGCGTAATTAGAGGAGCGCAGTGTACTACGGCCAGTGCTAGATGACACCGGGCGGCAGAGTTTCAGTTTCAGTTTCAGTTTCAGTTTATTCAGAATCGAACTTTAAACAATCGAACAGTGCAGATGATCATAGTACATGTCCATAGTAAGTTATGCAATCTCAGAATTGATCATCAGTGATCCTGTGAAAAAGACGATTCTATGGGGAGAAGAAGCTGACTCAGCTTATCTAGTCATCCCCATATTATGTTAACAATAGAAAATTTCGTCAACAAGATGTACTGTGATGTGCTGTCACATATGTGACCAAACATACCAGACAATGAATGAAAAACAACTGTTCGAGTAACAATAGTTAGTGAATGCAGTCAGTACAAATCAATCAAATGATTTTTATAAGCACTTTTGAATGCTATTAATGAATGTGACTCACGTATATCAGTATTAATAGAATTCCATAACTGTGGGCCCTTAACTCTAACAGAAAAATATCGTACATTTATTCTGCAGACCTCAGATCGATAGTTATGCTTATATCTGGTGTTATGTTCATGTATTACGGCGTTTACAAGAAAGTAATTACTAAACAGTGCAGGGAGTATTCCCACTTTGTGCTGATACATTAAAACTGCCAATTGTAATTTATAGATGTCATAAATTGTTAATAACTTGAGAGATTTAAACAGACTTGAGCTCTCAGTTCTATAGTGAACCCCACAGATAGCTCTAACTGCCCTCTTCTGTAATAAAAATACAGGTTTAAGCATGCTTTGATAACCACCAGCCCAGACTATAGTGCAATAATTTAGATATGGCAATAGAAGAGTTGTATATAATAACTTCAAAGATGAGCTAGGCAGAGACCATTTAAGTTTACAAATAATTCCTGTAATTTTGGAGACTTTATTTAACACATGTTGGACATGGGCTTTCCAAGTAAGATTCTCATCAATGATGACCCCCAAAAATTTAACTCTGGACACACGGCATAATTGAGTGTTATCGATGGTTAAGATAGGGTTAAATGATTCAGGTACCCTTGTTCTATGACTTTTAAATAACATATAGTTAGACTTCTTAATATTCAAAGATAGCATATTAACTTGAAACCAACAAGACAAGTGGCATAATTCTAAGTTCATAGTGTGGAATAGGTCGTAGTAATTTTTGCCAAATACAAATGCAGAGGTGTCATCTGCAAACAGCACCAAGTTCAAGACAGGAGAGCAATTAGTAATATCATTTATATAAATTAAAAATAATAAAGGACCCAATATAGAGCCTTGCGGGACTCCACAGAGTAGAGGCGCCATGTTAGAGAGAATACCAGCATAAGAGACTTGTTGAAATCTGTTAGTGAAGTAAGACTTGAACCATTCTAAAGCAATACCACGGATACCATAATGGTGTAATTTAGCGAAAAGTATATTATGATTTAAAGTGTCGAAGGCTTTCGACAGATCGAGGAATACACCCAGTGTACAACTGCGATCATCCATAGCTTCCGAGATTTTATCAATAACTTCGATAATAGCTAAGTTAGTAGAGTGATTCTTCCTAAATCCAAATTGTTTATCATATAATATATTATTAACTGTTAGAAAGTCATAAACACGCTTATGCATTACCTTCTCTAATATTTTTGAGAAGCAGGGCAATTTTGAGATAGGACGATAATTCACGACCTCACGACAATCCCCTGTTTTAAAAATAGGGGAGATGCTTGCAATCTTCATGTTTTGGGGAACAATGCCAGTTACTAAAGATTGGTTAATCAAATGAGTCAACGGCGGAGATATAAAGTTACCAAACTGTTTTAAAACAATGACCGGTAAATCAAGAGAACCACTAGCTTTGGTATTCTTCAGGTTAGATAGAATGTCCTGGATTTCAGACTCAGTGGTAGGGGTTATGAAGATAGAGTTAGAATTCTCTACTTTTAAGTATTTATGATACGAGGAAGAAGAGATAGGTATGTCATCAGCCATTTTTTGACCAATTGTGGCAAAATAATTATTAAATGTATTTGCAATTACAGTAGGGTCATCTACTAGCTTATTATCAATCTGTAGTGCAGTGGTCAACTGTTTTAACCCATTCTGGTGCAGCGCTTCCTTAATGACCCCCCAAATTCCCTTTAAGTTATCTTTATAGTAATCTAGCCTTGAAACGTAATATTGTTTTTCACATTTACGTAGGATGATTGTAAGTTTATTTTTATAGGTTCTATACTTATTAAAAGATTCAACCGATTTATGTTTAAGATAATATTTATATAGCTTATTTTTCTTCTTGCAAGATTTTAATAATGATTTAGTTAGCCATGGTTTAGTTTTAGTTTTATATATTCTATGTTTACGTTGCTCAAGTGGAAAACTAGCATTATAAGCTCTATTAAGTTTGTCATTTAATAGGATCGATATATCATCAGGGTTGCTGAGATTATAAATGTCATTCCATGTTTCATTTTCAAGCAAAGCATAAAGGTGTGCAGTTGCATGTTCATTATTAGGTCGGCTCATTACAAATTTACTTTTTTTAATTAAGTCTATTTTACAGTCTAAGATTACGAATATAGGTAAGTGGTCACTGATATCTGCATATAAGATGCCGGGGTATTCATTTAGTTTCAGTGTATTAGAAAATATATTATCAATTAAGGTTGAGGAATGACCTGTTAGTCGAGTAGGCATAGTAATTAGTGGCCGAAAGTAAGCAGAAGACATGTTATTTACGAACTCGTTAGTGAGGTGGTGCGAGTTAATGTTAAGTAAGTTAAGATTAAAATCCCCGCAAATATAGCAGGGTTTCTTAAGTATAGGCAAAGAGTTCAATAGAGTCTCTATATCCAGGTTAAAATTGGTAACATCAGAATTTGGGGGTCTGTAGAGGGAACCAATCATAATATTAGAGCTGTTGGGCAAGGAAATATTAACAAATAAATATTCAAGCAGGCTATTAAAAGTGCCATTAATACTAATAATTTGGGCCTGAAGGCTTTCATCAACCAGAAGTGCAACCCCACCTCCTCTATCAGTAGTACGAGATTTAGCAAAGGTGATATAACCTGGGTAAATAATCTGATCTTCGTTATCAAACGTAGACCATGTTTCAGTGAGAGCAATAATATGGAATTTACTTTTTATGTTTTTGATATAAGTCCATAAATTATTATGATTTCTGTTATAGCTGCGAATGTTAAGATGGAGGATTTTAATATTATCTTGGAGATTACTGCTGCAAATCATTTTATTAAAGGTATCCTCTGAGTAATATTTCGACAGTGTCCTGGTTATAGGATTAAGGAGATTTAGATCTGGGTCAAGGTCATCATTCCCCGTTATAGCTACTTCATTATATATATTAAATGGATTAATTTCATTCTCAGTTAAAGTGTCCATGCTTAATGCTGAGTTTACTCTTATATCAGCATTCATGCTGATTAATAAATCTGTGTCTTCCATGAAAAAGGGCAGTACATGATTAGCACATACATTACATAGTTCAAAGTTAGTCATAGCAGATTTAGTGCATAAATGCTCTTCACTTAAGATCATAAGGTCACAGAACATAATAGATCTATCAGACTCCATGTTTATAACACAAAAGTTTCGATCTTATTGTGGTAGCCCCATCATATTTCAAATTAGTAGGCCTATATTCAACAAACTCAATATAATGGTCACAGTTATCATAGTTCACACAGTACTTTGCAGGCGCTAAGTTAATAAATCCTGTAACTTTCCAAGTGCAGACACAAACATGGTGCAAAACATCATAAACAATAATTACACTCGAACCAGCTGCAACTAGTAATGACTCAAAAGGTGATCCTAACATGTACATTAAGAATAAAGTAAAAGAACATAAATTTAGTTTCAGAACCAAAAATAAACCCAAAAACAAACTGAAACATAGGGCTTTACATAGCCCACACAGCAAATCCAACCAAGTGGCTTCACACAGCCTTGACATTGGTTATGAGCGTCTATCCACAGGTATTCTCCGCGGGATGGGTTGGCCCGCAGCAGACTCGGACGTAGAAATAAAAGATGCGTATGTAGCCACTTTGTAGTAGCACGTCGAAGCCATGGAGTTGTTCAAGTGTTCGACAAGGAGTCCCTCTGACACGAGTGGCAAGTGGCGGCTTCAATCGGAGACGAAAAGTTCATGTGTTAACCTCACCATGGTGGCTAATCGAAGATGTGAGATACTCAGGTAACTGTTGATCAAGAGAGACGAAAGGTGTAGCGATCCTTTTTTTCTCATCCTTGGTAGAAATGAAATAAAGTTTTCCATTCCAAGACCAAATGTTTTTTAGTCTAGGATCTTTCCGATGCGTGGATAGGAATTGAGCATTCGCAGTGGTTAAATCTTCAGTGATTCCTATGTGTGTTCCTTTGAGATTGCGCCGGCTTCGCAGAATTCTGTCTCTCACCGCCTTCCGCACAAATGACACGATCAATCAAATCAAATCAAAATCATTTTTATTGAACCATCAAATCAAGAAACAAAATACAAATTATAAGAAAAAAATACATGTAAGCAGAAAATCATCCAAGGATAATCATGTTGAAAACAGTTAAGAATGAGATGACAAATCATTAAGAAGATAGTCAAAAGAACAGGGTAATATGGTCAATAAGGGAGACCTAAAGGGACCTAGGTCCCGCTAAGAAGGTCCCCACTTTCAATATTAGAAGAAAATGGCCAGTTCCCAAAAAACAAATTACAAGGCAGTGGTGAGTACCATAGCAGATCAGTTCACAACAGGTAAACAAAAGACAGTAAAATTGATCTTCACTGTTCAGTTAAGCAGTACTTTTTTAAACAACATATTAATATAATAATTGCAGTATAAGTAAAGACAGCAAATAAGGATTACATATAAAGAGTAATATAGAGAAAGTAAAGGAGGAGAGAAAAAGAAGAGAAGTAACTCAGGAGAACGAAACGAAAACAAAGAACAAAAAACAAAAAATAAGAGCTAGAAACACATATGGAATAGGTTAAAAATGTAAGAAGATCAAAGGACCACGGCAGTATCTGTACATCAAACATGCAAGAGTTAAGATCCATTAAACAGAAGATGTTCCCGGAGTTTCCTTTTAAATGCAGTGAGGTGAGGAATATATCTTAAGGAGGGAGAAAGACTATTCCAAAGTCTGGGACCCCATATAACTAGTGAGAATTTGCGTATGTTGGTGCGTGAGAAGTCAACGAGATACTTATTCCCTTTATTCCGTGTATAGTGCGGGTGCTGATCAGAAATATATTTAAAGTAGTTACAGAATGCATTTGGGAGCTGATTGTGAGTATATCGGTGCATGAATTCACCCACTTGATAAATATTAATTTGTTCAATTTTCAAAATTCCCAAGTCTTGAAATAGTGCAGAGGTGTGAGAATTGAAAGGGGCCCTGGCCAGGACTCGAACAATACGCTTTTGAAGTATAAGAAGCCTCTTTAATTTGGTTTTATAATTGGATGCCCATACTAAATTACCATAAGACAGATAAGGATACACAAGGGAGTAGTAAAGGCTCAATAAAATTTTATTTGGTAAATGTGCCGAGATGCGTGTAATAACCCCTATAGATTTAGCTACTTTAGCAGAGATGTGGGTAAGGTGTTCAGACCATCCAACGTGTTGGTCAATAAAGACCCCCAGAAACTTAACAGAAGCTACTCTGGGTACTTTCATATTATCAATTAAGATAGTTTCATCGGATTGCAGGATTAGTTTACGATTTGATGAGAACAATATATAGTTAGATTTACCTATGTTAAGGGACATTTTATTCGCTTTAAACCAGTCAGAAATCAGTTTTAGTTCTTCATTTATCACACCTATTGTGTGCTGGTAGGAGGAAGTGGAGATGAACAAGTTCGTATCATCAGCAAAAAGAACGAAGTGCAAAAGAGAAGATGAGTTGGGGAGGTCATTAATATATATGAGGAAGAGAAGAGGCCCAAGAATACTTCCTTGAGGGACTCCGAATCTCATGGTACCAAAGTCCGAGAAAATCAGATTACATTTAACTTGATGATAACGGGAGGACAGATAGTTTTTAAACCAGAGGAGGGGAGTTCCACGTATTCCATAGTTTTCTAACTTTTTTAGTAAAATTTCATGATCTACAGTGTCGAAGGCCTTGCTCAGGTCTAAAAATATTCCTATAGAAAGTTTTTTACTGTCAATGGCCTCTGTAATTTTATTATGAATATCAATGAGTGACATTACTGTGGAGTGACCTGACCTGAAACCATGTTGCAAAGGGTATAGTAAGTTCATTTTTTCAATATAGTTATATAATCTAGAATAGACTGTTTTTTCTAGAAGTTTGGCAAAGTACGATATGACCGAGATAGGCCTGTAGTTAGTCAAGTCCTTCCTATTGCCTTGTTTGAAGATAGGAGAAATTATGGACTTCTTCATGTCAGTAGGGACAATTCCTGTAGATAAAGAACAGTTAATTATGGCAGCCAGTGGAGTAGCTATATAGCATATAGATGGACCAACTATAGTAGGGTCTAGACCATCTGGCCCAGAACTGTGGGTTAGTTTAATAGAGCCATTGAGCTGTGATAACTCCTCAGGCGAAGTAGGGTAAAAGGCAAAGGAATTGAGAAGGGATGGGTCAAGATAATCACTAAAAGGCCGAACTGATTTTGGAATTTTATCCGAGAGATTTTTAGCAATAGAAGAAAAGTATGCATTGAATTTTTCAGCCATTTCCACATCATCTGTAATTTTATGATTACCAATTACTAGCTCCTCAATACGGGTAGCATGGTCCTTATTATCAATAAGAGATTTAATGAGCTGCCACGTCTTTTTTAGATCATTGGAGTATCTCGCAAACTCAGTTGCATAATAATCTTTTTTTGCTTTCAATTTGATCAGTTTAAATTTATTTCTATATTTGATAAACTGGTTTTTGTTACGTTCGTTTGGGTTTTTTAAGTATTTTTTATACAGGTTGTTCTTTTTTTTGCAGGAAACAAAAAGACCACTCGTCATCCATGGATTGACTGGATTATGTTTTTTATTCCCGTCTCTTTCAATTAGTGGAAAAGCTGAATTATATGCATCACTATATTTTCTAATAAAAGCTGCATAAGCCCCACAAGGGTCTTGTTCATCACATAATTTCGATATAGGAGAAAAGTCAATGTTCATTAGCAAGTTATAGAAGGAATTTATCTTATCATGGCTTATCAGTCGCTTAGTAACCCGAAATCTCTTAAGATCAGGAGTGGGATTTATATCAAGCCAGGCCAACACTGGGAGGTGATCAGAAATGTCCACCACAATTATAGCAGAGTGAGTGGAGAGAGATCCAATATTAGTTAAGATGTTATCAATTAGCGAGAAGCTGGTTGAGGTTATTCTTGTGGGTCTAAGAACAGTTGGCAAAAAATGATGAGATGAGATCATATCATAGTAATTACCGGTCATGGGGTGGTCACTGTGTTTGAGAAGATCAATATTAAAGTCCCCTGCAATCATGACATCCTTCCCGGGTTTGTTTACAATATGTAGTAGTTGGTCAAATTCATTGTTAAACTCCAGGAGGGGTTTACCGGGAGGTCTGTAGATCACCCCCACAATAAAATTACTACCTTTATTCAAAGGGATGTTAATAAATAAGCCTTCATATGAGTCATGCCTAAGATTTAGATCTGATAATTGAGGGTGATCAGTGACAGGGATTTCATTTTTTATGATGAGGCCCACCCCCCCTCCTGGTCCTGTCTTTCTAGACTTATGCACGAATTTATATCCCGGAAATATCATAGAGTCAAACTGACTGTCGTTGAGCCAAGTTTCTGTTACAGCTAACACAGAGGGTTGAATTTCTTCAAGAAGGAGTCTTACATCATCTTCTTTGTGGTATAGGCTTCTACAATTGAGGTGAAGCAAGGAGAAGGGAGTGGTGGAGACCCCAGAGCCCATAATTGACAACACCTGGTGTGGAGTAATGTATCCATGATCAACTGGTTTATTAATGTAATAATTATCATCTGGGTCAATATCTGGGTTATTAATCAAGGGTCTATTGGCTTGAGTCTCAAGGGGTAATGCAAGAGTGGGCAGGTTGTCCCATTGGGGAACAGGTTTCTGGATTGGTAGATGTAATGGGATATGGTCCAAGAGTTCAAGTGGTAATTCATCATTTCCAATTTTAGCAAATGGTAAATTCAGCATTAAACACCGCTCACATACCCAGTGGAGTGACTGAATATGGGGAACATCACCTAATTGACACTGCCGTGATCCACAAGTAGAACAAAAAATAACAAAAGCATTCTTAACTAAAGAGGCAGATGAGACCCCACAGGGCAACGTCAATGACATTGGACCTGTGTGCAGAACGGTCGGTGGCTAGCCAAAGTGACAATCATCTAAATATGTTAAAGGAGCATAAGAATTCAGATAATCAAATACCGCACTGGTCAAAAATTAAAGGTCAGATTAATTGCACTGAGACACATCTAAGTATTAAGTTGAGTTTGCACATCTAGAGGATAATCAAAAAGTTAAGTTATAGTATTAAATAATCAAAAAGTTAAGTTATAGTATTACACTTGCGTGGGCAGCAGGCCCACATACAATAACGGAGACGGAATTGTACAAATTACTCAGAATGTAAACTTAACCATCCCAGATTGTCAAAGGAGCAATTAGTTAAAGCAAATGCAACATTAAAGCAGTGTTCAACATATTGATTGCACAGGATATAGCACGTCAAGTGAACAACATAAACATCAGAACCAATGTACTCAGCCGAGTAAGAAGAATTAAGGACAACGGTGCACTGGTAGCCGAGTCAACAAAAGGTGACAGCTAGTTCACAATAAGAGAAACTATAAGACAAACACATGCTCCTGCCAACCCAAAAGGAACACATCACAAGAACCAAAACGAGGTGACCGGATATCTGTTCGATCTAACAAAAACTAGGTAAATCCTAACATTTAATATGTTAAAGTCTTTTAAACGTTCATATCCCACAAGACTTTACCAGTCATTATCAGACCTTTACTACTCTACCAACACATTATCAAATCTTTAGATAGAAGCAGGTAGTAGTCAACGTTCAACCTGGAAGATCTAAACTAACAAAATGAGGTTTATTGTTCTTTACCAACACATTATCAAACCTTTAGACAAGTGGGCTACATGATTGAACCTTTAGACAAGTGGGCTACAACGTTCCAGCCTAGAAAATCTAAATTGACAAAATGAGGTTTATTGTTCATAATACAAAACTGTTATCATAAACTTCAAACTACCTTAATCTAGCTCCACAGTGAACCATAGAACAGTGATGGTAAGGCATAAGTCTCAAACTATGAGTGCTAAACAGAAATCATGTGGTGAGCAACTGCCCCATGACTTGTACAAGTAAACAAACATGGACTAAACTCACGTGCAACGTAAAACCAAAGATTAGATATTCCATTGAACCATAGCTCCCCTGTTCCGAGCTAGCGAAGCTGAGGTGGATCCATCCTGGAAGCGCAAGAAAATGATTTAACGTACCGCGTCAAAATGTCACCGACAGGACAGTCCAGGAGAACTCCAGACCAGAGGGACTTGAGCATAGAGAGTTAACGTTCAGATGAAGTTTACTAAGTTCTCTAGATCCTTCATGGTTCGGCAGAGTCTAGGTTTTTCATCGGTTGAGTTGGATTTACGTACGAAGACCAGGCCTCCCGCTGTCCACGCAGAATGAGTCTTCTTTTCGCGCACAGATTTTCTAGCTGAGGAGAATATGTGGGCATTTGCCTTGGTCAGATGTTCATTGAAGAAGATGTGTTCGGCGTTGGAGGCTGACGGAAGGAGGCGAAGCGATTTCCGTGCTTGGAACACACGATGATTGTGGATGACGTAGATAACTGTTGGGGGTGGTGAAGGGAAGCTGATGACTTACGGAGAATTGACACATTCGAGATATCGAGTGCCGAGATATCCGTCTGGTTCATTTTCTCATGTATGAAGGTGATCACTTCATCAGTGACAGATTGAGGGTGAACAGCAAGGCCAGTGATTCTGAGATTGTGATTTCGTGACATTTGGTCAAGGTCATTATTCATTTTGATAAGTCGTTTATTCTCGATTTGAAGTTTATGAATAGACTCCTCCGAGTTTTTGACTCCTTCGTCAATTTGTTGAATTAGAATCAGTTCCTCCTCCAGCTTGCAGAGGCGGTTAGAGTGATTTGTAGTAGTCGAAGCCAATTCACTTGTAAATGACATGAATTTACCTTCAAGCGTAGACAGGTGGGTGTTAACGTTGGCAAGTTCGGAGTGTATATTGGCCATAACCTCTGTTACCGCTTTTGTTACTGCTGTTGAAACCGCTGACGAGACCGCTGAAGAAACCGCCTGCGACACCGTTTTTTCTATCAACAATGTTAACTCCGGCCATGTTGGTAAGTTATCGGGTCCAGTTTTTGCTTCGAGTGGATCGTCCTTCTTTGATTTTCTTGAAGCACTTTTCTCGGCCATCTTGTCTGCAAGCGCTTTCAGTATTCGACTGTTTATAAGTTTTAAATACTTAATTTCTTATGTATTTCAAAAGAAATCGAGTTTACTTAATAACGGAATTGAGAACTACGCATGTTAGCAAAATAGGGGGCGGCTACATACAGTTTCGGAACCGAACCCGTCCAAGCGCGGAAACATCCCGTTCTCAGCGAGATGTCATCTCGTCGACGTCTCCTGGTCTTATGTTCTCGTAGGTAAGAGGGTGCGAAGCCCAAGAGGTACCTCCGCTCCAAGGACGCAGATGCCGCCTAGCCCACCCGATGTTGACACGTCGAAAAGCACACACCCTTGCTTCGCCTACCATCTCGTTCTATTGTCGGACAAGATTGAGTAATGAGTATGCAGGCAGTTTCGGTACTAGAGCTTCCCTGACAACCCACACAGTCTCCTTCACTTCCTTCGGTGCCACTTGAAAGCCTGGAGCAAAGATGATTGCGACGTTAACGGCCAAAGCAGCCATAAGCTGTTGTTAAACTTTGGAACTGCATTAGTTACTAGTAAGACAGCCAGCCGAACGTATACGCCCTTCGTCAGCAATCTGAACGCAAATGGCCATATCCCCGTGGCATCAGTGCTTCACTTCGTACTTCGCAGTTCAAAGACATTTCGGAAGCCTTAATAGACTGTTGCAGTAAGTGTTCTGAACATTCAAGCATGCCGAGATCCAGAAATGCCAGACCGACCAGCCTTTCCTCATTAGAACTCGCCCATCGTCACACGCACCGACTTCCACGCACCTCCTCCATCGTAGGCTGGCGCCAGAGCGAATGTCTAACGCCTACCTGACACCACAACCTACCACTGCGGACCCGACCAAACTTTTCTATAAACTTCAGACATATAAGCGCTGCGTTGGATGAGTGAAAAAGATATGGGCTAGCTATTGAACAAACTTATTGTAGGCTTAGATTATTGATCTACTCTCTAGATTGGACTTAGTGCTACCAATCGCCCAGAATCGGTCCTGTGCGTCCCGTGTTCCAGATTGATCCCAAATTGTCCGGAAATCGGTGTAAATATGCATGTAGGCCTATAGGTCCTAATTATATAAATTTCGGTCATGCTGTGACCATAAGTTTCGTTGGTCACTGGAATTTAATTAACGTTTTCCTTTTGAAGGTGATTTCAATTTTATATAGGCTATATAGGCCACTGACTTGTGTTTTTGAATATTTTAATGTAATTTTAAACAACTATTTTATGTAGACTGTAGATCCTACATTGGAATGACGCAACATTCGTTTCATAGGCCTACAGTACTGTTATGGGACAGGCAAAATTCGTAATGACATATCGAGTGACTAGGCGGGGGTTCCGGACAGTGCCGGCGTCAGGATTTCAGGTTTGGGGGGCTAAAGCTCCAAAAACCTTCGTTTTGTCCCACTCCTTGCAGTGATTTCTCACTTGGGGGGCTGAGCCGCAGTTAGGGAGGCCTTAGCCCCCCTAGCCCCCTCTGGCGCCGCCCTTGGTTCCGGAATGGCAGGATCTTAATTTGGTAGCCCTAATTAGACTTCTATAATTCTACTGTATCCGTAACCCCTCACAAACATTAGGCTAGTCATTGTGATTAGATTTCAAGAGCTTTAGGCCTACTTGAGACGGAGGGTATGATAAGTTGTGATTCACAGGTCTTAATCTACCCGCCTATCGGTAAACCGGAAAACTAATAGTGTTTGAATTATTATTGTTACTGGCATTGCTTATATTCTGTCTGATGGAATAATAATTATGTGTAGAATGCTTGTTTGAAGCATTTAGAACTGTTTAGTTGTAGCCTATTTGCCATAATATTACAATAGCCTAATCTGGGGATTAAGTATGATCAAAGATGTTAGAGCCGTAGGCTAAGATATGACACTCCATGCATCTGAATGCACACCTCACCTACCTTGGGATGTGTGGCGCCACCAAACGAACGGATGGCCACGTTATCAACAACATGGCTTCGAAGCGAGGAGGGAATTGTTGTGCTGCAATTAATTGTAGCGTAAGGACGTACAATTCTCAAAATATTTCACTACATAGATTTCCGAAAGATGCCGCGAGGTATGTATAAAGTAACCTATCAATTATTTTAATAAATGGTTGCATGCCGACTGCTGTCGGTGATATAGGGTGCTTGACACACTTCTCAGGACTCGGTCCGCTCGAATAAATTATTGGTAAACAATTTTTCGGAAGCTATAAAAATACTAACAAAACTCCAGGGTGAAACTTTGCGTTGCTAGAGTGATGTTTGTGCAGTGATCAAATGCTTAATTCTGATTCAAGCTTGAAATGTAGCTTTATGTTCCCCAGTCCATTTATATAGGGCCTATACCTAACAACCAGCTCAGAAGCCACCACCACTTAGGGGCCCCACAGTTGCAATTATATTTTTTGTGTCCCTTCACTGCATGTGTCATCTGACTAGCAAAGAGATTCCAAGATTGACTAGTAACTTCTGAGTGGTAGGCTTCTGATTCTGAATGACCAATTTTGACCATTGTACTAAATAATCATAATTTTGAGGTGTGGGTTGTCTGTGTCGGAGACTGTAAATCAGCTGCACAAAAGGCACCATATTGGGCACCCACGTGCCACACCACGCTAAATTCAGTCAGAGCTGCTAATGTGGCACGGTGGCCGACTGGTTAGAGCGGTTGACCTGTAACGCGGAGAATACGGGTTCGATCCTCATCGATACATACGGACCATGAGCAAGTCCTTCGCGCACAATTGCTCTGCAATATAATTGCCTCTTCGCCGCCAAGGCATGTGCACTTCTGATATTTGGGCCACCTTTGGAAGAAGGGTGATATCAAAGGCAGTTAGTTGTATTGTATTGTAGTTACGGCAATGTGAAGTCCTGCGACTTTCCCGGGTCCAGAGGACCCAATAGTAACGGAAAAACTAACCACTGGCAGATCTCAGGGCCATTCTGGCCATGCCACCCCATGAAATTTTCAATACGCAACTAAATTTGCTTATAACATGCATTGCAAAATTCTATGATACGAACTGCATAGTTATATGCTGTTATTATTTTATTATGTGAGAACAGGTGTAAGAAGTGGAGAGTCAACACACGGCGTAAAGATCTGGACTGCAAAAGTGTTGAAGTGCTAAACAAAACCTTCCGTCTGTGCAGTAGGCATTTCGAAGATTCGCAGTTTATGAACTCTAAACATGACAAGCTTATATGGAATGCCGTCCCAACACTGTTTGATGTTCCAAATAAGCCAGCACCAGTCACAGAAAAACGACGACATGTTGTCAAACATGCACCAGAGCTGAATGCTTCGGCCAAAAGCAGCAAATCACCAGGACTTAAAAACATTCCTTCTGAACACAAGGACATTACTAATGAAGTTCTTGTTGTAAAAGAGCCTTTTTCTGCAGCTGTCACTGTCAGCAATGTTTTGCCTGCTTCATCGTCTGCTAACCTGGAACTTGTAAATGACCGGTCTGAAGGTTGCTCCAGGAGATTCTCATTTAACTCTTCAGACAAAAAGAAACTGAAGAATGAAATTGTCAGACTACGAAATCAACTGAGGAGACAAAAAGAAAAGGATAAACAGAAATCAAAATACAACAGTGGCTTGACACGTAAGCAAGAAGCTGCTTCCTGTGACCGTCTTATAGCGGAACTGTGCAACCATCTTCCCCCATCTACTGTCTCTTTTCTGAAGACTCAGATAAATATGGGTCTTGTTTCAAAACATGGTAGACGTTGGACAGTTGACGAAAAAATGTTTGCAATGTCTGTTTTTTACCAAAGCAGGAAATCTTACAAGCTGTTGCAAAATATTTTCTGTATGCCATCAAAAAGGACTTTGCAGCGAACGCTCCAAAATTGCAGCCTTTATCCCGGCTTTAGCAAGCAATTGTTTGATACCTTAAAAATAAAGATGCAGCAAGCCTCTGAGAAGGCTAAAGACTGTGTGCTAATGTTTGATGAAATGTCATTAAAACGAAAATTGGTATACAACAGGGAGCGGGATTGTATAGAAGGTTTTGAGGATTTTGGTATACTTGGAACTACTCAGTGTATAGCTGACCATGTTCTCGTATTTATGTTGCGTGGAGTTTCGGTTAAATGGAAGCAGCCTCTTGCTTACTTTTTTGTAAGTGGGTCTGTCAAACCAACAATTTTGAGGCAGCTTTTGCATGATTGTCTGGCAAAGTTGGAAGAAATAGAGTTACTTCCTAAAGCTGTTATATGTGATCAGGGACCCACAAACAGATGTTATATGGAAACATTAGAAAAAGTGTCTGTTTCTCAACCGTTTCTGTTTCATGGTTGCAAAAAAGTATATGTGATTTATGATCCACCACATTTGCTTAAAAACATACGAAACAACTTTAAAAAACATGACTTTGTATCTAGTTCTGGAGAAAATAGGCAAAATGTGTGTTGGAAGCATGTTTCTGAATTTTATGCATTTGACAGAAATCTGCCTATTAGAATGGCACCTCGTCTGACAGATAAGCATCTTGATATGCCTCCATTTACTAGCATGCGTGTTAATCTTGCAGCACAAGTTCTTAGTCACTCTGTGGCAGCAGGTATTGAAACGCTTTGTCATCTTGGAAAGTTGGACAGAGATGCAGAACATACTGCAAAATTTATTGATCTGTTTGACAAGATTTTTAATGCTTGTAATAGCCGAACAATAAAGAGTTCACAACCCATGGGCCATGCGGTTTCTAATGGTAGTGGTCATGATGTGTTCTTCCAAGACATATTGGCCTACTTGCAAGTCTTAAAACCTGCCAGGTCAAAGAAGGAACTGCCCTGCATTTTAGGCTGGCAGATTACAATAAAATCTATTATTGAACTGTGGAAAAATTTATGTGCAGAGAAGAAATATAAGTTCTTGTTAACATCTCGATTAAACCAGGACTGCATAGAGAATTTTTTTCAACGATCCGTGGTTGTGGAGGACACAGGGACAATCCTGATGTCACACAATTTCGTTCCAGTTTTAGATATATCGCTGTCAATAAACTGTTTGTTGATAATTCTGGACGTAATTGTGAAAATGATTTAGATAATGTGCTTCTGGATATATCGTCATTGTCAAATCTGTTGAAATCCAGGTCATGTGAAGATATAAATTGTGTGTCCACTTCACTTATTGACCATGAGATCACTTGTGAAATGACATGTGAAGATGACTTTGACCTTCAAGATTTATCAGAAATTCCAGATTTGCCATTGGAGATCGACAATGTTTTAGCATATATGAGTGGCTATATTTTAAGAAAGTGTGGCTTTAATGATGGATGTGGCATGTGCCAAACATGCAGTGATTTGTATACAAGTGTACACTTATTGCCTTATCCTCAGTTTTCTTTCTTACAGCAAAAGGCATTCAAAGACACTGGCTGTTTAGTTTATCCATCCATGACATTTCTTGCATTCACCAGGAAACTGGAACAACTGTTTCAGAATTCATTTGACAAATTGCAGCATAGTTCAGGTATATTAAAACGACTATGCTTATTTGCCCACGAGAATTTAGATATCACGTCATGTGGATCAGCAACATGTGGTGCCCGGCTGAAATACATGATCAAATTATATATGACAGTTCGCATCCACAGTAAGATAAAATTTCTTAACCAGCAATTTGAAAGCTCTTACAAACTTAAGATTAAGCGCAATCGTAAAGCAAAGAAAATTTTGCATGAGTAAGTTTCACAAGTAAATTTAATTTTTTCATTCCTATACCTTCTATTGTTTTGGTCATGGAAATAGACTTCTGAGCATTAATTGTTGACAATTTATTTCTTTTTTATGAAGATTACTGTAATAAATATTATGTCAAACTGTATAATACTGCTCAGGAGCATACATGTAGTTCATTGTTAATATGTAAATATGTATATTTGAATTATATAAACTGTGAATGAACCTTTGGTCATGGAAATAGACTGCTGAGTCTTAATTGTTGACAATTTATTTTTTCTGAAGATTAAATGTAATAAATATTATGTCAAAGTGTGTAATACTGCTCAGCTACATACATGTAGTTCATTGTTAATATGTAAATATGTAGATTTGAATTGTATAAACTGTGAATGAACCTTATTTGCAATAAAAATTTATTAACTTTATCTCCAGAGTTCTTACCAATCGGCTACGCTAGGCCTATGGGGTATTCATTCATTCGGAGCATTGATATTGCGCCCATCAAAGATATGTAATCAGAGACGTTTCAAGCCCAGCCTCGGCGAAATAAACATTTTCAAGTGCCTATGAATGGTACTGCAAAGTCCCTGATTGCAAGGCTATGCAGATCTATTGGTGTGCCGTTCGAGGTGGATGGCGCAACCACTGTAAAAGCACGACGGTGCATTTGCATTGTCGAAGTGCCTGTAAAAGCAGCACGCGTTATAAGCATAAAACTTATAATAAAACACATTACTATATACTTTGTATTTATTATTACTAAAATATTTAATATAATGTTTAAATGTGTTAGTTTACGGCGGCTGCAATTGTCCGGTATTTGTCGTAGAAAGTGAAATGCCGCGTCTATCGTTGCTAAGAAGCGGGCCATCCGGTCACTAGAGGCGCCACGGGTTTGTGTACTTTGACCACCACCCAAGCCGAATACACAGAGGAGATAGGAAGTGTCATATCTTAGCCTACGGCTCTAACATCTTTGGTATGATCTTCAACCATTTAAATCATTTCACATATACCATTCTAAAATCACCGCCATCCGGCAAACAAACTTTATCATTCATAAAGACTGAGTGTTGTTAAAGTTCGTCGTTAAGATGTCGTTAAAGAGTGGAGAATATCGTGAAACAGTCTAGGGCGGACTCTGAAACTCTACGTCTTTTTGCAGCACTCTTAGCAGACCGTTGGACATTGCATCGACGTCTTCTCAATATACGTCGATGGGACATTGCAACCAATCAGATCGTTTGGCGCCTTTTTGTATGCGTATGCAAAAATTGACGAAAATCTCCCAGTAAAAGTCTACCAAATACCAATTATGAATATAGTTCCTACAGTTCTTCCATAATTTACAGGTAGGCCCTAATTCGTGAATTTTATTATCATCATTCATTTAGTTGAAATTTAAACGCCTTTCATTGTTATTCTTATAAATAGAGGTTCATTGTAACATTCTCTCAATGGTCGGCTAACTTGCTAAACCTACCCATGCATACATTATACAACGATGCATACACGCAGTGTATAGGCCTAATTGTAGACCTTATAGATTATTACGCTGTGTAGTGTTGCTTCTTCTTTAAAAAATTTTTTGAAAGAATGCTATTTACTTTTACATTATGCTAAATTGTTCGAGTAGGTCCACTTATATTTTTGTTCGCAGTTGTGGTAACTTTTACTTTTCCTTAACTCTTTTCGCTCGGTAGGCTACTTTGAACAACAGTGAACACAACATACGATAGGCTACGATACAGCAAATGTGTTCAAGAAGCAAGATCTCCGTTGTTCAGTGTAATTAAGACAAATAATACCGGTATCACATTAATCCTTTTTTAAACTCAGCCTGGAAGCATCTCGAATCAATACTTGGTAGTAAAAGGCCCCTACTATTATGCCGGTGTCACAAAATAGAGTATCCCCCATAGCCTACATGAGTATCCTCCTTAGCGAAATGGAGTATTCGGTTTAGTTTGCATTTTTGGCGGTTTCTAAGTGTATTCAGTCCTACTGTTTGGATTTATTGTACACATAACATTTTTAAATTGCGTAACTTTAGTTTGTAAGTCGACCTCAAATCAAGTTACTTCGTTTTTGGTAATTTTGACTGGATTTTCGTCGAGGCTATCGTGATGCGTATGACGATGTGGGATAGAATGGTTTATCCCCCCCGGATACTCTAAAGCGGTTTATTCCATCCGGGGGTTATGCTTTAGAGGGGATAGAATATCTCGGGACACCGGTACCCGATGAATGAGGAATAATAAAAATCATGATGTGGTAAGAATGATGATTCTTGACATGGTTCGTCTACCAAGATGGCCGCATTTACCCAATTCGTTTGACTTGGTTTTGGGGTCGTCCATTAATTATGTCAACAAATTTTAGGCAGTTTTTGACCCCTCCCTCTGGTCAACAACTGTCAAACATTGACGGACCCCCTAAAAAATTATGTCAACAATCCCTGAACCCCCTACAAAAACGAAACACAGTGGCTCAATACACGTAGAATCATTTTTTTATTTTGTACACTAAAAAATGCAATCTTGAATTTCAAAATATATGAGTTTATTTTATTACGAGCTTTTTAGTAGCATTAAACATTAATCACTTTATACATTTTAGCATTACTTAATGTTTTCGCTACCATTTTGAAGGGTCTGTGTTGATTCATTGTGAAAAAAATTTGTTCACGTCAAATTGTACTGAACCCCCTCCCCATTGTCAACAACTGTCAAACTTTTCCAAACACCCCACCCCTATTTTGTTGACATAATTAATAGACGACCCCTTTAAGTTTTAATCACTATTTTCACTGCTTTTTTCTTTTTGGCACTTTTAATTTCGACTAATAAATGCCTTTATTTTGCCTTTGTTTTCCCAGTTGTGCAGATTAAATCACATAGATTTCTTATTCTTTCTTATATTTTGACAAAAAAATTAAAGTCCTCGACAATTGTCAAAATTTTCAATTCAGGTCATGGAAAGTTACTAATAATATCCACAGTTATGGATTTAAAATTTGAACCAAAATTTTCCAATCTTTGATTAAGTAGGCTATTGTAGACAAGCTCGTTGTAAATTATGATATTTCTACCCAATGTAGTATATTTATTATGAACAAAATACTGTAAGGATTTAGTTTATGGTCAATAGTTCAGCGATCGCCAGGACTACCTATTGCATTTTGGTAAAGTTCTAGGAAACTGCATGTTTGAAGAAAAGCAGATCTAAAAATATGTTACAATGAGGCATGATATATATTATCTTAAACTGGGCTATAGACTGAGTACATTAAGATAATATTGATTATTGTTACAGGAATACAGTGATTGAGAACTGCTATAGACAATGTGACATTGAAATTGGACAGCAGAGGTTTATTGTAACTCATAGCATAGGAACTAGTGTGTATTTAGATATACAAATTTGTCTTTTTTGAAGTTGCAATTTACTTGGAAAGTTCAGCATAAGTAATGATTTGAAAAGTGTTTTATTTTAAATGTGTATTTCTAATTTCAAATAGATTTTTAGTATTATAGAAAAACAGGAAAAAGTAGCATACACTAGTTTTACTATTGTTCTACTTTGTTGAAGATGTAAAAATGCAAGCAAGAACCTGTAACAAAGAAAAACGCTATAAATGTGAACTTTGTTACAAGACATTTACACAGACTTATAGTCGAAAACTCCATGTAAGAACCCACACTGGAGAAAAGCCATACAAGTGCAATTTATGTGATAAAGCATTTAAGCGGAAGGATACCCTGCAGTGCCATGCAAAAATCCATACTGGAGAAAAATCACACAAATGTGAATTATGCAGTGAAGCATTTGCACGGAAGGGAAATCTTCAGATTCACGAAAGAACCCACACTGGAGAAAAACCATTTATTTGTAATTTTTGTCACAGATCATTTGCACAGATAAGTAATCTCAGGACACACTTGAAAACACACACTGGAGAAAAACCATACAATTGCAATATTTGCCACAAAGCATTTGTACGGAAATGTCATCTACAATACCACTTAAGTTCCCACACTGGAGAAAAACCATGCAAGTGCAATTTATGTTCGAATGCATATGCACGAAACGATGATCTGAAAAATCACAAAAAAACACATACTGGAGAAAGGCATTACATTTGCGTTCTTTGCAATAAAATGTTTTCGTGCATTCAGTATATTAATCTGCATTCAAAATATCACAGTGGCGAAAAACCATACAAGTGCAATTTATGTCAAAAAGCATTTGTACTGAGAAGTCATCTCAAAGCGCATATGAGAATACACACTGGAGAAAAACCATTCAAATGTAATCTGTGTAGCAAAGCATTTGCACATGGGTGTAATTTCAGAAACCACAAGAGAACACATAATGCGGAAAGGCCATACAAGTGCGATTTATGTCAGAAAGCATTTATGCAGAACAGTTATCTCAAGGCACACATGCGAATACACACTGGAGAAAAACCATTTAAATGCAATTTGTGTAGCCGGGCATTTGTGCAATCGGGTACTCTCAGCACACACAGGAGAACGCATAACGGGAAAAAAGACATACAAGTGCGATTTATGTCAGAAAGCATTTTCACAGAGTAATATCCTGATGCAGCATTCAAGGATACATACACAAGAAAAACCACACGTGTGAATTATGTCACAAAGCATTTGCCTGGAGTATTGACCTTAAAAGACACAACAGAAAACACACTGAGGAAAAGCATACATACGTATGTGAATTATGCAACAGAGGATTTGCATGGAAGTGTACACTAGACAACCACAGAAAAATTCACTCTGGAAAAACATAGTTTTTTATGCAACTGCTTTGTTAGATCCATCTTAATTGAAGAACACATACTGGAGAAAACCACATTATTAAGTGCAGTTGAAGCCATGAAGAATGTACGATCTCACTCAGGAGAATTCACGCAGAGGAAAGGCCGCGCAAGTGTGAATTTTGTGATAAATCAATCAAGCAGAATGGTTGTCTCAAATGCCAAGTGTGAACAAACAATGGGATAACTTTTTTACAGTCCTGAGTAAAAAAAATTGCAGAGCCCTGTGTAGCGAATGACGGGAAAATGCCAAATGCTGGCAATTTTAAGCACGTTCAGGGAAGCGTTCTTAATAACACGAACTGTGAGCAAACTTTTATTCAAAGAGAGTGTAAACCAACTTTAGTCCAGATGTATATTAGTGTCCGGAGATAATTTGACACTTAATTCTGAACACTTAATTCTGAAATGCATAACTTCATTTTGAGACCTTTTGGCTGGGGATTTGCAATGTAATGTTTGAAATTGAAAAGTTTATGAAACTTTTATATGATTAGTATACTACGATTTTCAGAAAAATACATTTCTTGAACTATTTGAAAGACACATTTGTAATACTTTCTTCTAAAAATAGACTAGTTCAAGAGTCCCCAGATTCATTTTTTTATTTTTGTATAGTATGCGCCATTAGTTTTATTGCTAGATTTTAGTTAAGTTATTTTACTTCATGTTTGCGGTGCTTACTCGTTGTGTTTGAAGTTCATTTGTGTTTTGGCTTCAGAGCTTTCAAGTAGTTTGAGTAGTTTTTAATTTCCTGAGCGCTTGAGCTATGTAGGCTACGAGCCTCTAGTTGGCACAGTCCTGGCTGCTCTTCAATTCTTCCTGGGAGTAGCGGCTTAGATAATAGTGGAGCACAAGAGCCTGTAAGTTGGTAATGTTTTTGGTAAATTGTTCAGCATCATTTTCACTGTTTTTGTCTTTAAATTCTAGTTCTATGTTCTCTTGTTTCTTGTTGTGCGAAGTGCTTGTACCAACAAGGTACTTCAGTGTAAAGTACAAGTTAAAGCACACCTGTTTAACTAGCAAGTACAATTATACTTTAAAAACGTTTTGGTGTGCAATTGCAGAGAACTCTAGCTGACATACGCTGGTTGGTAGAAGCGTTGGATATCAATATACTGTTTATCTTGGGTTTGTAAGCTTCAGATATGTCAGTTAGTTACAGAATTCATGCCATGTGCTTTTTCAATTAAACTATGGACCAGAATTCGACAGTATTCGGGGAGGTTATGTATTTCAAGAGAGGCCGTGTTCTTTAAACGTACTATAGGACCTATATATTATCATGGATCGAGCTTCCAATTACGGAAACAATTATTTTCATCAATCCACCTTCTATTAAATCGGATATCATCCAGCTTGGTATCCAGCTTCTATTTGCGGGAAAATTTATTCCGATCAATCCAGTTTCTATTTCAATAGGCTACAGGACTTTTCATCAATCCCACTTCCATTCAGGGAATCGGTTTTTCTCATCAATCCAGCTTCCATTTTAAAGTTAAAATATCATATCACTTCATAGACAAAATATCTGTCGGCGAAATATCTGTAGACAAAGTGTAGACGAAAATTCTGTAGACGAGTTGTCGCGGAACCGTTCAGCTGGAACCATGGCATCTCCAAATCTGTTGATATTGACACCAGTCAGCTTGCGTAGCCTATGTAGGCTATTATTAGAAAACCTTTCTACCTGTCAAACCGAACTTATGCAGCGCCGGGAAAGTCAGGAAGCCACACTAAAGTCATTTATACAGCGTCAACTGAATCAAGAAGACCTCGAATTCAATGGTAGCAAATGAAAGGGAATCAATCGATTGCCCGATAAATGATAGATCACTACAAAATACAGAACTTGATCAAACGGTAGGCCTAAATAAAACTAGTCGGAAGTGGGAATTAAGTCGGAACTCCGATCAGCTACGGATTATGAGCTGTGCACTGGAACCGAAAACTGCAGAGAGATTGAACATATCGATTGGGCCTAGATTATAATTGTTTTACTCTGATTAATCATTAATGTAATATCACCGAACATTTATATAGCGCCTCTTAAAGTTATCTTCGTTATTATATATGAAGTGTCAGTATACGAACGAATATCATTTATTACATGATCAGTTAGCAAAACAATGAACAGTAAGCATATGTACAGAGGGGAACACTTCAGATTCATGAAAGAACCCACACTGGAGAAAAGCCATTTATGTGTAATTCTTGTCACAAAGCATTTACACGGAAATGTATGCTGCAATGTCATACTAGGCCTAGGCCTAGGTAGTGAATGGTACAAAAGGCATCCGACCGGAAGGTACCGAATGGTACAGGGCGGGTCTCGTCATCTGTAGCCTCATTCGTCGCATGTCGGTCGGTAGGTTGAAAAGCCACCGGTGACTAACGGTCGAGGTCATTCCAATGGACCTCGTCGGTCACCCTCCACGGAGACGAAACAACTCGACTATACAATGATCCGTATGGCTCAGACTCGACTGTAGCCTACATCAGAAGGATGGGCTTAATACAGTCATTGGGTCTATGCGACTTGTGCAGAAAATGCCCTGTAAAAGTAATATTTATTCTTTCAACGTACGAAATCCTTGGCAAAACTGACGAATAAGTACGGTAGGCCCTACGCAAAACTAGACCAGAAAACTTCAACATGTCCAAAGTTACTGGACAAATCTGCATTTAGATGAAAATATCCGTCCAAATGACGCAGGGATCGATCAGTCGACAGACATGGCCGAATACATGCGCAGTTTATAACTGTAGTAACTCTACGTAATCCCTACTCCCTAACAATTAAAGATTATTACTGATTGGCAATTAGATTTCAAGAACTTTACTTGAAAAGAAGGATGAAATGAAAACTTATTATTAATCTTCTCACAGAGGCCACCGGTAAACCAAAAGTTTTACAGAGATAGCATTATTGTTACTGGAATTGTGTGAATTTGTGTCTGTTGATAGAATAATTACTGATTATGCGTAGACAGTTTATTTGTTGGCATTGTTGCGCTTGTAGGCTACCATGTTTACCACATAGGCCTAGCAACCTATTTTTGGAATAAAAGTCCGATTTTAAATTTTTTATATACCTATAGGCTTATTCGTTTTATTGAGAAAACAATCTGAAAAAGACGCAGAAATGCTAACACGACAGAATTAAAATTAAAAGGTTCGTATTAGGCCTATTTGTATGTCAATTCACACACCATTCTAAATAGCCTAACTCCGCCATACGACAAAATAATAACCTTTGAGATTTCTAACGTTTTAAAAGTTTGTCGTTAAAAATTAATGTCGATGAGATGTCGTTAAATAGGGCCTAAAGGATTAAACGAGAAAGAGCCTATGCTGACTCAAAATGAATTTCTTAACTTTGTGGATGAAACATTTCAAAATGTCAAAGAAGTGACGACATTATTCCCTAAAAATAATTTATCTAGAATGACTCTACTGCAAAGAGTGTCCTTTTTGAAGTTGCTGCTTATTTCGTCTGGAATGTTCATAATAACTAAGGTTTGAAGAGTTTTTTAAATGTGTGATTTATAACTTCAAGATTTTGTAGTAGAACAGAAAGCAATGAGAAAAATTGAATACAATATATCATTGATCCATTTTATTGAAGATACAAAGATGGAAGCAAGAACCCATAACCATGAAAAACGGGATAGGCCTAAATGTGAATTTTGTAACAAGACTTTTACACGGACTTCCGATCGCAAAATCCATGAAAGAATCCACACTGGAGAAAAGCCATTCAGGTGCAATTTATGTGACAAAGCATTTACACAGAAATGTTTCCTCCAATGTCATACAAATATCCATACTGGAGAAATGCCATACACATGTGAATTATGCAGTGAAGCATTTGCACAGAGGGCAACTCTTTACCGTCATCAAAGAACCCACACTGGAGAAAAGCCATTTATATGTAATTTTTGTCACAAAGCATTTGCACAGAATGGTAGTCTCAAGGGCCACTTGCAAACTCACACTGGAGAAAAGCCATTCAGTTGCAAATTTTGTCACAAAGCATTTGCACGGAAGAGTAATCTGCAGAACCACTTAAGTTTCCACACTGGAGAGAAACCATACAAGTGCAATTTATGTTCCAAGACATATAGACAGAATGGTGGTTTGGAATATCACCAAAAAACACATGCTGGAGAAAAGCGAAGCATTTGTGTGATTTGCAATAAAATGTTTTTATGCATTAAGAATCTTCGTCTGCATTTAAAATACCACAGTGGCGAAAAACCATACAAGTGCAATTTATGTTCCAAAGCATTTGTGCTGAAAAGTCATCTCAAAGCGCACACGCGAATACACACTGGAGAAAAACCGTATAAATGTAATTTGTGTAGCAGAGCATTTGCACATGGGTGTAATTTCAGGAGCCACAAGAGAACACATAACGGGGAAAAGCCATACAAGTGTGATTTGTGTCAGAAAGCATTTATGCAAACCGGTCATCTGAAGGCACACAAACGAATACACACTGGAGAAAAACCGTATAAATGTAATTTGTGTAGTCGAACATTTGCACAATGGGGTAATCTCAGCGGCCACATGAGAACGCATACTGGGGAAAAGCCATACAAATGTGATTTATGTCATAAAGCATTTGCACAGAGAAATGGCCTAAAAACACACACAAGAACACACACTGGGGAAGAGCCATACATGTACATATGTGAATTGTGCAACAAAGCATTTGCACAGAGAAATGGCCTAAAAACACACACAAGAACACACACTGGGGAAGAGCCATACATGTACATATGTGAATTGTGCAACAAAGCATTTGCGCAGAAGCGTAATCTAGACTGCCATAGAAGAATTCACACTGGATAAAATATAACTTTGCCGGTCGTGTGGTGCAACAGAACGTTTTCCCATCGAAGTCAGTTTATCTTTTTTCAATAACCCATACTTGAGAAAACCGTACAAGTGCTTTTGACGCTAGAAACAGGAAGCATATGCGATCTCACGAAAATTCTCATAGAGGAAAAGTCATGCAAGTGTGATTTTTTTTTATTTTGTGATCATATGCAATCAATCATTCAATCAGAGTTGGTGTCTCAAATGACTTGGCTGATCATACAATGGAGAAAATTATAAAGGAATAAAATATAGAGAAGAACTGTGTTGCGAATGACTGATTTTGGGAGTAAAAGTAGTAAAAGAGTAGTTTTGAAGTTCCCTGAGCACTTCGTCTGTGTGCCGTTAAAGCATGGCACGTAAGAAATTTCGTAAGTACGTTGGTGGGAGAGTTCTCAGCAACAAGAACTTCGTGAGAACTCTCATGCAAAGAAAGTAAAATCCCAATTCCAGATGTAACTGAATCATTTGACACATTATTCTGATGTGAATAATTTCATTTTGAGACCTTTAGGCTGTGGATTTTGCAATGGATTGTTTGTAATTGAAAAAGTTGGTGGAACTTTTGTCATCATTACTATGACCTTCTTCAGAAAAATACATTTCTTGAACTATTTTGACGGACACACTTGAAATTACTTTGTTTGAAAAAATAGACTTCATCAACAGTTTCTAGTTTCATTGTTTTTAGTTTTGTACTGGTTATATGGCTAGTGTTATCTGCAGTTTTCTTGATGTTTGTTGAGCTTGCTCATGTGTTTGAAGTTCACTTGTGCTTTAGCCTAGGAGTTTTTCAACTCATATTTGAGTAGTTTTTAAGTTTTCTGAGCACTTCATCCACAATCCAGCCTCCTGTTGGCACAGTCCTGGCTGCTCTTCTATACTTCCTGGGAGTAACATGCTTTGATAATGGTGAAGCTCGAGAGGTTACGAGTGCGTAATGCTTCGCTGTTTTTTTAAATTCTACTTCCATGTTCTTCGGTTGTTTCATTTTGTACAAAGTGCGAGTACCAAAAATGTACTTCAGCGTATACTACAAGTGAAAGTTCACGTATTTGAGTGGCAAGTGCACTGTACAGTTGTAACTAATCATGTTCTTTGAAGGTGGTTTTTTCGTGAAATTCGTATCCAAAGTATTTAACATAGGGTTTTCACAAACGACGTAAACACGTTTACTTCAGTATTCAATTTCTGAGAACTTTATCTCCCACCATTCAGAAGCCTGCCCGAACACTGCCCTTGCCATAATTATGTTGGTTGATGGAATCATTTGGATACAGTGGAGGCGCCAGGATTTCAGGTTTGGGGGGCTAACGCTCCAAGCCCTTCCCTTTTGTCCCCTCCTCCCTGTGATTTGCAGTGATTTCCCACGTTTTTGGGGTGGGGGGGGGCTGAGCCGCAGTTAGGGGCTAAGCCCCCTATCCCCCTGGCGCCGCCACTGATTGGATAGCAATATATAGTGTATGATGGGCCTACAAAATTTCGGATTTGCCATTTGTTAAATATGTAATTCATCGTGTTGTCTGCGTAATTCACATTGTAATCAACTGCAACTTCGATTTTGAACGGACTGACCAAGAGTGCCTCCCTTCGGTGCATGCATGGATTCTCCTGCTGCCATTAACCCTGATAAGTCTGAGGCAATCATACTTTCCTTTCTCTACGTATAGGCCTACTCTGTTTATTGAAACATTAAGTTGACAAACTGCAACTTAGTACAAAGAGAAAAAAATGTCTTGTAGTCTAATTTTTATCTTCTATGCCCGATCGATCTGGGGGTTAAGGTGCTCGATGATTTTCATTTGTCTAATTTGGTCGGGAGCTTGCTCTGGGAACCCGACTATAATACGGGATGGACGAAATTATGTTCGTCCTTGGTCTGTAGCTCAAAGTTGTGTGGTCTTGTTCTTAAGTCGTATCACCGCCTCGCTACTGGTGAAAACAGAGCACGAAGCACGTGGCTTGTGCTCCATACGATTGCTTGCAGGCCCGCCGAGAGGGGGGGCAGGGGTGGGGGGGGGGGCAAATGCCCAGGGGTCATCAAACATTTTTTTGTGGAAGTAAGAAAAAAATTCAGTTTGTTCAAAAAAAGTTAGGGACCCGTGACTGCTCTGCCTAGGGGCCCGGAATTTCTGTCGGCGGGCCTGATTGCTTGTAGCCTACTAGGCGATCATCCGCGTCAGATGTCAGCATGACAACGTCAGGTTGCTGTGATGGACGAAGCGTTGGAGTCTTGATCGGTGGACAGCGGTTGTATAACCCCACCAAGCGGATGAAGCATACATCAGGCGAGCGATCGTGATGACTCTGGCTACCTCATGAAGTGACTCTTTTGGGAGGCCGTGCGTTCTTAAAACTCTTAAAACATGAAGTTTCCGGAGCGGTCCCCAGAGCCTCCTCAACGTGTGTAGATGCTCTAAGGTCGTCAGCTACGGTTACTCCTAAGATGACCATAGAGGTCACTTTGCATTCCAATGGATTGTGGTTCAGTCAGTTCAGTCGGAAGAGAGGGCCGCCAAGGCAGACGAGGGCCTCTTTCGTGCTGCTATGACGAATGACACCCATGCACGTCCTGCGCAGCTTGTTTCCATCGCTGACGCTCCACAAATACAGCCTTCGTCAGAGGCCTCATTATATTCAATCTGCCAGCTACGGACGACCGTAATTTTATCCCAAGAATCCTATATCGACAATCAGTAAAATCTGGCTCAAAATCTTTAAGCCTAAAATGACGCTCTAAAGACATGTTCAGTTCAGTTGTAGTCCCTTTTCTGTTCCCAGAACTTTGCGGTGTGTAGGCCTAAACTGGTTTTCACATTAAACGAATATATATAATAGTCCTGCTACTCCCACGTCGTCGGTAGACCGCATTTCACGAGATTTACTTGTGTTTAGCTGAAGGTTGTTTCTTTCAGCCCAGATCGATAGATCTATTATGGAGCTCCACTTCTTCACTCCAATGCTGACCTAGCTGACAGTGTTCCGCTGTCAAACCCAGTCAAAACCCTTCGGGTGACTGTAGACAGTAATCTCACACACCAATACCACATTACAACCTTTGCAAGCTTGTTTCTGTCAAATTACCGCAATACGTCATAATATTATAAGGTCTGCTCTTACCGATGAAATGTCTACACCGATGAAATGTCGTAGACCATATCCTGCTCTAAACATAGGAAAAGTGTAGGATTTTTACATAGACCTACTAAATGCGCCTCCAAAGAACTGTATATGATCCAGCAAAGCTTCAATCAATCAATCATAATTAATACAATTTCCTTCAAGATTCGCATACTCAGATGCGCTCGACCCAGGCCAAGCGGAAGAAATTACTCTTAAGCAGCGGATGGAACTCAGACCAGGTAAAGTTTGACGGGTGGCGAATTGTCAGATGGTGCTCGTTTTATGTTGTCGGACCACAGGGTTTAAAGTGGTGTGGGAACTGTGGGAACGGCGTTCCCACTGCTCTCGAATTTTTTGCTTGCGTTCCCACTGCTCACAATGCAATGGAACCCTGATAACACATGCTTTCCGAGAAAACTCTCTTCGGAGTTCCCACCGCTGAGACCGCTCACCCGAACCACTTTAACCACTGTCGGACCAACTACATTAAAGGATCGGCGCTGCTTTGCGGCAGTTCGGGCAGATGGGACTGCTAGGAAGGCGTAATTAGAGAGCACGACGGCCAGTGCTAGAGGACACAGGGCAGCAGAGATCTCGTAGGTAAGAGGGTGCGGACCCCAAGAGGTAGCTCAACACCAGGGACGCAGATGCCGCTGACTCGTCGAAAACTACATATCTTTGCTTTCCTACTTTCACGTTTTATTATCGGACACTCAAGCTTGAGTGTGCACTGTACGTGCAACTGTGCATACAGTCTTGGTGCTAGAGCTTCACTGCCAATCCACAGAGACTCCTCCACTGCCTTCGGTGCCTGGAGAAAGAATTATGGCGACATCAACTGCAAAAGCAGCCATAAACTGTTATTAAACTTTGGAACTACATTTAGTTACTCGTAAGACAGGCATATATGCCCATCGTCAGCATTCTGAAGCCACTGGCGATATCACCGTGGAATCGGATAAATTAAACTTTCGTTCTTTGTACATCGGAGAAAATGTCGTGAAACTTAATCGACTGGTGTAATACACCTTCTGAACAGTCAACCATGTCTACATCACAGGTCCTGAAGAGATCCAGAAATGCCAGACCGACCAGCCTTTGCTCCTATGAACCCCCCATCGTCACTCGCTCTCTAGGCCAGTGTGTTATCCAATGCGCTATAGGGTCAGCATAAACGAATATTGATTGATTGATTGATTGATTGATTGATTGATTGATTGATTGGAAATAATCACCGCGGCGCCATCCGGAAAAGAAACTTTGGCATTTCTGGTGTGTGTGTCCCTAAGTTTGGCCACATCTCTGCATTTATGCGTGATGTCATCCACTGGCTCCCGGTCCAGCAGCGCTTCCATTATAGGGTCTCCTCCATTGTCTGGCACTGTGTTCTGGGCAGATCACCTGTCTATCTCCGGGAGCTCTTCACTTTAACCTCGGCATGCTCTGGTCGCCGATCTCTGCGCTCGGCCTCTAGAGGTGACTTCATAGTTCCGCATGCTCGCTCTGCTACTAGACAGCGTCGGGCTTTCTCGATCGTTGGTCCTTCCTTCTGGAATACCCTCCCCTCAGACCTTCGTTCTCTCCCGCGAGACCTCTCTGATTCTTTCTATAGACTACTTAAGACCTTCCTCTTTGACCGGGCCTGGGTCGGGAGCGCCTCTGAGTAGTTATCTTGAAGGGACGCTATATAAATTCCATAGATAGATAGATAGACAGATTTCTAAGGTGTTGTTTATATTTCATTGTTAAGATGTCGTTAAATATTGGATAGGCCTAATAAATTATAGTGAAACAAACTACGACTCAGATATTCAACGTCTCTTTGCAGCACTCATAGCAGACCGTTGAACCAATCAGATCGTTTGGCGCCTTTTTGTATGCGTAATGCGTATAAAGTAATCGTCGAAAATCTCCCAATAAATGTCTACCATTCATGAATACAGTTCCTACAGTTCTTGCGTAATTTACAGATTGTTCGTGAGTTTTATTAGCATCGTTCATTCAGTTGAGATTTAAGCGCATTTCATTGTTATTCTTATAAATAGCTTAGAGCAGTGCTGTCCAACCTTTTTGACACCGCGGGCCACCGAAAGAGTAATTCTTGAAGCCGAGGGCCGCACAGTCAACTCAAAAGCAACGACTAAAATTTATTGAAATTATTAACTGTATTAAAATTAATTATTGTGGAGTAATCATAATGAATGCGTCGTGAGAACTGGATTTTGTGTTCACATTGTCATATGATAAGCCAAGTAACGAACGAATAGCTATGCAAGTAGGCCAGCGACTTGCCTTTTACTTCGTTATTTACAGAAATCGCAAATATTTAGTGAGCTCGGGCGGGCCACTTAGAATCAGCCCGCGGGCCCCGGGTTGGACAGCACTGGCCTAGAGGTTTATTGTAACATTATCTCAATGGTCGGATAACTTGCTAAGCCTCCCAATTCATACATTATAGGCCTACGTAGATGAATAGGCCTACATGTAGGCCTAGATCTTATAAATTATTAGGCCTACACTGTGTAGTGTTGCTTCTTCTTTGAAAATATTATTTGAAGGAATGCTATTTACTTTTACTTAAGCTAAATATTATTGTTCGAGTAGGCCTACTTACAGTGTCCGATTTGCCGGGGGGGTCGGGGGGTTGGACCCCCCTGCTTCTCATTTTGACCCCCCTGCTTCTGGCCTTTGGCCGACCCCCGGGGGGTCGGCTGGACCCCCTCAAATTCATTACCCACAGTCCTACTCCAAATGACTCCATGCATAATAAAAAATATAGTCCTTGTTATGACCAATCGGCCTGATTTAGGTTGATATTGGGATATACGTTTTAGGGAATAGGGTTATCCTTTCAGATAATACAACAACCTGGTCCCTCTCGGTCACCGTACTTTCATCTGGGTTTTCACTTGGTTACTATGACAGGCAGGGCCTATGAAAGGGTGCAGCCGGTTCATTGCTCCTGGGCCCAGAGAGCCGGGAGTGTAGTTTCTGGCTGAGCCGGAGGAGTTACCGATCAAGGTCCAGCAAGTGTATGATTGATAGTGCCCTTCTAGCCTACAGTGCCCTTCACATGGTGTAGGTCAATGCTAAAGCTTTCTCCAATCTCCTATAGGCCCTAGCCCCCATTCATTACACGCACCCCAATTGAAATGAGTCATAGGATCCCTTTCCAAACATCGCCAGCCTCATCATCTGCAGGAAGGTTAGCTCTTCTGCTGTTCATCTGTCTGACATTTATAGAACTTATTTTGCAGATTTCCAATTTATGCATATATTTATTTAAGCCTTCTGATATAAAAAGTAACAGTTTTAGATAAGCCGTCCAAAATGTATGGTGACAGATCAGGAGCCCTTAAAGGTTTGCTTTCTTGTGGAAATATATATCTAACCATGTCTGCCTGTTTGTTGGAAGAAAAACTTTAACTTTAGCAAAGCAATATCTTGCTTTCTTTAATGGTGAGGATTTCATAACATAAATTCAAAATTTACCCTCCGTACATAAGATAATGTTTGGATGTGCCCAATTAACAACGTTGACCTGTTGACTTATTAACACAGTACAATCTTTCTGAGCAAGTTCCAAATGTTTGTGTTAGCTTAGGTTATACACTTATACTGTTAATTCCGGAAATAGTAACCTCTGCAGAGAGATCATTCAGCAAATTCAAGCTAATTAAGAATTTGTAAGGTCTACAATGTCTCAAGAATATCTTGTGGATTTGGCCAGGTTGAGTAGCCTTTTGCCAGAAAATTGATTTTAAAACTGTCATCAGACATTTTGCAGAAAAGGTCAGGAAAGCTCCATTGTTAATCAAATAAGCTTATTAAGCGTTTTAAGGTATGAACATATTCTTATTTGTGGCTGTTTGACAGTGGCCAAGGTGTGGTGGCTTTCTAGGTTTTTATTTTAATTTAATCTTCACAATTTCATTTGAAATTTCTGATTGAAGCAAAACACACAGTGACAGCAAGCAATTGTTTTGTTAACAAAAGTTGCATTGTACTGTAGCAATTTACAAATGGTGTTCTGTATGCTTTGTATTGTATTGTGCATATATATATATATATATATATACATGCATATATATATATACATGTATATTATACTGATGATGGGTGTTGGGAAGAAAACATAAGGGATGCTGGGAACAGAGATGAGTAGGCTAACTAATCGATTAAATTCTAATCGATTAAATTCTAATCGATTAGGTGATTACCGGTAATTAGCTAAACAGCTAATTCTTTAGCTACAAGATTTTGCTAAATCTAATTTTAATCGATAAGCAATTTAACTAATCGTGCCCATCTCTGGCTGGGAAGCCCATAAGAGGGGGGGGGGGTAAAAAGTATTACTGCGGCTCAGTAAATTTTAATAGTTCTATAGATTTCCGACCACCCTGCTTCTTTTTTGACAAATCGGACCCTGACTACTTATACTTTTGCTCGCACTGCTTCGCAGTTATGCTAACTTTACTTTTCCGTAACTATTTTTACCTGGTGCTTTGAATAACAGTGAACACAACATACGATACGATACAGCAAATGTGTTCAAGAAGCAAGCTCTGCGTTGTCCAGTGTAATTTATGCAACTAATATCACATTAATTATTTTGAAACTCAGCATGCAAGCATCAATAATCAAACTTAATTTGACTTCAAACAGCGCAAGGCACCCTACTATAGGCCTAAATGCTGGTAGCCGATGAATGAGGAATACTAATAATGATGATGTGATAGCAATGATTATTCTTGAATGGTTCTTCTATCAAAATGGCCGTATTTTCGCAATTTGATTGAATTGGTTTTAAGCTGTAGGCTAGTCACTATTTTGCTGCTTTGTACTTTTTGCCACTTTAATTTCGACTAATAGCCTATCTGCCTTTATTTTTTTAAATGTTATGCAGTTTAGGCCTATAATATTTTGACATGGATTTCCACTTTCTTATTCTTTCCTATATTTTGCCAAAAAATTAAGATCCTGGACAATTGTCAAAATTTTCAATTCAGATCATGGATTATGGAAAGGCACTTATAATATCCAGAGTTATGGATTTAAGATTTTGAACCAAAATTTCCCAATCTATGATTCATTTAACTAGTGTAGACAAGCTCGTAAATTATGAGATATCCACCCAGTGTAGTACGTTTACTATGAACAAAATACTGTAAGGATTTAGTTTAAGGTCAATAGTTATGTGATCGCCAAAACGAGCTATTTCATTTTGGTAAAGTTCTATGAAACAGCATGAGAAAAACATATATAAAAATATGTTACAATGAGGCAATAATATGCATTATCTTAAACTAAGCTATAGACTGAGTATACTAAGATATATTCATTATTGTTACAGGAAAACAGCGATTGAGAGCTGCAATAGACATGTCGTAGCATTGGAAATTTAGAACCAGAGGTGTCTTGTAAGACTCTTAGCATAGGAAGTAGCGGGTGTGTAGGCATGACAGTGTGTCGGTCTTTTTGATTTTTTTTTATTCACAAGTTTACCGTCATCATATGACATCAAAGGCCGTTGACGACAATTCAAAATTATGTACAATACAATTTTTAAAAAACCAAAGAATTAATAGAGTTCAAATGACACCATTTAAAGGTGTCTAAACAGTATTTTACAATGTCACTGATATTCATTGTTTGACATCATAATACAACTCAGCTATTAATATCTATGATACTTGCAGGCAAGCTATACAATGCTTTGCAGAAATATCATAAACAATTTATTTCTATTCTACTTTGAATTTTCAAACATTGCAATCAAATAATTATTATTAAAGAAATACATGCATAGTCACAGATTAAAAAGTTCACAGTTCTTTATCATATGTTATATGTTATATTCATTGTTTGATATCATAATATAACTCAGCTATTAATATCTATGATACTTGCAGGTAGGTTATACAATGCTTTGCAGAAAACATCATAAACAATTTATTTCTATTCTACTTTGAATTTTCAAGCATTGCAATCAAATATTACTAAAGAAATACATGTATAGTCACAGATTTAAAATCACAGTTCTTTATCATAATTATGCTATAGACATGAATATAAAAGAGTAATTTCACCAGATTTTCTTAATTTCTTACTTTTAATTGTTAATAAAGCTTAATGGTTATTTATTATACATGTAATGTTGACATGAGATTCTTACTTTAATTACAAATGTTTACATAAGGAATCAATCAATACAAAAAACAAACCATATTAACATAATAATATAGGCTACATACATGCTGTTTAAAAAAACCAAAACAAACAAACAACAACAAAATTAAAATCAAATCAAATCTTTATAACAGACTAGCAGTTTTTACCCGGCGTTCGCCCGGGTTTTCCTCAGCGCCCGTGTATTTGAATTTAACGACATCTTCGTCAGCGCCCGTGAATTTGAATTTAACGATGTGCACATTTTTCGTGTATCCCTCTGGCGAATTTACGCGCTGGCTTGAAATTGTAAAAAAGCAACTCTACGCGATATATACTCCTTGCATGGCTAGATTTCAATGGCGTTGAAACAGACTATGACCACGTCGAAACTTAAAATGGGAACAGGTCGATAGTCCGAAGGTTCGATAGTCCGAAGGTTCGATAATCCGAAGGTTCGATAGTCCGAAGGTTCGATAGTCCGAAGATTGCATGGTAAAACATAGAGCCTCTGTAGAAATATATGTTTATGGGTAATCCCGTATTTTACGTTGATAAATTCCTTGTCCGAAGGTTCGATAGTCCGAAGGTTCGATAGTCCGAAAGTGTCATGGTGAAAAACATATAGGGTAGGATGGGGTTAGTTGGTCATAGGGGTTTGTTGGTCACCCCCTTCCAACGTCTCAATTGCTTGTATGAACTTCTTACTGTCTAGCACAACTCGTTGCCAACGTTAAATTAAGTATTCTAACCATTATCTATTCTATGCTGGAGGTCAAAGACATTTGTGATGTTGACGAGAAAATTTTACCGCTGAAACCGAAATATTTCGGATTGCAAACATTTCTTTCTCGCTTGAAAACTACGCGTGCGATCCCAAATCGGTATTAGTATGCTAGATAGTTTTTTTTATACTGATTCTAATGCATATAATTTCATTTTGATAGACTGAATCGTTTTTTTAGATATTTGAGAAATATTAAAATCACACCCTACGGGGTTAGTTGGACAGCCTATGCATGGGGTTTGTTGGTCCACCGGGGTTCATGGGGTTTGTTGGTCCTTGGGGGTATTAGACCCCTTCTATCAACCCTACTGAGCACGTCTGGACCGGGAGATCCAACGCCTTCTATCAACCTTCCTGAACTTAACAGTCATTCCTCCATCTTGTCGACCACTCCGTCATCACTCATTCCTCCATCTTGCCAGCCCAGCACCAGCAGAACCGGTCACACACCGCCTCACATCGTGCGCCCATATCCAAAGGCTCCGCCAAGAAAACTGGAAACAAACAAGAGAAAGAGAGGAGAAACCCAGATATTTACAGATACACCAGTTAAGAATCGACTCCTGGCCTTGCAAAATCAAAGAAAGGTTGCAAGGAAAATTGACAGGCCTAAAGTTGGGAGTGGTGTCAGTGCACGGAAAGATGTCAAGATCGGGAAAGCCAGAAAGGGTGCGATGGTAGGCCTACGTATGGGTGACAAGACGATGACAAGAAAGACTAAAATCATAGTGCCCGCTAGGAAGCAACTGAAACTGTCGGAGTTTGGAAGCAACAGCCGGAAGTCAGGAGTGGCGAATAAAACGACGAATGTTTCTATTGCAATGAGCCGAGCGCTGAATCCATTGACGGCTGGATTCGATGCGACATCTGTTTACGCTGGGCGCATGATGCATGCGCTGGTGTAGAAGATGATGACGATGATTTCACCTGTGAGTTTTGCCGCTAGCCCGGAAGTAAATACTAGCCTATGCCTATGACTAAGTTGGGCCTGTGCGAACCAAAAACTAGGCTATATGCATTCTAGATAGTTCAATTGCAACAACCTCTAGGTCTGTTACATTAAGACCAACAAACCCCATACGATGGACCAACAAACCCCGCAAGGGGGTTAGTTGGTTTTTTCTAAGGGGGTGCATTTTGGGCTTAATTCTCCAAATTTATGTTGAGCACTGTAAAATTTATATGTCAACAATTGATCCTGACATGTTACCACACAATGTTAAAATGTTTGTTTGTTAATAAATTTAACGCTAACTGTGAAATGAGCTATTTTGTGAAAAGTGGACCAACTAACCCCACCCTACCCTAATGTATATGTACATATATATATATATATGTATATGTACATTATATGTATATATAAGCATGTTTGTATACATATGTATTTATATCTATATACATGTACATAAATATTATGTTATATATATATATATGGATAAGTGTATATATATATCATATATATATCATATATATCATATCATATATATATATATATGATATATATAATTATGTGTGCATATGTGAATATATATATATGTATGTATATATATATATGTATCTATGTATATATGTATGTATACTATACATATATATAGATGTATGTGTTTATGTACATGTATATATATATATGTATTTACGTACATATGTACTTATGTATATATATATATGTGTGTATATATATATGTATATGTACATATATAATTATGTATATGTATGTGTACATGTATTTATAGGTATGTGCAAGTATATATATATGTATATATATATACATATATTATGTTTGTGCATGTATAGATATATGTACATTATATGTATGTATATGCATGTATATGTATCTATATATGGTAAACGTGTAGTTTAGCGTCGTAAATTAATTTCTGACTTTAAGTGAAACAAATAGCGCCGTAAATTATTTCAAATAACGTGCCACTGCCCAATTAATGCATTAGTTTAGTTATAATTGGTTAAACAGAAGGAAATCGATTGAAAAATTATTTTAAATATTCAATATTTCTCATAACAAATGGCCGCTCGAAACTTTAATCGAACGACAACCCATTCCGGAAGTCAACTTTTGTCAAGTCGCCAATAATATTCATATTCAAGGTCGTCACTTGGCGTATGACCTGTTCCAAATCGTTTCCTTGCAGCATATAAACATTTATTTAAAACGAAACGTCTGAATAATGCAGTTATTCAAAATATCAATCATTAAGCCCTTTCACGATGCATCTCAGCCCTAGCCCTTGAAATTCCTCAAATTCCTTTGCACTGGATAGCAAGAAAAGCTGCAATTTGGCTCTTCATCTAAAAAACTGACCTCTGTATTTCTTAATTCTCTTTCTTGGGAGGGTCTGTTAGGCACTCCTAAGGATATCCAAAATGACAATCAATGATATCTTGCAAATGCAATCACTCTTCAACCAGTGGTAGCCTTTCAGTTCTATCATCATTGTAATGCCAAAATGCACTGCAGAAATTGCAGTGAAGAAATGCTGAAATTTGACCCTTGACATGAATACTTAGACTCTAAGTATGTGAAAGCCCTATTGAGAGTTGTTAGGGCTATCCAAAAGCGCCAATCACTCATCTCTAATAATCACTCTTCTCTCGGTGGTAACCTTTAAACTTACCATACTTGCGAAGGCGTAATGCATTGTACAAATTGCAAGAAGGAATGCTGTAACTTGTCCCATAAAATAAGATACTTATTGTCTAAGTATGCGAAAGCCCATTTCTAGGGCTTAAAGACCACCGTTCATGCTATCCAAAACTCCTATCAAACATCTCTTTCAATCACCTTCAATTGTCTAAGTGGTAGCCCTTGAAACTTACCATTATTCTCAATGCAAAATCCATTCTACAAATGCATTGCAAGATATACTCTTACTTGACCCTTGAAATAAAATACTTAGACCCTAACTATGTGAAAGCCGTATCCAGAGACTAAAGAGCACCCTTAGTGTTATCCAAAACGTCAATCACCCACCTCATTCAATCACCATTGTCTAAGTGGTAGCCCTTCAAGAATACCACTATTTCCAATGCAAGATCAATTGTACAAATGCATTGAAAAATATACTATTACTTGACCCTTGAAAATAAAATACTTAGACCCTTAGGATTGGGAAAGCCTTATCTAGGGACTAAAGAGCACCCTCAGTGCTATCCAAAACGCCAATCACCCATCCCTTTCAATCATCATTGCCTAAGTGGTAGCCCTTCAAGAATACCACTATTGGCAATACAAAATCCATTGTGCAAATGCATTGCAAGATATACTGTTACTTGACCCTTGAAATAAAATACTTAGACCCTAAGTATGTGAAAGCCGTATCTAGGAACTAAAGAACACCCTTAGTGCTATCCAAAGCGCCAATCACCCATCCCTTTCAATCACCACTGTCTAAGTGGTAGCCATTCAAGTATACCACTATTTCCAATGCAAGATCCATTGTACATATGCATTGCAAGATATACTGTTACTTGACACTTGAAATAAAATACGTAGACCCTAAGTATGTGAAAGCCGTATCTAGGCACTAAAGAGCACCCTAAGTGCTATCCAAAGCGCCAATCACCCATCCCTTTCATTCACCACTGTCTAAGTGGTAGCCATTCAAGTACACCACTATTTCCAATGCAAGATCCATTGTACAAAATAATGCATTCCAAGATATACTGTTACTTGACCCTTGAAATAAAATACTTAGACCCTAAGTATGTGAAAGCCATACATAGCACCTAACGTGCACCCTTAGTTCTAATCGAAACCACACTCACCCACCTCTTAAAATCACTAGTGTCTAAGTTCTCACCCTTCCACTTAAACATTGTTGTCAAGCCAAAGTACACTGTAGAAATCCATTGCAAATTATGTTGTTACTGAACCCTTCTAATTAAATACTTATCATCCAGGTATGAGAATGCACTATCTAGGGCCTGAAGAGGAACCCTTATGCTCACCAATACCACAATCACCCACCTTTTTCAATCACCAGTGTGTAAGTGCTCACCCTTCCACTTAAACATTGTTGGCAAGAAAAAATACACTGTAGAAATCCATTGCAAATTATGCTGTTACTGAACCCTTCTAATTAAATACTTATCGTCCAGGTATGTGAATGCACTCTCTAGGTCCTGAAGAGAAGCCTTTATGCTCATCAATACCACAATCACCCACCTTTTTCAAACACCAATGCCTAAGTAGTCACCCTTCAACTTAACATTATTGTCAAGTCACAATACACTGTAGAAATCTATTGCACATAATGCTGTTACTGGACCCTTTCAATTAAATACTTATCATCTAGGTATGTGAAAGCGCTCTCTAGGGCCTGAAGACAAACCTTTATGCTAACCAAAACCACAATCAACCACCTTTTTCAATCACTCTTCTCTTAATGCTCACCCTTCAACTGAAACATTATTGTCAAGCCAAAATACACTGTAGAAATCCATTGCCAATAATTCTGTTACTGATCCCTTCCAATTCAATACTTATCGTCTAGGTATGTGAATGCCATTCCTAGGGCCTTAAGACCACCTTTGATTTTATTGATAAGTGTTTGAAAGGGCATGTATGAAGTGTCTATATGAATATCTACAGACAAGCATACATACTGACGTGAATCATATATACAATATCGATCATACATACATGCAAACGGACACACGTAAACATGTATTTATAAGCAATGCATATCATACTTTTTCTGTTGTATGTTGCAGGGAAGCTTTCTGTCGAGTCGAGGTTGAAGGCATTTGTGGAAGACAATATTGGATATAATAAAATGACTGATTACCATCTGTGGTCCTGCATTTCTACTGGAATGGAACATGCAACGTGCAATTTTTTTCCTATTTGAAACTTTGGTAGAAGTGTACTTTAACGTATTTAATTATTCGCCTGTTATAGCATTCCTATTGTTTATCAGTCCAACTACTATGTAAGCAGGAATGTAAAAAAACATGTTTTTTTGGCGTTGAAATATTTCAATGAAATATTTCAGTTTTATTTGAAATATTTCAGTTTTCTTTGAAACATTTGAAATTATTTTTTCTTTACATTTTACAACTAATTACAACCATAATAACAGTTTATTTATTTCTCTCATATTACATATTATATGCATTATTGTGTTAGTGATGACCATCCTCGAGATACTCAATTTATTTCTAATTACCTGTTTTTAAGAATGACTTTTATGAGAGTTACATTATATGTTGAAAAACATATTTTATTCACCAAATGTCACAAATTACAGTTTCAGAGTTCAAACTACATTCAAACCTAAGATGTAGACTCGGCAGAGCATTGAGAGGTAAGTCGAAAACACAAACTACCAGGCAACTTATCGGCCTTGACTTTGAAATGTTTACAAAGTGGATTGAATATCAGTTAGAAGAAGGAATGACTATGCAAAATTACGGGTCGGTTTGGCAACTCGACCACGTTCTACCGATATCTTCCTTCAATTTGCTAGACGAAGAGGAACTTCAGAAAGCTATGAATTGGAAGAATATACGCCCTTTGCTACCTCTTAGAAACATCCAAAAATCTAACAAAATAGATCGCTGGCTGTATGTTATGCAGGAAGTAAAAGCATATTACTTTCTAAAATGAGCTCAACGAGTGTGAAAAATATCGATGTTGAAGGTGTGGTCCTTCCAAATCATCCATTAACGAATTTTGAATTATTGGATGCCGCGAAGAAGCTGAACATTCCAAATTTTAGTGGAGTTTTTCTACGAGATGAGCTGCTGAAGAAACCTAGACGGAAGGAGTGTGGTATTCTCAACCTAGACGATTCTAATGGGGTAGGGTCACATTGGTGCTGTTTTTTCAAGAACGGTAACGACAAATTTTACTTCGACAGCTACGGCCTTCCGCCACCAACCGAGCTGTTGAAGTATTTGAGCGGCTCTGTATATTACAACAGCGAACGAATACAGCCGGACAATGAAGTATTTTGCGGTCATTTGTGTTTGTACGTACTGAAAGCGATCGCTAACGGTCGTAAATTTCAAGAAGTTGTAAACGATTTGTATTAATAATATTGTATATTCAAAAACACAATGCCAGTTGATAAATTTGGACATACCGATTCAGGTTCCGGTTCTATGCAAAGAGTAGTCGCAGGAGGTGTCACGCTGACTCAAGTAAATAATACTTTTGTCAGGCTAGATGGAACGAACGCCTTCGTGGGAAATTTAAATATGGGAGGGAACTCGATCGAAAATCTATCGATGACGTATACTCCGGCCGAAGATAACGATTTGACTACCAAGAAATACGCCGATGAACAAGACGCTACGAAGGTATCGAAGACCGGTGATACTATGACGGGTAATCTATTTCTAAACGTCGGCGTAGATCGCGTACGCACGATGGGGTGCAAGGATTTGAGAGGAAATAAACAATTCGTTTTGTTGTTGGGTAGTACGACTAATAAAATGCTATGTCAGTTGAACGTTCCTATCACGCTACAAACGACTGATGGATTTTTATGCAAGCACGGGGAGACCGATATTATAAGATTCGGAAAATCTTCTACCGATCGTAGAATCGAACTGTATCAAAATATCGTGATGAACGAAAAATATATCGTCGATTTACACGATCCCGCCGAAGCACAAGACGCGGCTACGAAGAATTACGTCGACAAGTCTTGGAAAAAATGCCATGTTGGATATATTCCTAATTTGGAATCCAATTATAGTATGACCGGCTTCGTCGCTAGTGCCAGTTCGAATACCGCTAATCATGAAGCGTACAGAGCTTTCAACAACTTGGGTGGGTCTTGGTTTTCAGCTGCTGCCCGTACAACCTCTTGGTTAGAAATAAAGTGCCCCGAGCCGGTTATAATTTGGAGACTCGCGGTGAAACTTTTGTTGGAATCCCAGGGTGTTAGTCTCACAGCGAGTAATGATGGAATAACGTTTACGCCATTATTAGCGACGGCTGCTACGTTACCGACCGGACCGCTTCCAACATTTTTCAATATTTCGACGACGACCGCGTATCGGTATTACAAACTTACGGTTCTAGAGGATGACTGGCTTAACCAGGGAATTGACGCTATGCAATTATACGTTTACAATACATAAGTCGTAGAATTCAAATAGTCATTTCTATTTGAATTCTTATATCGCCGTTCTATTCAACGCAAGTACTCTCCTCGAAGTCAATTAGATCTTTCTCTTACACACCGCCGCCGCTCTCCTCACTGCTGCTTGTACTCTCCTCAGTAGTAGTGGTGGTGGTAATCTCCTCACCGCTAGTACTTTCATCATCACTTCTAATACACCACACTCATTTTCTTACCGTCGGATTGGAAGTTCAACAACTTATCCGAAATTACAACCGCGTAAGCTTGCGTTTCAGCTGGGACCGCAGCGTTGAAAATAAATTTGATCTGGATATCGACGACCGACGATTTCAGTTTTTCCGGCTGTTTACTAACGTCGAATACCATGAGCGGATACAGATCTTTGTAATCGGCTGGGGTGATGTTACTTTGCGTAATCAGTTGATCCATTCCGTAGAATTTTTCGCTGAACGTCGCCGCGTCTCTGTAAGCTCTCGAGAATTTCTGGTCGGGAAACGATAGGTCGTAGTCGACGGCTGGGTATCTCGTTTGATTCAACATCACGTACGCGTTTTTGAGGTTGCAATGATCGAAGATAGATGGGTTATGTTGTTGGTTACCACCGCGATTGGTTTGGAATCCAACGACTATCCACCTAGGTTTTTCAGGAGCCGACTTGACGCTAAGACGCCAGCCAAAAGTAGTCGATTGTGGAACCGTTATAGTATCGCATTGCCGCGCTCGATACGCAACGGGTAGCGACTCTTTCGATTCGATAGTTTTGTACAACTGCGCTCTTTCCATGTCCGACGGAGTAACGTGCGGCATGAACCATGAGATTTTACCGATGTCAATTTTTCCTGCAATCGCAGCATCCGCAGCAGCATCCGCGCCTGCGACTCTGAAAACAGCATCGTCGTCCGATTTGCGAACCAGCGTTAGCGTGTGCTTCAGTCCGTACACTATTTTATCGTAATCTTCGCAGAATCCGAAAATATGACTGAGAGGCACGATGAAACTAAACGTTCCCTTTGTCGTTGGTTTTTGAATAAGATACGCTTGACGAGTCGCGAAACCTACGTTATCAGCTATCACTGCGGTTGCACCGGTGTCTTTGCACCATAACTGATTAAGACCTTGCGCTTTGGCGAAGTCGTCCGGATATTTCAGCAAACCCAGCATCGTCGTTGCTTGTCCCGGGTGATATACCGTTTCGATTTCTTGGCTCGATAGGGTATACCCGATTTGGCTGAAAAGATGCATGAGTCCGTTGTTGGCGATGGCTACTGCGTTGGCGTTGACGTACGCCGCTCCATCCGCTGCTTTGACTAGCCTACCTTCGATCAGCAAGTAAGACTCGGAGGGGTGGCAAAATAGATCTTGTGTTTCGATATTGATACGAATCTCACCGGCTGAGTTTAGATTCGCTCTCGCCGCCGGTTCGTATTCGTGCCATTCGTATTGTTCGATTCCTTCGTCGACCGACGAGACTTCTGTAAAGTTTAGAATATCAGACTGCATTTTATTTTACCGAGGATTATAATTTCAAGTATCTATCACGCGATTTTCAATCCAGCTCCGTTGTTGATGTGACGCACGAGATCACGAATGGACACGGCATTCGAAGAAGAAGGCTTTCCGAGTCCGTTACCGGCTAGTATATTATTAATATTAGTTTCAGACCCTACGCTCTTATCGATTAGCCGCGTCAAGATAGCCGCATTCTCTCGCGTAAGCGCTGGTGGTATCGTTTCAATCTTTTGGTTTTCGACAGCGCGCGGTGACAGTACCGATGATGCCAAAAGTTTTGCAGCGGCTTTGTCCATCAATCGCTTGCCGGCTTCTACTGCGGTATTCTTTCCAACATCTAGCGCCTTTTTTCCCAACTCTTTCGCGGCATCTTTGCCCATGCTAAGTGCTGTCGATGCGGCTCGGTTAGCAACGCCCGATGTGAAGAGCCTTTTGAAAACACCCGTAATAGTATCGAATATTCCTGCTCCTCCGATAGCGTGTTTTTTCATATACCTTCTTTTTGTGATGACTAGCATTTTTTATAATTGCGACATTAAGTTTTTGTACTCGTCTTTGTTCAACACTCCTTGTCTCATCAGTTCGTCGCATATACCTACGATCTCGTTTCTCACTCCCGTATTACCCGCCTGAAAGCTAGCTATTCGTAAAGACAACATTTCCACTAGCGCATTAGGATCTTGCGGGATAACGACGACTCCTCTACCTATCTTCGCGTCCCATATCGGTTTGATAATATTTCTGTACTTTTCACTTCGAGACGATTTTGGTTTACTCGGATTGTTTGGTTGTCTCATAGCATTCGTTGAGCGTAGAATCTCGGCGTAATCTGACAGATCGTTACCGTCGTATATCGACTCGTTCGGCTTCTGCATCGTTAGTAGCTCCCAAAGTCCGGGAGTCCCTGCATAAGTTTTCTCTCCAACCGTTATATCGTCTTTTTGGATAGCTACAGGCGTGTCTCCGATGTAAAACACGCCGCCTTTGGAACTGAGACCGAACGTCGTATCCGTAGACTTTTTATTCGAAGCGTATTGGTGCAAGTATTTCGCTGCCAAGTTTCCTAATTCTAAAGTTCTAACGTCTTCGACTGGATCCTCATACGCCTCTATTGAAGGATACTGCGAAAACTGTATGGATTTTATCGACGCGGGAAGCGCTTGTAGAGCACTAGACGTGGCTGCCGAGTTCTCCTTGATAGTAGATAGCAAAGCGTTTTGTTCTTTCGATATTGCCGATTGCGAGTCGACGATCGGTTTGTACAACTTCGTTAGTTCTTGCTGCATCCCTATGTCACCTAATTTCTCCGATAGAAAGTTCTGTTGAATATTCTTCTTCGTCTTGAGAAAATCTGCGACGATGAAGTCTCTTTTCGCTGGATCGGTTATGTTCAGAAACGACATTATTTTAAAATATATAGTATAATGTTTTGAAACGTAAAACGTAAAACGTAATTATCAATATGATTTTACGTTTTACGTTTTCACCAATTTACGTTTTACGTTCTACGTTCTACGTTTTACGTTTTACGTTTGCGTTGTCATCGTTTTGCCAAACGCGTTCTTGAACGACTCGGCCATAGTTTCTCGATTTTCAGCTGCTTCGTCTATGCTGACTTTGATTTTGCTTCTGATTTCTTCTTTCATTTCGTTAAATTTCACGCGTTCGTTTAGAATTAGCGAATATTCCTCACCTGAAATGTAATCGTCTTCCAAAGCTTTCGAAATGTGGCCGCTGATCGTGTTGAGTTTTGCTTCGGCTAGCGTTTTGATCTTTTCATGCTTCTCCGCCTTCAGCGCGAGTTTCTTATTGACTCGACCGCCGATAAAACGTAGAACTATAGCGACTACCGCTATTGCTTCCAGCGCTATCACGACGGGGGCAGCGACTACAGTAGAAAGAACACCGATTCCTGAAATAGCGAGCCCCATCGTAGCCACACCTAGAACGTCGTCTACCCCGCTAATTATTTTTACGCTTCTATTGTATTTCGTACTTAGCGTTGCCCTTGTATCTCGTTCTCTTTCGAATTCTGTTTGAATTTCTGTAATCTTCGAAAGTCGGTAAACGTCAGCCTTTCCGTCGACTGCATCCGTTTTCATTACGATTGCTGAATTCTCTCGTGTCATATTTTAATTATACAATATTATTTTTCAAATTACTGCGGGCCTAGGGCGTTGGGTGTGATAGATGATGCATATTAGGTCACCTTCGATTATGGTAACTACCGAATCGGAATCGTTTGAAATTGTAACGACGATGTCCGCGATATCTCCGGTAACGATTCCTTCTCCTTGTAGAGCACATCCACTTGCCAGGATTTCCTGTCTGAGCGATATTCCACACCAGCCTCTAGTCATTCGAACACCGAGCCCAGACTCTATCGTTTCCGTTTCTTTGGGTTCAATCGTTATCTCTCGTTGTGCAAAAATCTCCCATCTTTGACTACCATATTGCCTCAAAGGTATATGCGTCAATTCCTTTTTTGGCAACCACTCAACTGGATTAACTAAGAAATTTTTCGAACGAACGGGTTTCGTACCAAACTTGTGTATCGGTCTCAAGTAGTTTCGAGACATTTTGTAAATAGGAAATTAAATTTTTACAGCAACCACCCGAGAAGCGGAATGTTCTGAAACGGTGAATTAGGTCCTAGTATAAGTCCGTCACCAGATTTCATGAACAATCCTTTGCCGGTTTTCATATACAATCCCGATCCCATCGAAATACCTTTTGGCCATGGAGACAGATACAAACCATCTCCGGCCGCTTTCACCTTACCCGTTATTCCGTTCTTATTGATGTACAATACTCCCGACCCGCTAATTTTATCTACAACTTTCGAGGCGGCCGCAGATCCTATACCAGCCATTGCTCCCTGTGCTAAACTAGGTAGCATGCTAGAAAGAAGGAATTTGCCGGCCGTTGCTAGAAACGGTAGAATAGCTCCGATGAATCCTCCTTCGACTTTGGCGTTATGAACTAACTGGGTTTTACTCATTTTGATAGTTACACCCTTTCCATTCTGATACGCTTTCGTCATCTTGTTAATTTGCGCTTGTGTAAGAGCCAAAACGTGTTCTCCCGACAGATCATCGTGAGACAGTCTAATACTCACACCATCACATTGAGCTTCGAGCGCGCGTTTGATTTTGTCATTTTGCCCTTCCGAAATATTAACTTTTACATTCGTGTACCGACTCATTTTGTATATAACCAAGAATAAACTTTTGATATTACTCACACTTCTCTGAGGTGAAATCTAATCGACAATTCCTCTCCTCTGAGGTTCAACAAGTTTCCATTTTGGTCGGTAAGCTTCGTTTCCATCGATGAAATCGTGCGTAGCGTAACGGGTAGATAGATCAAATTGTGGGGTACTTCGATAATCTTGTAACCCGGCCCCACGTTAGGGAAAAACGAATATATCACGTTTCCCGTCGTTCCGTTAGCGTACGAAGCTCCGATTATATCGCTAGTCACCCTCAAACTGTTTACACTCATTATGTTCACTATTTCTTCGGATTCGTTATATCCCTCACCATATACCCAGCGACGGAAACCTAAGACCGATCTAATCGAGTTGTTCGGTGTAAAATCAACTTTATAATTCGTTGCAATGGTTAGCACAGACTTCAGCGTATTACTGTTCGGTTGTAGCGTAATACAGCATTCTTCCTTTGCCGCATCGTAATGCCCTTTCTCTTTCATGATTCTCTGCAGGTACCCATTGATATCCTCGATTTCGTAGCACCCCTCTGGAATATTTACATCGACCCACGTATCTCCCTCATCGGGTGAATATCTGAAGTTGTTGTTCTTTGCGTCAATATTCGGAAAAGAGAAGTACGTCTCCAAATTAACCAAAGCCATTTCGTACATTTTACTCGCGTTCAATTCGATCAGCGGATTATACTGGGTCCTAATTTTCGAGCTCTTTTCGCTCAACAAAATATAAAATGACGATTTTGGATCCGTGTTACGTTCCACCTTTTCCATAGTAGCCGCTATCTTTTCGAGAGTAGATTCCATTTTATTTTTGTATTATTTTATTTCAAATAGACGCAGGCATGTAGAAAGTATCGAGTCCACACCGATACTTGCCATTGTCTGCACTACTAGTCGAATCGATTACTAGGAATCCATGCGGACGTTTCCACACAATTTTGCATAGGTTCCTAAATTCTTCCATAGGCATGTCTTCACCTACATGATCGTGATATATATGAGTAATATTTTTCAAGTCTTGTGGAAACAAACAAATAAAATTTGCGTTCTCTCTTATTGTTTGCCTAGGCAGTTTGAAATAATTTTGCGCGAGGTAAAAACAATCTACGTTACTATGCCTTCCTCTGATGTAATACGTCTCGCATTTGTTCTGTTTTTCCAACTGAAGGTCATCGAATATCATGAGGTTCTTCTTGTTGCGGCTCAAATCTCTCGGGTCTGGCACGTCTTCTGAACTTTCAAAGAACTGACAGGTCATATCAGATTTTTCACCTATTTTTTTGGCCATTTCCTCGATGACAAACGCGGGTGATACGTTACACCTCATAATCTCTTCCTTATTTTCATATAATCCGCCGATCGCTTCTTTGGGTAGTTTCTCTTTGAATGCTTTCTCGAGTATCTTGTACTCTGGTTGAAAGAGAGATCTTCCGAATACTTGCAGGTTATCGTAGTCTAACCATCCAGGCCTAACCAACAGATTATGAAGAAGCGTCGTCTTACCACAACCAGACTTTCCTACAATCAGACCTCTGATACTTCTAGGTAGTAGAGGGTTGTTATTTCGTTTCGATGTATTTTCATCCCACGATAAATCTTTGACTTCCATCGTTTTTCAATAAAAATCTTTTCGTATTCAAAACGATACGAAAATGAGTAACAATCTGTATTGCGTAAAGTGTAAGTCAAAAACCGAAACGAGAGATATTCAGAACGTCGTTAGTAAAAATAATAGGAACATGCTTCGAGGCGTTTGCGCCGTGTGCGGAACGACAAAAACTCAATTCGTGAAAGGAACTCCTTCACACGGAGGAGATCTAGTCGGTTCACTAAATTCAGTTACGAGAAATATTAAACTACCGTGGGCTAAATTTCCAGGCGAGATGCATCTACCAGGTCATTCGTTTACCGGTCCCGGCACTAGATTGGATTTGAGACTGAATCCTGATGGGAGTCCCAAAGATTGGAGTAAACCCGTTGACAGAGTAGATAACGCTGCGTATCATCACGATTTAGCTTACGACAGGTATTCGGATACCGCCACTAGGAATGTCGCCGACAGAACGATGATAGACGAGTTGAATAATATTCCTAATCCTACTATCAGAGAGCGCATCGAAAGAGCGGTAGTGAAGCCTGTATTGTCCGCCAAAGCGAGTCTCGGTCTAGGTTTGGAGTCTTCAAAAAACTACAAGAGGAAAAGAAGTTGAAGTGGACTGATGAACTAGCGAATGAATTGCACAAACCCGCGGTACATCGTTTTCAGAAAAGGAAGGTTTACGTCGGGGGTATTGATGATATATGGGCGGCTGACCTGGTTGATATGCAGGCATTTGCCGAACAGAACGATGATGTGAAATATCTGTTATGCGTCATAGATTTATTTTCTAGATACGGTTGGATCGCTCCATTGAATGATAAGAGCGGTGACTCCGTTTACAATGCCTTCGCGAAGATATTTACGAGCAGCGGACGAAAACCCCAGAAACTCTGGGTTGACAAAGGGACTGAATTCTATAATAAACGTGTAAAGTCTTTGGGAGTCGAGCTGTATTCGACTGAAAATGAAGAGAAATCATGCGTCGTTGAGAGATGGAACAGGACGATGAAAGAAAAGATGTACAAATATTTTTCAGCTAATTCTACGAGAAGATATGTAGACGTGTTGGAAGAAATGGTTAGCATTTACAACAACGTTAGACACAGTTCTATACAAATGACGCCTGCTAAGGCGAGTATGAAGGCAAATGAAAGAATCGTGTGGTTGAATTTATACGGCGGCCTACACCCTACGCGCGTCAAACCAAAGTTTTCAGTAGGCGACAGCGTTAGAATCACTAAGAAAAAGAAGACCTTTGAAAAGGGTTACACGCCGAGATGGACTGAAGAAGTATTTACAGTATCGCAAGTACAATACACAGATCCACCAACTTATAAAATTACTGATTGTAATGATGAGGAAATACAGGGTTCATTCTACGAAGAAGAGCTACAAAAGACTACTCAAGAAATATTCAGGATCGAAAAAGTTATTAGAACACGCGGGAAGAAATCTCTCGTAAAGTGGCTCGGATACCCAGACTCATTCAATTCTTGGATCGATAATGAGGCATTGATGACTTTACCTTAGTGCCTACACAGGCCGACAACGCACGACACTACAGAAATTAGTCCCTGTAATTACGCGTTGACTCGGCTGTGGGTTGCGCGATCTTATCGATACTGCGGGGATTTCCAATAGTTTCGATATGAGTCATTGGCAAGAGGGCGGGTGGCGAATTGAGATAACATAGGTTCGTGGGCGGGGAGGTTGAATGGACCTATGTTAGGTTCGTGCACGACGATTTGGACCTATGTTAGGTCCGTGCACGGGGACTTTAGGTTGGCGAATTGGGCCTATGTTGGACCTGGACTTTAGGTTCTTGGCCCAGCCGCTTAGTTTTGCTCTGTTTAGCCTACCAGCCTCAGGAATCGAATATACTGGAAGCGTTTGTGTTCCAGCTCCGATCAACGTCTGAACTGTTGTCGGAACTGTGGTCGTAGTAGTAGTTGGAGTTGAAGGAAATGTTGACTGATTTATGGCAACGCAAGTCCTTCCATTTACTACGTTGTTCTTTATTTCATCAAGGCTGCTGAAATTGTAGGCGTAGAAATAGTTCTCCTCACTTGGCTGAGTCACGATTGACCTTAACAGTGCTTCGTTGACCTGTGAGTATGAGCTGTCACAATGTTATTGTTGCGATATGACATGATCTTCAATCATGATGATGTGCAATAGTAAATACATAGTAAATAAAAAAATTAGTAGTTAAACTTATTTCTCAAATCAACTTTATGCATCAATGTCTCTAGTTTTAACTAGACGATGGAGACGACTAACCTATGCCGTCTCTGGAAAAAATCAGAGTTTACATCGGACTCATGAGTGTCCGGAATTTGTATTTGCCGCTAAAGTTTGTATAAGTTTTACTGAAGCCATTGAAGCACAACCATCAAATTCACCATTTTTAGCCACGCTAAATATTGGGTGTGAACCGAAAGAGTCTACAGCATATTTTGCTATAAAACTAAAATACAGAAGACACCGCTTTGGTGGAACTGATATGGAACTTTTATAGTTGCAGATCTTTTTTACTGCTTGAAAATAGTAGAAGACATGGCTTACGTCATTTGTGACTCCGACCGCAATGATTTTGATGTTAGCCTCCTTTATCCTATCGACCTCTCCCTGTAGTTTATCGGCGTCGATGGTGGGAACACCGTCTGTAATGAGTATGAGGATGTTGGTTATATTGGGTCGATTGCCGTACTTCGGATCAAAGAGACGAGTCCTTGCAATGTACAGACCACCTGTTGTGTTCGTCCGATAACCCTTGTAGCTTACGAGATCCAGTGCAGAAAGAACTTCTGCCTCCGTTCGGTATTCGTTGAAGTCGAAATCCAGATATCCTTCGTCGCCTGAATTTTAAGAAGAATAAGCTGTAGGCCTATAACAGTCTCTTAAGCCAACCTAAGAGGCAGCCATTGTCATTAGGTATTAGCGACTTCATTTTTCTCAGTCTCGGCATATGACGGCAGGGTCGGACTCTCTCTCACCCTCTAGTTTTCATACTGACAGATAACATAGCCTACTCATTCTGGCTGAGTTGCTAGGGATGCAGATGGAGTGGAACCTTTGAAAACAAAATAATTTATGACCTGGCGGATATCTAAATCCAACTCTGGGTTGACAGAACACATGCTAACCACCAGACTAGCCGCACTCACTTTTAAACAAGGCAACAAAACACAAAAAGCCTCTCATTCAATTCTTTGGTTGTATATATAATTATTTTTTATTTGTTTGAATGTATTAATCTTGCCATGTACAGTGCTGTGCGTTTGCTAGTGCTTCTCAATAAAGGATATACTTACTTAATTACTTACTTATTGCTAGGCAAATAAATGTTTTGAGCAACAAACTGTCACCTGGCGGTTATGCGTGTATGGGCAATGAGGCGGAAGAAGCAGGCCTAGTAGATGGGTTTGGTTGGGAGGAGTTGTTTGTTCAGGACGTGGTTTATGTTCGTCAGGACAGCTCTAAAGGGGCAAGACTATTGTTTGCTTTATCGCAGAGTTGTTCAAACGTCTGGGAGTTCTCATGGAGGCATTGCAATAAAGAGCTCTGTTGGACTTAAAACAATCATTTATAAGTATCATGCTTCAAAATTTCTAGATGAGAACTTACTGAAGTCGACGACACCAATGTGAGTGCTATTTGGTCCAACGTCAAGTCTACGAACTAAGTCTTTAACGAAGTTGATGATGAGCAGCCAGTTGTTCCCTCCCGGAGGATCTTTGTCTCTTATGCTTCCAGAATTATCTATCACAAAGGCCACGTCAGCTGAGCACGCTGTCCAAACGAAAATTGACATTTATATGACAACAATGAAAAGATGAGCATATCTCAAAGTCTTTTGTAGTTTTTATATAGACAAATTTACTGAGAAATATTCCTGACATGACGAGTAATTTATGCAAAATCTAAGTCTTTCATAATTTATTGCTTAGTTTTAATGATTTTTCATATGTTAATTTATTATACTTTATTGTCTTATATTTTATATCGACGGATTTTAAAATGGATGCAGTTGTTTCTTGAGACCGGCTGGTCTCTTTCTTTTGCACATTATGCAACAACCATGTCTTCTCTTCTCATGCAATAACCCGTGGCATCATAGGCCTATCTACAGGACTGTGCTTTATCACAGCAAAAGCCTTTCAGAAGCGCTCCCTGTACCAGCAACCCGAGGGAAAAGGCAGGATTTTGGCTTAGAAAAAGATGAGGAGAGACTACCAGAAAGGATGATGGAGCGGACCGGTGGAGGAAGTCCATTCCACAGAGAAGGACCTAGGCAGGCGAAGGATCTGGATTGAGCCATCGCAGTCCTGACACGGGGAACAAAAAGGTCAAGCCGATCAGAGGATCGAAGTGGTAGTTGTGAGGTGAGTATTGTCGGTTCTAACAAAATAATCATTCTACACTTACCAAAACCCGTTGACTGACTGAGGACAGGTCGAGGTGCGGAATGTACCAAAAGCAGCCGTTGAAGGAAACAGAGACTGCAAGCCGCTGTTAGTACAGATAACCAGGAATTCATGTCTGCTGAACACAAGAAAACATCAAGTCTTTAAAATTCAATTTCTCACAATCCACAGACTCGCTATGTTTGCCCATCAATGTAGGCCCTATAGCCTATGAAATATAATATGGTACTTCCAGGTTCAGCGAATGACAATATAAATTCCAAGACATTTTCACGACTTTAATTTTGCGATTTGTTGCCTATTTCCAATAGAGTCCCATAAATTTGTAAAGTAAGAAATTAAGAAAAATTAAGATAAAGTTAACGTATGCAAATTCAAAGACAATCCTTTTCACAGTGAGGAATAAATTCAAGTCTTATAGGAATTACTCAAAAATAGAAAAGATAATCTGAACCATTGCATAATAATATTATAGTTATTGCATGTTTACTAATTCTATTGCTCTTCGCAAAGACTAAATCTGGCTATGTGACCTTTCAGACCCATTTTTATATCGAATAAAATAGAACAGAGGGATCTAAATAGACATGCTGTGTGCTGTTATTCTTGTTATTCTTCAGCACATATAAAATTCTTACTTGTTCACAGTGCCTATAACACAATCTAGGGTAACGACAATAGCTGCATTGAACTTCAAACAGCAGGAGTAATCAGGTTGGAAAAGCAGAGAATGTGTAAAAACTCTTTATAAATTATTCCTCGGAGCACAGGCGCACTTGCATTGCGAGCAACTACTCGATTTACATGTATTCTTATAACATCACACATTGTTGTGCTAAGTGATGTAATATATTCGTTCGTAATGACATTTTGACATCATAAAGGCTAGCGCAGAGCGCGTCTCTGAGTCGATACCTCGAAGGGATGCTATATAAAATTAATGCTCAATTACAATTACAATATACAACATTCAATACATAAAAGTGTTAGCAAGGGCAGAACAGAATCGTGGTGTCCAGAGGAAAACTTGCGGGCAATTGGTCCTTAGATCTACCGCTGTTTATTATAAAACATCTAACCAAAAGGCAGAGTCAAACCTTCTGCTAAAATGCTACTTGAAGCTCGAAGAAGGTTGCAAAACCTGCAACCTGTAGCGGTTACTCCCTGGTGTGTTATTTATTTCAAATTAAAATTAAATATTGATCCTAACAATTATAGTAGTATAACAATATAATGAGTAACAAGAGCAAACTGTGAAATAACTGTTTTATCATCTTATATTGCGACACATTTTCTTACATCCCAAGCGTTCAGGCATGACTGTGACTGAATAATGCAAAACAACGCAGTACATAGGCCTACATGCACAGCCTACACGTTTTGTATGCATGTCGATACCGAAATCCAATTAAATTCGCATATTGAAATAATTTAACGTCTAGTCTCAATCTGAGGCCCCAGTACGTCTAAGTGCTTGATCGTTTAAATTGGCTTATTGCAATGCCTCATCTGTCAGGTGACCACGCGTGGCTGCGATTGCTATATATGTATTATAGGCCTACCTGGCTTGACCAGCTATGACTTACCTTCCTGTGAGCTGTCCAATGCACTTAACATTGTTCTGCAGTTATTCAGCAGTGGGTGAAATTTAATTGCGTCCACAAGCACAGTCTAACATTTAGGACGCATGTGTATTGAACCGTGTCAAAGAGCAGCAACAATGCGATTGCCGTCATTTGCAGTCGAGAGGAGGCGCTATTTATGAGGTCAATGAAACACTATTATGTAGTAAATCTAGACAATCAACGATAAGTTGATCTGCTTCTGCTGACGCGCCGAAATACACTTGAGCCCACACAGTCAGTGAACTTAAGTATGGAGTTATACTCTAAATTGTTGTATGATGACCAATATGCTCATAAACTGGAGCTAATATTAAATTACATTGCATTGTAATGTATAATCTGTATACGTACTACTCCTAGTTTAAATGCCGTATTAATTTTTGTTTATAAAATTCTTAAACTTTTCTCCAATTAAGTTGGAAAGTGTACATGTAAATCTGTGACAATTTTATTTCACCAGCGCTTCGCTATATTGCATTTCATTGTCATGTAGCGAAATCATGCTGCATCTAATCTACTGAAAGGGAAAAGTCATGCCTATCAGAAATACTTCTATTTTATTGCTGCTTTTGACACCATTGACTACCAGCTACGGCTTTTCAGAATCAGAAAAGGTGTTGGTGTGTCTATAAAAAAGTAAGTAAGTATATTTTTTTTATTAAACCAATTGCATATCCGCACTCTGGTGTACATACGTCTTAACAACAATCAACTGTCAACAAGAGTACAACATTCTAACAATAAACGTCTTGCGCTGTAAATTATCTGCAAGAGGTACACAATGGTCGTGCGATCGCGGTCGCAGGGTATATTGTTGGGACTTTTTGGTAGAAGTAATCTATGTTCATCAGGACCGCAGAGAAAAGACGGGTGTCAGCTTCAAGGCAAAGTCGCTCAAATGTTGGGTAGTCGTCAGGAAGATACCGGAGGCGAATAATAGCTTGCTTATTACTGACTGAAGTCGGCATCTATCCTGTTGTCCCGCAAACCCTCACCATGCCAGGGCAGCATAGAGTAAATGAGCCACTGCTGTTGCACGTACTACATCATAAAGCTGCAGACCCTTGAGGCCATGCGCAGCAAGAATGCGCAGGGCATACATCGATTGTCTTGCCTTACGGCATGTTCGGGTTATACGCGGCTCAAAGCTGAGAACTTCTGTAAATGTAACCCCTAGGACATGCAGGCTTGACACCCTAGTCAATCACGGGGTGACATACTGGTGTCTCGCAGGGGTCTGTACCCGATCTCTTGTTTTTTGCAGTCTACATTTCACCAATCGGCCGCGCGTCCTATTCTTTGGAGTCAAGTCACATCATTTCACCGACGATACTTAGTTTCCTTGGTCTGTTACCCACTGATCATTCCGCCAAGGTAAAAAGTTGAGGAGAGCCTCTCCTCTTTGCATGTCTAGTTCTGCCTCAATGGTTTTACCTTAAACACAGATAATTGCTTTGAAAAGCAGATGAAAAACTGTTACGATGATAACTTAAGATTTTCTTTGGTACAAGTTCAAGAGAATCGTTCTTATTATTCTAATTATACTAATAATATATTTAAATACAGATTCATTTCAGTAGAATAATTCCGATACATCTCAATGCCAACTCTAAACGCATCTGTGTGAGGAAGTTTAACCTCTTTGATCTTGGACATCTTGGAGTCTTTATTATTCTAAATCCTGACTTCAACTCTTAAAACATTCTTGTGCAAGAAGTTTATCCTCGCGCACCTCCTTTCAGTTTGATATGGGTGACCGGTCATATGCAAATTTATTGGGGATAGGGTTTAGGATAATGGTAACACTCTGGCACGTCGAGGCAACGGACCCGAGAGCGCTTCCCGGTACCCTCCCTAAGGTCGACTCAGCCTTTTCGTTCGCTAGGTGGCGTTGAATAATTGAGTGGTAGGACGTGATGGGCGCCTTGTATGGCTGCCAAACAGTTAAATTTGAATCTTGTAATAACTTGTGATCATCCGTTCATACTTGTCAGTTTGAAACATTAAAAGAAGATTATTATTATTATCATCATCATCATCCATCGTCGTCATCGTCATCGTCATCGTCATCCATCGTCATCCATCATCGTCATCCATCATCCATCATCCATCATCGTAATCGTCATCGTCATCGTTAACCGTCATCCATCGTCATCGTCATCATCATCCATCGTCATAATCGTCATCGTCATCGTCATCGTCACCGTCACCGTCACCGTCATCGTCGTCGTCGTCATCATCATCATCATCATCATCATCATCATCATCATCATCATCATCATCATCATCATCATCATCATCATCATCATCATTATATATCTCTAGCGTGCACTGATAAAAGTACTTTGGCATTTATTCAACGAGTTACACAAGTCTGAACCATTACGTGCCGCTTGCATTTCAAATACACAATTTTAATACTGCAAAATCTAATAGTAAGAATACAAGATTCCAAAACAAATCTGCACTTCCTCCAATTAACTAGACAATTCTATGTTCAAGTAGGCCTAGTGATTAGTCTCAATCCATTACGCAGTTCAAAATATACAGTTCATTAGAGGATAACATAGAAATGAGTGTAAAAGAGTCTAAATCTGGAAAACAGAGATTTTAATCAAAATATAAAATCTTAATCCAAGAGAATATGGAATACTCACTAAACTACGCCTTTAGACAGTCGTCCTGTATTTGGTAGTTAAGCAAATCATCCAAGAGTTACGCCAGGTTTCGAAGAATAAAGTTCCAGTGTATGATAATTAATTGCAAGCAGCAATTCAAATGTACAGTTGTCGAATTCGTCAACAAACGTTCCGCCATTTTAGCCTGCGATGCCGCTTCATTGTGATTGCTCAAATCATTTAGCCCAAGACGTGTGAACTGCTTTCAGATTTTCAACTGAGCGCCGTCAGCTATCTTTATAACTTGACCGAAATATTTTAACTAGTTTTTTTTTCAAAAAAAATAATACAGTTCAAGATGCTACATTTTTTTTTACAATAATACCAAAGCTGTGCTATTCATATACTTTTCCTATGATGTGTGCTCTATGTATACAAGCGACGGAAGTTATTTAACACTGGGCAAAGCTCCATAATAGCTAAATATACATGAGCTCAAACATGTGACAGCCACTGCAATGATTTAAACGCCCATAGAGCACGCGACTCTACCGCAGAATAATGTATCAATACCACGTCTTCAGTACAATACGAGCAGATGGCACGGTCGACTGAGTCCTCTGCCAGTTGCTCCGAACAGGTAGAACAGAGCCACGCGTGCATCGCAGAATCCTAGCTCAGCCTAATGACCCCGGTGAACGAACCAACAACGAGGTCCAGATGACACGAGGCTATCTATGTCAACTTCAAAGGGCTTATTTAATCTAATGACTCAATAGCTCTGTTATCATAATAAACAAGGAGTCATTCGATGGTCATTCCGAGGGAAAGCGTAGTCGAAGGCATTGCCCGTTGCAGAAGCCAGGTCGAAATCTGATGCAAGAAAAGTTAACAGTAGCCTAACCGTATACTGAAGTACAGGATCATATCCAGTTATATTCATTCACTCATAGATTTATATAGCGCCCCTTCGGGCAGTGGCGTAACGAAGGGTTTCAGCGCCCAGGGCCAAGAGTTGATGACTGCGCCCCCTTTTAATTTTCTTGCTGACTTTTAATCGTTCTTTTCATAGTAATGTGTACCACTGAAAGCTATATTTGCGCCCCTCTGGAGCGGCGCCCTGGGGCGGCTGCACCCCTCTGCCTCCCCCCTTCGTTACGCCACTGCCTTCGGGTTACTGCTCAATAGCGCTCCCGCCACAATCCCGCATCTATAGGTCTAGCTAGATAGGCTAATTATATGCGCTAATTAATACTGTCGTGCGTTGTTATTGAATATTTGTCTAGCACCTCTCGAAGTCGTTGTCCTATAACATCTTTAAGGACGGTTAAGTTCCTACGAAGGCGAATGATGATCGAACAGCTGGAAATATTCCATTTGTAGGCCATCATTCATTCATCGAAACCTATCAACAAAGCTTGAAGGTTAACAAGGTTTTCCGGGTTCCTGGTCTCTGCTGAATCCAACGTGTTTCCACAGATAAAGTGAACATAAAACAAAATCATTATAAGGAACTACCGTGACATGCCTTGCCATACCTTCGCTCACCTTTACTCATCTAGGGTTGAAAGATTGTAGAGTGCAAAGGTAGTGATTTTAGAAGACGTTTGCATTTGATCACTATAGTTGTGTTCCCAAAGTGTGAAATTCACACGAGCAACTCAAGTATTGTTTGCATGCATCTATCCGGACATTAATTACATCAGAGTTGCACCGTAAAACCGTGGCACGTGGAGTAACTTGCAACTGACCCGTAACGTCGTAAAACCAGAAATTGCTTTCTCAGTCCTTCACCTCTTGTTACCTTTTGGCTTAAGACTATGATTGCTATTTAATTGGAACGCATTCCAGAGAAGAACGGCAACGGTAAATATAGCAGGACATAAAACTTAATAGAGAGAATATAGGCTATCACAGAATGTGGAATGTCAGTCTGACGGTTGACTCCTGTTCGATTTTAATATACAGGGAGGTTCAAGAAAATGTATGCAAAAGAAAAACAATAAGACTCAGCCTAGTTATCGAGCTGAAAAACTTCAGATAACACAAAAACAGTATCGATTTTAATCAGTTTAATCAGTGATACCGAGGAAGATTTGCTTGCAATTTTTACTCTCGACTGCCTTCAATTAATTGTGTCGGACCATCTGTTTGGAATAGTTTATACCACGACATCCGTCAATAGACTATCACATTTACCATCATTAAACAATCAAGGCGTGTGTATCTAATTGACCAAAACAGATAATTAGGCCTAATATGCGATTTTTGCTTTACTTGTAAAGGTTTTGGCTTACTTTCACATTTTTTTCTGTAGCAGATCTGATTAGGATTCAGAGTCCTGTTGGCCTAATATTATTAGGATGATTACATGTCATTTTGCAGCTATTTCATGGAATATGGGCTACGATAATAAGCGGGGTTTGGACCCTTCTGAGTCTTCCCAGCATTACTGTAGGCCCTACATTGTGTTCATTGTTATCTGCTGTTTGTTCTAGGAACAATTAACGAATGATTATTGTGTATAAGATTTAAGTTTACAGATAAAACAAACAATTGTTTTATTTAAAAAATCTCTCTCTCTTTTTATCAAATACCTTACGTGATGCATAAATTTCAAATGCTAAAAATGCTAAAAAGTATTTTCTTTCTATGAGTGTTGCATTAATACTACTCAGAAAACACTGACATCTTTCAACTCAGGACTATTAGATTGCAGACTGTTAAAGTTCTTGGAACTGACACAAAATAATAAAAATGACTTTTTAATGTACTTCGAATTGCACCACTCCTATAACCGTAGACTCTACTCATCCATTTAGAAAAATATATAATTGTATGCATGTATGTATATATGTATGTATGTATGTATTTATGTATGTATGTATTTATATATGTATGTTTGTATGTATGTATGTATGTATGTATGTACTTATGTATGTATGCATGTATGCATGTATGTACGTATGTATGTATGTATGTATGTATGTATGTATGTATGTATGTATGTATGTATGTATGTATGTATGTATGTATGTATGAATGTATGTATGCATGTATGTATGTATGTATGTATGTATGCATGCATGTATGTATGCATGTATGTATGTTTGTAAGTAGGTATGTATGTTTTTGTGTATGAATTCATGTATGTATATATGTATGTATGTATTTGTGTATGAATTCATGTATGTATGCATGCATGCATGCATGTGTGTATGTATGTATGTATGTATGTATACATACATGTATGTATGTATGTATGTATGTATGTATGCATGTATGTATGCATGTATGTATGTTTGTATGTTTGTATGTATGTATGTATGTATATATGTTTGCATGTATGTATGTATGTGTGTGCATATGTAAATATCCGTGACTAATAGTTTTGTGCCTTTGTACAAAAGTACCTCTCGAGATCGCGTTGAATATGACTGTCTACAGGATCCCATTATAGAAATATATAATTATTTCAACGTGAACCGACTCGGGTGAAACCTTTCGTACACTCAATGAAGGTGCATATAGTGAACATGTTGCCGTTTGTCCGTATGCCTATTTATCTATGTTTGGTTGCTTGTTTGCGTGTGTAGGCCTATTTGCTCTGCGGGCGATAGCCTGCTGTTCACCTGTTCTGCTGCTTTTCACTGCTTCATCGCGGTCCCTCCCAATTCGCGTCGGCTCTTTCTTTGTACGGAAAGTACAATTAGTTTTTGAGGGACGAAGCTTATAAAAACTTGTTGTAGCTGAACTGCATTATTGTCGCGATGTGGTTTTGAACTAAATCTGTGCTGTTTTATTCTGTCAAACAATCATTTCATAGCTTCAATAAGATGCAGGTTTAAGCCATGGGTCCATGAAATAACGGGTAGCAGTGTCAGATCTCGAAGTTCACACACAGATTGAGAAGCATACCATCATTTTAAACACGGTTTTTCCTTTTAATTCTGAACACAGTATCAGCCGTCAACATCAAACATACGCCTTTTGTTGTAATAATGGTCGCCAGATTGCGTCATCGTTGCTGGATATAATATTTTATGCACCTGGACACTATTACTATAAAGCTCATTAAAAACGTTGCACCATCAATTGCATATATGTCAGGCCACACATGCGGCTGAGACTATTATTGTATAGCTGTTAAAGTAAGTAGGTCTGCGTTTGTAGGCTGAGCAGTAACTGCCCCGTGTACTGGAACAACTGAAATGGAACAGACTGGCGAACGCCACACAGTGACAAAAAAACAACATTAGTATTGCGTGCTAAGACGATATCCACAATGAAGGCATCACCCAGCTGAACTTACGTCGGTTATTGAAGCTATTCATTCGCTCTGAGGTTCACACCAACAACAATTTCAATATGCTTTTATTGTATTTAGAAGAAACCTTCTCTCAGTCACGTATCGTTGAATGTGATTACAGTTTGTCAGTTTGACTAAGACGAATTATAGAAAGACAGAAGCCACTGAGGCATCAACGGAGGCTTAACTTTAGCCAACTCGTGTAACGGTCTCAACCAGACTACAAACTGCAAAACCCATAATGCTATAAATATACGAGGAATAGTAAGGAAAAACGCGACGAACATAACTCTATTGTATTGTATTCAAGCATTTATAAAACGCCTCTAGCAGGGTGAACCGTTCAGAGGCGCTCCCAGTGTGCAAGGCCACGAGAGATGAAATAGGTTTTGAGTAATGCGAGTGAGGAGGAGGGGTTACCAGCAAGAATTTGAGAGCGAGTAGACAGAGACGGCACACTCCAAAAGGAGGGACCAATTGAGATAAAGGACCGAGACTGAGTCATAGCTGCTCTAGTATGAGAAACTAGAGATCAAGTCTGTTTGAACAACTAAATGGACGGTGCGAGGACGCTGAAAGAGGTTAGAATACATCAGCTAGATATTTCGGGCAAGACCCGCCGTTGTGCCTTGAAGACTAAAATGAGGATTTTAAATTTAATGCTTGCAAAGACAGGAAGCCAGTGCAGTTGTTCAAACATGAAGGTAGAAACTGAGAATAGCGCGGTATGTACGCTATAAGGACCGACTGCAGAGGTGAAAGACGAACCGTGGGAAGACCAATCAGAAGGGAATTACAGAAGTCAATCACGTAGATAATCAACTGGAAGTTAGAATTAGTGTATTTATATAAAGAAGACGCGACATTTGTCTGTAACTAGACTTTCGTACTCGGCGATCTTCCTGGGTGATTAGGCATAGAGCTTTGCCAAGTTGCGCCATCTGCCGAGTCGCCCGGATTCAACGGACTTAAACGGTCTTAATGTCAAAACGTGTCATCTTAAAATTTCATATCGGTATACGGTTCAATTCACGAAGTGTAATTTTTCAGGTCTTCTTCTGGATGAGTAACCTACTCCGCTTGATTTTGAATATTAGGGCCTAGTCCCGCCTTCGGATCACGTGATTTTTTGACATGACATTGTCTCTCAAGAGAAATGCCAGATGAATCCGCAATTTGTATATTTGTATATTTCGTATGACGTAAAGAGAAATCAGAAATGACGGCGAAATAGAGAAACTTTAAATGTCCATATCTCGGAATCGAAAAGAAATTTTGAACTGAAATAGCTGTTTGACCTAGAAATTCGCTGGAGAACGTTCGGTAAAAATGTTATGTTGGTGGAGTGCTCCATTCGCGAGTTTTGTGTAGGACAGACAAACAGACAAACTTTGAGAATTATAGTATAGATTCAACAACTTTACAAGCCTACTGTTTTTGTACTGTATGTAACCTGTTGAAAAGGTAAAGGCGAGCCCTCCACTTATGGCGAACTCATTGATATCTAATGCGCTATTTAGTGTAGAACACCTATTTTGGAGGCGTAAGCCTAAACAAGTCGTAATTTATCGCGAGACAAAATTGCGGAACAATGTGTTCTTTAAGGGATTACTCATTGACGTCGTCATGTGGCTGTACTGGAAATGTGTGCTATTGCTAAATAATGATCAATAAATCTCTCTATCTGTCTGTGTGTGTCTCTGTCTGTCTGTCTGTGTGTGTGTGTCTGTCTGCCTCTGTCTCTCTCAAAAGCTATATCTGTGTTCGTAGTATTATAGACTCGCATCTTTTTTGACATAATTAGTTGAATATTGTTAGTTTTGGTGTGCCATCGATTAATGTCTTGTGGAAAATGGCTCCAGTAATAGAAGCTACTAAGTACACGTGTAGGCCTAATAGTAGGCCTAATCACGTATTCAAGAAGCAACATAGCAGGTTATTTTGGAATAGAGATCATTCGATATTAGTTCATTTCTCGTCATGCTTTACAATGTTATTTTCCTGAGCATTCGGCCTGTGATTCAGTACTTTACTGTATCTTTAGTGTAACTTCATTGGCAGTATTAATGAAACTTTCTTCCGTATTTTGTTCAAAACATTTAACAGCATTTGGCTGTAAGGCATCGCTATGATTTTTCCTGACGCAGGTTTTGCCGCCTCTTAACTGAGAAAGCTGTGGTCTCATCACAGACGCAACGGTGACTGCCTTCCATTTCTCTGTACAACGTTTATTCGCTTGGTTCCGCCACGTGCTGTGACATGATTATGTGACTCAATTGTGCTTAAAGGCCAAGTTTCAGCTCGGACATTCTTCTGGGAAACTACTTAGGGAGCCAACCCTTGTAGGCGTGACTAATAAAGACCTGCTGGCCAATGAGCATCTACATCAATTCTGCCTGCAGGCAGCTTAGCATGGTAGCTAGTACCGGGCTGCTAAACTACACCGAGGTACAGTGTCCAGCTGACCTACAGGTGTGAAATCGCTCTATGCAGATTAGCTAGCTCGTATATATCGTCTCTTTCATTGATTCAAATCACAATCAGCCGGGGCTGGTTTATATTGTACCACAATGTCTAAGCCTTGTATTTCAAGCTTGGCAGTGGGTAAACCGAAATGGCACTCCTACCCCCACGAGGCAAATCACTCCGGTGTTGATTCCTTTGAAAATGCATATAGGCCTACAACAGAACTCTATACAGAGTCTGTATTTGCTAGCACTTTGCAAAAGTACAACCTAACAATTCATGTTTGTAGGCCTACTTAACTGGTGTAACCTACATTCGTATGTCTAGTGTTCTTCAGGTCATACGCATGTCATTATCAGTCAGGCCACTAACGGCATCAATTCAAATAATTATGAAGTTATGCTCTGTGGTGGCACTGAAAGTGTGCGAGTTTATATAAGGAATTGTCCAATTGCAATGGAACACTCTTGCAGTAGGCAGTGTTTCCGTTAACGCCCAAATGGCCGTTTTTACACCCGTAAAAACCCTCTAAAACGTCCAAATGTTTCGGTGTGATAGCCGAAAGCAATGAGCTACGTCCAACAAATTCCGGGTCAGGGCGTAAATACGTCCTCTTTTTGGACTGTAACGGAAAAACTGGCAGTAGGCCTACAGCATCTAACACCAAAGAATGAATACTCGAAAGGGCATTTCCAAGGTCCATTAGCACCTGGCATGTGACAGCACATAGTTCTGCTATATCAACACAGCTTAGGCTGACCAGTTGAGATACCCAAATGTAAGATGAGGCTGATTGTGATACACGAGCTAGCTAGCTAATCTGCATAGAGCGATTTCACACCTGTAGGTCAGCTGGACACTGTACCTCGGTGTAGTTTAGCAGCCTGGCACTAGCTATCATGCTAAGCTGCCTGCAGGCAGAGTTGATGTAGATGCTCATTGGCCAGCAGGTCTTTATTAGTCACGCCTACAAGGGTTGGCTCCCTAAGTAGTTTCCCAGAAGAATGTCCGAGCTGAAACTTTGCCTTTAAGGCTCGTTCATAGAGGACGTTAAGAATTGATGATGCACTTTGAACGCCTTCCTCCCCAAGTCTGCGTTTACAACACCCTACTCTTTCCTTTTTTTGTCTGTCTGTCTGTCTGTCTGTCTGTCTGTCTATCTATCTATCTATCTATCTATCTATCTATCTATCTATCTATCTATCTATCTATCAGCTGTCTAATTTATACATCGCCCTTAAAGTTAACTACTCAAAGGCGCTCCCGACCCAGGCAAAGAGAACAGTCTGAAATAGTTTGTAAAAAGAGCCAAACAGGTCCCGCGGGAGAGAACGCAGATCAGAGGGAAGGCTATTCCAAAAGGAAGAACCAACGATCGAAAAAGTCCTACGCTGTCGAGCAAGCGGAACCATAAAGTCACCTATAGAGGCCGAGCGCAGAGATCGGCGACCAGAACAGACTGAGGTCAAGGTGAAGAGCTCTCGAAGATAAACTGGTGCTCTGCCCAGGACACAATGCCAGGCGATAGAGGAAACTCTATAATGGATGCGCTGCTGGACAGGGAGCCAGTGGAGGACATCCCACATACAGACAGAGATGTGGTCGAACCTAGGGAAGCCGCCAATCAGGCAAGCAGCGGCCTGCAGAACTCCCCACCCCCACCCAGGGATGCAGACGGACCTGCGAAAGACCGCAGTAGAGTGAAGAGCAGTAGTTCAATCGATTAACAATAAAGGCATGGACCAGGACTGAATAGGAAGAAAGAGAGCGAGAAATAGCCCGCAACTGACGCATGTGATAATAACAGGAGCGCGTCAAAGCCGTAATATGCTTGGCACAAGACAGTTCTTTGTCCTGTATAACCCCTACGTTACGGACAGAGGTGGGAAAAGCAAAGGAAGGGAACTCAGCAGAAAGGGACCACAAGTCCAGCTTGTCCAGTTGCTGACAGATATATTTATGTCATCTTGTGTAACTACGACCGAAAAGCTGTTATGCAGTCTGATAAAAAGCAAAATGTTAATGAATATACTTAAAATAATAGATCAACATAGAAATTGTACAGTCCAGCTTAACTAATTATGCATTTTGTCTCAGTCAAAAGTTCACTGGAGTGATGAAGTGCTTCGCTGATGAATTCCCAAATTGTCACGACTATTCATTGGCTTTGTTGTCGAAATCTGTCGCTAAATTCTTAGTCACACAGTTAAAGAAGCGTCTCGCGATCAATGACATCATATTGTGGCCACCGGAAAGATGCCCTCACCACAGACCTGATCAGCGAAGTTGTCGATGTGAAATATTCAAAACATATTTTTGAAATATAGTGATTGTTCGCATTTAATCCGGCTCACAGTATTTATTTTTCTCTTTTTCTTTATTCAACATTATGCAACAGTTATACGCCGCACAATCTGTATTGACGTAGCATTGATTTAGGCCTAGCACCTTCAAAAATCACTGGAAAAAGCTACTCACTAGCATAAAAATATCAACAGCTTCAGACCTCTGGTGGTTCGCGCATGCTCCATCATGTCTTGGTGACATATAACTTCAACTTCATCATTGTCCAAGTAATAGAAGTTACAGGTGGTAAGTGAAGAATATTTCAACAGCTCTGCATAGCAGTCATGTCAATGGGAAATGGCGGCTGTTTTGTGGTTACAGTCATCGACAAAAAACACTCAAAATCTATGACTTTCATTAGGAGTCACTCTGACACCAGACACAGGACAATTTAAGATACACTGTAAAATGATGCGACACGCAGATATATCGGAATAAAATTGAAGTTCTCTGCAGATGGCGATTATCATCCAATCAAAGCTCAATGTCATAAATGGGGTAAAATTAACAAAAGTACACAAGGTACTCGTATATTAACCAGTTTCCTGTTTGCAAGGAAAGTATCTCAGAGAACGAATCTAAAATAGTTCGAGAAATGTATCGTTCTGGGGATCATCATAGTAGTGATTATACGAATGATCCATGAATTCCGTTTCAATTTCAAACGTTTGATCACAGATTCCACAACCATAAGGTCTCGAAAAGATATTATTTATATCATGACCAACTGATGACTCAAATCCAGAACATTGTTTTTCATCTGACCTTGGCTTCCTATCTTTCCTGGAAGACTTAGTTTCATTAGCTGGTGAATTCTTCCTGTCAAAACTGTCAGAAACACTGAATTTATTTGGTTTTTCTCCAGAGTGAGTTCTTGCATGTACTTTCAGAGTCCGACTATTTGCAAATGCTTTGTGGCATAAACAGCACTCGTACTGCTTCCCTCCACTATGGACTCTAGGATTTTCAGAAAGATTCAAATGATGGGAAAACCTTTTGTTGCAAAACAGACAAATGTATGGTTTTTCTGCTGTATGGGTCCTTTTATGTTTACGAAGAGCTCTTCTCAGTTCAAACGCCTTGGGACATAAGTTGCATTTGTGTGATTTTTCTCCATTGTGGGACCTTTTATGTTTACCAAGAGTCTTTCTCAGTTCAAACGCCTTGGGACATAAGTTGCATTTGTGTGGTTTTTCTCCAGTGCGGGTTCTTGTATGTTTCTGAAGCCGACACCTAAATGGAAAGCCTTTGCCACTGACATCACACTTGTTTGGATTTTCTGTAGTGTGGGTTCTTCTATGATGGTCTTCCAGATCATCTTTATGTCCAAATGCTTTGTGGCATATATTGGAATTATTTGATTTTTCTCTAATGTGGGATCTGGAATGAACTACTAGATTATCCATACCCACAATTGCTCCATGACATATATTGCATTTGTACACTGTCTTTCTTCTAGTGTGGGATCTGAAATGAACTGATAGATTATGCATGCCCACAATTGCTTTATTACATATACTGCATTTGTATACTGTCTCTCTAATGTGGAATCTGGAATGAGCTACTATATTATCCATACCCACAACATCTTCGTGGCATATAGTGCACTCGTAGGCTTTCTCTCCAATGTGGGTTCTGGAATGAGCTACTATTTCATTCATACCCACAATTGCTTTTTCACATATATTGCATTTGTATACTGTCTCTTTAGTGTGGGATCTGGAGTGAACTAATAGATTATCCATACCCTCAACTGCTTTGTGGCATATAGTGCAGTCATAGGTTTTCTCTCCATTGTGGATTCTGGAATGAGCTACTAATTTATTCATACCAAGAATTGCTTCGTCACATATAGTGCATTTGTATACTGTCTCTCTAGTATGGGATCTGGAATGAACTAGTAGATTCTCCATACCCACAAATGTTTCATGGCATATAATACACTCGTATGCTTTCTCTCCATTGTGGGTTCTGGAATGAGCGATCAGATTATCCATAGCCACCAATGCTTTTTGACATAAACTGCACTCATATGGTTTCCCTCCAGTGCGAGTTCTTACATGGCGATCGAAGATCCAATTCTTTACCAATAATTTGTTACAAATATTACATTGTGTCGTTTTTCCTGACCTTGGATAAATGTGTCAATCTTCAGATCTTCAAAAGAGACAGATAATAACACAACTAGCCAATTGAACCGCTTTCCTAAATCAATTAATGAAAGTCTGCCAGTCCTGAGATAAAAAAAAGGTCACAGTAAAACTAGTGGAAACTATTGGTATAAATCATCATCGAAGAAGGAATGCAAGCAAAAAGATCAACTTACGAATGCTGAGATGTCATGGTGATTGCATCTCCATAAATAATAAAAATAATCTTCATTTATTAATTTAAACTGAAGTGTACGCCATAAGGCAGTAGCAACACATGATAACATGTTAACAGGAGTCGAATTAAACTGTATGGCAGCCGTGCATGGCGCCCAGCTATCCTACTGGGGCCAGTAGGTATCGAACCCACGCCTTTCTGATCTTTGTGCCAGCATGTTACCATTCGAACATCACTCCACCCAATGGTATACATTCTGCATCATCTGGAGAATGTATACCAAGAAGTAGTCTAATTCCAAGAGTCATCTATGGACACGAAATGGACACGAAGAGCCATATTCTCTCCTTCTTTGGAAAAGAAAGGACAAATTAATGGCCAAAACGCTTTTGCTAGTTACGTGTGGTTTTAGGACATGGGCAAAATGCTGATTTCCTGATTGACGATTTGCTGACTGACGACGGGTAAAATGGTGATCTGAAAATGCTGATTGGCTATTATGAGTGGTGGGTAGAATGCTGTTAGAAAATGCTGATTGTAATGTAACAATTGATCTTCATTATTATTAATCAAAGGTGATTGGCTGGTAAAGTGCTGTTAGGAAAATGCTGATTGCGAGAATAGAATTAGTCTTAATTATTATTAATCAATTATCCCGAGTTGTTGATAAAATGCTGCCAAAGTACTAAGGGTTGTGTCTGAGTGTAGTTTCTTGTCGTGGTCTTTGCATTTCCATGAGGGGAAGCAGCGGCTACGTTCTCATCACTATTGTAGTTGAAGACGAGAGAATTTGGATGATCAGTTAGAAAAATTAATATTCTGTTTTTGGTGAAGCATTTGCTCCATAACTTGGGACCGTCAAAGAGCTGGAAATTCATTCTGTCACTTAAGACCACTGCCACATTTTTTGCTTTTATGAATCCACAAAAATGCCAACAATATTCATCAACTTTCCAATCATTCTTCTTTAAATCTTCTGATGAATAGTGAAGAATTGACTCTCCCGTTGTTCGATAAACAATTTCACTTACTGATTGACTATTAAAACACTCGTACATATCACTCATGATTGCAATTATTCCATTCCAATGTATGTGAACTCTCCAAAATTCAAAATTTAGAATAAGTGACACAATTATTTGGGGTATTTATAGTGATTTAAAAGTTTTGCATTTGTTGATTAAAATGTATACCCTCTTGAAGACAACAAAGTGTATTGACTTCTTTGATCAAAACTTGCATGGATTTCAATCAGCATAATTTGTTAATTAAAACAATATTGAAAACAACAAAGTGTTTTGTCTTCTTTGATCACTAGCTAGGCCCACTTGCTCGGATTTCAGTCAGGAGTTAACCCTTTGATTTGCTGTTGGGCTGTTAGGCAAAAATGAAGAACAAGCAGCATGCAGGCAAAACTGTAGTTTATGTGCTAAAATTAGTTTACACTTTCAATTCAAAATGGAAGTTGGATCGACAAAAATAATTGTCTGTCTAAATGTAAGTTCAATTGATCAAAACTAATTATTTTCTTAAATAGAAGCTGGATTGTAGGAAATAGAGGAGAGCGGGGCAACAGCGGCCTGCGGGGCAAGAATAACCGGAAGCCTAACATAAAACATTGCGCATGCGTAGAGATTAAACTACGCCACGTTGAAAGACATTTATCGGCCGCTTCGAACGACATAAAATTTGTTAAATTTACTTGCAAAACTCTATAAGAAAGTAAGGAATTTCTGATTTTCCTAATATCTGTATAAATCGGAATGGTTAGGAATAATTTAGGATAAAATCAATGTTTTTGATACGAAATTTTTCGATAGGTTTTTGTTGCGAAGACATAACAAGGGCATTGAATGCGCATATTAGTTTCAGTGAATTCGCAAGATGTCACTAGTAATTATTTAAAAATGTAATTGGTACAGCAACGGGGCAAGAGTAGCCGTGGCAGTATGAGGCAAGAGTGGCCTCGGCTACTCTTGCCCCATCGACGGCCACTCTTGCCCCATCATAAGGCCGTACTAAATAAAAGTTTTGTCTTCCATTTATTAATTGTTATAGGGGTCTATTTTCACCTTTGTTAATTTGTTTAGTCTCGTTTTCAGAACATGGTTAGACATTATAAACGGAAAAGCGAGCGTGGAAGATATACATCTGAGAATTTGCAACGTTGTTTGATGGTTGTCAAAAATAAAGAAATGTCCCTGCGAGCAGCGTCTAAAGAATTTAGAATTCCTAGAGCGACCATACAAAAGCGTTTAAAGTCATTCGATTTGTCACAACCAACAAATCTGGGTCGATTCAAACGAATTTTACAGACGAAATGGAAAGTCAGTTGAGGCAACGTGTAGTGGAAATGGGAGGAATCTTCTATGGAATGTCCACTTCTGACCTTGGCAGAATTGCAAGTGGAGAGAAGGGTCGCACTGTCACAATTGTAGCTGCTGTTAGTGCTACGGGTCAGTTTATTTCGCCACCCATGATTTTCCCAAGGCAGCGAATGAGTGATCGCTTGTTGCATGATGCTTTTTCCGGAGCTGTTGGGTACTGCTCAGGAAATGGATGGATAGACAGCACGTTGTTCAGTCAATATTTGGACCATTTCATTGAACATGTTCGACCAACCAAGGAGCAGAAGGTCCTCCTTGTACTCGACAATCACGTCAGTCATAAATCCCTTGAAGCGATTGAAAAAGCAATTAAGAGCAAATGGGATTATACTTTTAACTCTGCCTCCCCACACCAGCAGCAAACTCCAGCCTCTAGATCACACTGTCTTTAGAGCGTTAAAAGTTTTTTACAGCCAAGAGTGTGACCGCTGGATGATAAATAACATGGGAAATAGAATAACTGACTACGACATTGCTTCCATATTGACTGGCCGGTCATGCCACTCTTGCCCCACCGGTGGGGCAAGAGTGGCTTTTTAAAGGCCTGCATAAAATGTTAAATACCAAAGAATCACATGTATTTTTTTGAAATAATTTGTATACTCTGCAGAGCCACTTCAATGGCCTATAGCAGGGTATAGTCCGTTGTTTCAATATTTTCACCTGCTAGTAGATATTTAGATTAAATCCTTAAGGGGCCGCTCTTGCCCCGCCCTCCTCTAATTGTTTTCTTAAGTATAAGTTGGATCGATGTTTTTAGCTACTTGAATAAAAGTTCGATTGATGAAAAAATTTTTTTCCCTTAAACAGAAGATGTATTGATGAGAAATAACTGTTTTCTTAAACATAAGTTGGATTTATGACATTTTTTTCCTCAAATGGAAACCTGATTGATGACAGTTATCATGCACATTGGTAAACTGCTTACTTACCAACGTCTAGTACGGCATTGAAGACATTCAAATAATTTACCAACCTAAACTACGGGATAACCAGAATAATTTAGCAACGTAAACTACGGGATTACCCAATCGGCATTTTCAAATTTAATCAGCATTTTACCCGTCGTCAATCAGAAAATCCGGAATCATCAGATAACTGAGATAAGCATCTTGCCCGCGCCCGTGTTTTACATAATAATAATAATAATAATAATAATAATAGAGATTTGAGTGCCGTAGTTCGTAAGCAGTCGATGACTCGAAGCAACGATTCAGAAGCACTTTGAGGAGCAGGGGTAGTCACTCAAGATGGGCCTTTGTGAAAAGTTCAGTTTTTAGATGTTTCTTGAAGACAGCGAGGGCTGTAGAATTTCTAATGTCCGTAGGAAGATTGTTCCAAATTCGAGGGGCTGCTGAGATGAAGGATCTTGATGCAGTTGTAGTGCGACAGCGGTGCAAGACTAGGGTTCGATTTCCGGAAGATCGCATGTTCCTTGAGGGCATGTGAATTTGAAGAAGGTCGGAAAGGTATGAGGGAGTTTTCGTTGTTACGCAGTTGTAGGTGATGATGGCGATTTTGTATACAATTCTTTCCTTAACAGGTAGCCAGTGGAGGGATTTGAGGAGTGGTTTGCTGCTGGTACGATATGAGGAGTTGCAGACGACCCGCGCTAGGTTGTTTTGAATCCGTTGAAGGGAAGTTAGGTTTTTTGATGAAGTCCCATAGAGAAGGCTATTGCAGTAGTCGAGGCGAGAGTTTACAATCCCGCAGGCGATGGTATTTGCAAGTTCTTTTGTGAGAAAAGGTCGGATGTGTCGCAGAGCACGAATGTGGAAATTGGTGGAGCGGACGATTTCAGCAGTTTGGGAGTCCATTGACAATGTCGAGTCCAGTTTTACACCGAGGATTTTTACAGTCGATGACAACTTTATGGCTGTGTTTGAGAATGTGGGTTGGAGATCTTGATGCTTGGCAATTTGTGATCTGGTTCCAAAGACTGTGGCTTCAGTTTTAGATGGATTTAGGAGAAGACCATTTTCCAGGAACCAGCGGTTTACAGCCTCTGCACAGTGGGTGATGTTGTCGCGACTTTGATTTCCAGAGGAGGCAAGGGAGGTGTAGAGCTGCGTGTCGTCAGCATATTGATGGTGTTGGATTCCGAAAGATTGGATCAGGAAGCTAACTGGTGATATAAACATAGAGAAAAGAAAAGGACCAAGGACACTACCCTGAGGTACCCCAGTGGTGGAAGGTAGGGTGTCAGATTTGGCAGAGCCTAGGGCAACGAAAAAGTGCCTTCCTTCAAGGTAGGAAGTTAGCCAGTTTAGAGCATTACCAGTGACACCAAAAACGTCCTGTGCGCGGGCAGCAAGTAGTTTATGATCCATTGCATCGAAGGCGGCTGAGATGTCAAGGGAGAACAAAAAGGTTGCTGAGCCATCATCAGCATTACAGAGTATGTCATTTGTGACTTTAAGAAGGGTTGTCTCGGTGGAATGGCCAGGTCTGAAACCAGATTGGAACGGGTTGAAATTTGGAGAACTTGTAATGTGTGGGGACAGTCTGGCAAGAGCAAGTTTTTCTAGAATTTTGGAGAGAGTGTTGAGGTTTGATATCGGCCTGAGATTTAGCAGGTCGGATGGGTCAAGACCATCCTTCTTGAGCAATGGGGTGACTTGAGCAGATTTGAATTTTGTCGGAAAGCGGCCTGATTGAAATGAAAGGTTTGCAAGGTGGGCAATAAGCGGTGCAAAGAGACCAGGACACGATTTAAGGATTTTAGTGGGTAGATAGTCAAGTGGTGATGTCTTAGGCTTGAGGTTGAGAATTATCTTGAAGACCTCCTCAGCTGTTACTGGAGCGAGTTCAGACAGAAACTGTGGAGTGGATGGTAGGTCAAAATGGATGTCGATGTGGCAGAGAGACTCAAGGCGATCCAGGATTGTACGTTTTATCTTTTCGAGTTTGTCATTGAAAAAGGAAGATATCTTGTTGCAGCGATCCTTTGTATTTGATGTGTTGTTTGCAGCTGATGGTTTTTTCCGATGGAGCAGTTCTTTGGCGATTTTCCAGGTCTCTTTGGGATCACCATCGGCTTCGTTTATTTGCTCCTGATAGAAGTCACATCTGGACTTCCGGATTTCGTAGTTTGCTTTACGACATGCTGTTCGATACAAAGTACGATCTGACTCAGCTCTCGTCCGTCTAAACCGGCGTTCAAGTCTCCGGCGGTCCTGCTTGGCTTGGTTTGCTGATGACGAAAGGTTTGAGGAATGCTTCCCCAGACGCTTTGCAAACTTACGTATAGGGGCAAGGACATCAAGAACGTGAGTGATGTCAGTTTCGACACCATAAAAACATAACCAACATTCATTCATAAATATGTATACAAGTGGTAGGCCTAAACAGTTAAAAATAAAAGGTCACAATAAAAGGTGCATTGAATAAAACATGTGTGAATGATAAAATATCGAATATAACTCACAATTTGCTACTAAATAACGAAATTATAGTTACTGCACCGGATGCCAGTGTGACGCTAATCAAAATGGCGTTAAAAAATGCTTAAAATAGAAGTTATGGTTTGATTATCTAGCGCAGTGTCCCCAATCTCTTTTGCCTACGGAACCATTTTTATCTGAAAATTGTTGACGGAACCCAGACCTAAAAAAAAACATAGGCTATTCTGGCATACGTAACGCCTGCGAAGCAGACCAAAATAGGTTTAATTAATGACACAGTAATGAATAAATGAATAGATTAGACATTATTTTAAATGAAAATTCCCACGGATCCTTTGTCTTTACCTCAGAGTCTGATTTTCGATGTAGGCCTAACTAGTTGACAACACATTCGATGTTTTGCGCAAGGACATATTATAATTATTACATTTCTTTTATTTTCAGTAAGAATTCCGGTATCATTGCGTACCCCTAGAAGTCATAGCCTACAATGTTGTCCATAAATTTGGTCAGTGTGTGAAAGCTGCAGAGGTACAGGTCCAGTCATCTAATAGAATCGTTAATTTTGTATCACGTGAATGTGAGATATGACAGCGATCGAGTGACGTTTAAACTATAGGCTAGTCACCTCTGCCATAATCATAGCCAAATTACTCATACTCGATTTAAATCATGATCGATATAGCCTACACATATAGGGCCTAATCATACTAAGGGAAAACATTGTTTTCCAAAAAAAATAATTTAATTGCCATCAATGAAACAGCTAGTGTACAAAATTGTCATCAGCAAAATCTAAAAAAATGTTTTCTTTTTCTTTTTCGCAAAATGTGGACATAGAACCTTCCGGTAGGCTATAGTTCTAGCCTAGGCCTAGCGCTACACAAGAACAGAGGCGCTCCCGACCCGTGGACTTCATCGGCTGTCAGCATTCATCGTCATCCTCCGATGCAACACGGTCCATGAAACTTTGATTACTGTGTCAGCTGTCAACTCTGGAATCCGTTATATGGGTTCTACGAGTTTGCGGGAGCTCGGTACTGGTTAATTTTAGAATTGTCTTATTTACTGTTTGCTTACTCATAAATGTTGCTGTTCTTAGAAATGCTTTTGCCCTGTTTAAGCCAGCATAGGTAGCACTTCCAAATGTACTGGATACTTAAATAGCGCTAAGTGCCTAGATACTACTATTAACACATTGACCGCCAAGGACGAGTTAACTCGTCCTACAGAAGTTTATGCAGACGCCGAGGACGAGTATTATTATACTCGTCCTTCACGAAACGGTTGCTTATAATATAATATCTGGCGTGTGGGTAATACATCTATTGGCGTGACAATTAAAGCACGATACACTAGTGACACACTGGCGAAGGATTTTTGAAAATTTGAAAAGAATAAAAAAAATTATCGCATTTTTTTTTCATTGCTATTTTTGGTAAAATGTGGAGAAAAAGGTGTTGCTGCTTCTCTTCGATACGGGCGGATTGTTATCATAAATGGAAGGACAAAAAGTATGTAATGATACTGTAGCGAAAACCCCCTGTCGTCGTCTCTGAGATCACCAGGTGGCAGGGAAGAGGTTTGGGCTTGCACGGAGCAGCAGTCCGCGTGTCGCTATAGAAGCGTAAATTCGGCGTTCGGAGTATTTCGAACGTCTAGCAGCACCAGCCGATCAATCGCTCAAGTCAAAATCACCAACACGTCCTGGTTTCTACACGATATATTCTTGAAGTGTCACACAGCACGGCAGCACGTCGAACACCCGTTCGCTCCAGTACTACTGAAGTAATTATAAATGAAGTTATAACCATGCATCGTACCAGGTACCACACAGAATGACTAACAACAGGGGAGGAACAGTTAAACCATTTCTGAATTAGAATTACTTCACACTTCAGAGTTCTATGTAAATGTGTGGCAGTTAACACCATCTACCATGCGAGAAAAATTGCAAACAATACAATAGATAATATTACGGCAGTTCAGAATAATAACAAATTAATTATTGCTTTGAATTAAACTTCACTGTAATAACTGTAACAATACTAAATTTATTGTTTACATATTTCTCAGAAAATATTTATACTGCAGTAAGCATCATTGATGGTATTGCTGAGAATGAAACAACAGTGAAACAGTGAAGCCAGCTTTTAACACTTTAACGATGAATGCACTAAAAGCGACACAAACCAAAGCAGGTCATCTTTAAAGTGTAAAATATCACAATATGGAACATATGGCTTGAATTTATAACATCATCGTCAAGGCAGATCTCCATTTATAAAAGTGTGAAACTAATGTTCGCCAAGGTTCCATTTGGTTCCATTCCATCCAGAAACATCACACAAAAAGTTGTATGAAAAATTTTTAATATTTAGGACTGCCACAACACCATCAAAGTTTCACCCTTTATCAAATATAGGAGCACTCGAACAGTAAGCATAATAGTTGTAATCAAAAATGAAAAGTGAACACTTAAACCAGGAATAAATTCAACTACCTGTATTAGGTCCAGATTACAGCACAATTACATTTATTGCATGCCTGGTTACTAGTGATTACACTGATTAGTGATTAAAATTATTTATTAGAGTTATTATTATTATTGAGGAAATGGTAAAAAGTTAATAACTTCTACAAATATGGGCATATTCTGAAAATTAACACATCATTTTATTCAGTTTTAAGAGCTCTTTCTAGCGGTATATTGAATGGCAGTTAATTAGTTTTCAATTAGAATATTTTACAAGAAAACCTACAATTTTCTCGAAAAACGCTTTGTCTCGTAACTTTGGCCCTCTGGTGGGGGCGGAAGACATTAATATTTTTTTTAAATTTTGAACAGTGTTTGATCCATGCCATTAGGCAACTTTTGGTTGCTATTACTTTTCGAATTTCTAATTTTCGCTTATTTTCCACTGCACCCTTTTGTGTATGCTTGTTCGAATAGATTTGTGGTTATCGGTCTCAGGAACTCACGGATCAAATACCACTAAAATGCCAATAAAAATTAATAATAAACAATCAACGAGAACATAAACATTGTAGAAATTATTTTTAAGTTGTGCTTAAGTAAAATCATCCAGCTTTTCTGTTGAAAACTAAACATAGGTCCAAAAATGCGAATCAAATACTTATACTCGAAATGACGAAAATTATCTGTAAAAGTCAAAATTTCAAAGACGTTGTGGCAGTCCTAGATATTGTTCAATCCTGATAATTTTTGGGCTACATTACTTCTAAACCAATTGGCACGGAATGCCGGGTTGGCGAAAGTAAACAACTGAAGTTGAAAATTTTCCATTAGAGATGCAACCACACTAATCGTCAAGGCAGATATCCATTTAGAGATTTCTGCTTCTTCTGTGCCCCCTTAACAACTAATCTGTACTAAGTAAGACTTCTGAAATATTGAACAATTGTGGCTTATAACCAGTAAAGTAAGTAGTAAATTGAATACTTATATTGCATATATACGATTGTCTATGCACAATTAAAATATTGTACACTTAGGTAATACATGAATATATTAGCCATTGTTATACTGTACTATATTACGCTTCCACAGAGAGTGATTCTGGCCTGTCGAAGCCACTACTTAATATTCTCTTCCACTGTCTAATTGTTTGCTGAGGCAGTAGCCTGGTAATCCCTGCAAACAGCGACTGCAGCAGTAATAACAACAGCAGGTAGGCTAAACAGAATTTTTTCATTCACACAATAAACACTTAACATCGTAATGGAAAATTGCTCCTAGAAATAAACTGGTCAAACCATAAGAGAACCTTCGTAAGGTACTTTAATCTTGCTATATTAATGATTTCAGATATATATGTACACATTTTAATATACTTAATTCACTGTTATTCATATATGAAGGAATAATTATAAGTAAACCATTCGCTAAGTACACTGATTTGTGCACACGGAACATACAATACGGTACCGTATTTAAATAAGAATATCACAAAGAAGATCAAGCCAATGAGGAAATGCAGCGGCATAGCTGAAATATGAAGTGATTGTGCATTTTGTGATACAAGCATGAAATTTGGTACACACATTATACATGGTATTAGGACAAGATATAGATATTGGGCCACGCTGAATTATTTTTTGGCGGGAAATGGCGGCCATTTTTCAAAATGGCCGACCGAAATAGAGATTTTCAATATCTCAGCTTCTAGTTCACTTAGAATCATGATCTTGGTTTCTAAACATACATAATTAGGGGCAAGGATTTCAATAGAACTAATTTCAGCCACATATCTACACGAGATTTGCAGCGAGGAACGTCATTGGGGGAGGGGGCAGTCTGGTGCAAAATATGGAACAATTGCTCATTAGCTGATAGAAACATGAAATTTGTTACATAGTATGAACAATTGAACATGTCCTAAGGGAAGATTGTACCTATAGGGCCATCGCAGTTTTGCCACTGGCCTCAATGGCAGCCATTTTCCAAAATGGCCGACCGACAATAGAGATTTTTCTATATCTCAGCTTCTAGTTCACTTTGAATCGTGATCTCGGAGTCTAAACATACATAAGTAGGGGCAAGAATTCCAAAAGAAGAAATTGCAGATACATATCTACACGAGATTTGCAGCCAGGGACGTCATTTGGGGGCGATGGGCTGTCACGCTGAAATTTTTTGGTTTAAAACGGCGACCAACATGATGACAATAGAATTTTTGACATTTTTTCCTGCAATAGTCTATACATTTTTTATTAGAAATCCAGATTACAGCCTTTAAAAGTGTCAATGTTCAAGGTTCAAATAAAAAATCAAGTAAAAATCAGGCTTATAAACTTTCAAGGTTCAGTTCAAATTTTTGAATTTTTGTCTTTTTTAAAATTGTCTCTAACATGTTTCTTCCAAATCAAGGTTACATTTGAAACTGTTGAAATTAAATGTAGGCCTATGTATTCATCTAAGGATCACTGCATGTTGAATAGTTGCCCTCACAGAAGCACAAAGCAGTACATGGAAGTGAGAGCTTCCTGCACGAACAACTTTTTACACAATCCTTCTTGCACTTGCAGGACACCAAATCTTTGGAGGTCGTGAAGAAAACATGTCTTGGGCTGCTTTTCACGCTAGCCGCCAGCCATCAGGTTCTCCAGTCATTCTGTTCAACTACTCTGCTTCCAATGTTCATTGAGGAAGCGCACTCAATCGCCATGATTCGTCATTCAGTGGATATTGTGAGGGATTGTGTTAATCACCTGAATCCGGGGCAGACTCGAATAATCACCGTTGACCAGCCCCTGTTTGCTTTGGCCAAGCGGATTCAGTGGAAGTAGCCTGAGAGATACGGTGAAGACAGATTAGTAGTGATGTTTGGTGGTCTCCATATTGAAATGGCAGCTTTGAAGACATTAGGAGACTGGTTGCAAGGTAGTGGTTGGGTCCAAGCCCTAGTTCAAGCGAAGATTGCAACGCCAGGGACAGCCGATTCATTCTTGAGAGCAGCTCACATGACACGAACAAGACGAGCTCATCAAGTTACAGCAGCTCCTCTGTACATCTTACAACAGCGGGCATATGATCGCAGATCGCAAATGCATTTAGTTCATTCAGTAGGTAGCGAAGACTTCCAAGACTGGTGTCGACGCAGAGAACATGCTTGTCCTCAGTTTCAGTACTGTGCAATTGTGTTAGAACTTGAACTACTGGTATTTGTATATGTGCTATATTTGCGCCAGGCGTCATTTGATATGTATCTAGAGGCACTAACTGCGTCATTTGATATGTATCTAGAGGCACTAACTGTACGCACTCCATGGTTTCCGGCCCTGGACCACACCAACTGTATACGCCAGATGGATACCTGTTCATCTGAGAGATATGGCTGAACTGTTTACAAAACATCCAAATGTGGCCAAAGAATTCAAGGCTGGCAAATTTACTGTGCAGAAAACGAGAAAAGTGTTGTCTTCAATTGTCATTGATCAGGCACACGAACAGAACAATGCACTTATCAAAGGGGGATGGTGGAGCTGTTGGTCTGACTGACAATCCAAGTGCCCTTCACAGTTGGATGACGGCAGGACCAGAAGTAGCACTGCAAGAATTGAACGCGACAAAGGTGTGCGCAGACGTGTGGTCGATGTGGAAGGTCCAGTTACGATACCAGGAAATTGGCCAGGCTTCCTTTGCGTTGACTCCAATAAAACAGAGCTCTTCAGAAAAAATTCAAAAATTTGAACTGAACCTTGAAAGTTTATAAGCCTGATTTTTACTTGATTTTTTATTTGAACCTTGAACATTGACACTTTTAAAGGCTGTAATCTGGATTTCTAAGAAAAAATGTATAGACTATTGCAGGAAAAAATGTCAAAAATTCTATTGTCATCATGTTGGTCGCCGTTTTAAACCAAAAAATTTCAGCGTGACAGCCCATCGCCCCCAAATGACGTCCCTGGCTGCAAATCTCGTGTAGATATGTATCTGCAATTTCTTCTTTTGGAATTCTTGCCCCTACTTATGTATGTTTAGACTCCGAGATCACGATTCAAAGTGAACTAGAAGCTGAGATATAGAAAAATCTCTATTGTCGGTCCGCCATTTTGGAAAATGGCTGCCATTGAGGCCAGTGGCAAAGCTGCGATGGCCCTATAGGTACAATCTTCCCTTAGGACATGTTCAATTGTTCATACTATGTAACAAATTTCATGTTTCTATCAGCTAATGAGCAATTGTTCCATATTTTGCACCAGACTGCCCCCTCCCCCAATGACGTTCCTCGCTGCAAATCTCGTGTAGATATGTGGCTGAAATTAGTTCTATTGAAATCCTTGCCCCTAATTATGTATGTTTAGACACCAAGATCATGATTCTAAGTGAACTAGAAGCTGAGATATTGAAAATCTCTATTTTGGTCGGCCATTTTGAAAAATGGCCGCCATTTCCCGCCAAAAAATAATTCAGCGTGGCCCAATATCTATATCTTGTCCTAATACCATGTATAATGTGTGTACCAAATTTCATGCTTGTATCACAAAATGCACAATTGTTTTGCTATGCCGCTGTACTATGAGGAAATGCAGCAATGGAATTTTGTTTTAACCTCATGGTGCTTGACAGAAGGTGATCCGTTCTCTCCATCTCATCTTGCAACCAGAAGGGTCCAGTCATTGTCCTTAGTGTGCAATTGGTGCTTATGGAACACATTTCGTATCTATGTAACCAGAAGTGGATTAAAATAAATGACTTAGTAACTTATATTGCACCATTATCTAATGCTCAAGGCATCAACCGATGGCACATCATCAAAACCAACGCATAATCATGTCGATATCCAGATGGTTAGTCCCATAGACAGAGAGGCAGCCTATCATGGTGGATATGCAATTTGAAGGAGGTAAATCTTACGTTGAAATCGAATTGACGAGTTTATTTAAATACCCAACCTCAAGGTTGACAACATAGTATGACAGTCATTGACTATTCAAGCCTCCATTCAGGCGATCACTGTGTAAGGACATTGAGCAAGTCCTTCGCTTCATTGCTCCAAGCCAGCAATGTTCTGTTTTATGGCCATGAGTGCACTTGTGAACTTTGAAAGGAAGGTAATATCAAATACAGTTGTATTGCACTGCACTGTATTGATTACTTTGCACCCACTTGAATATCACTTACAAGCCAGTAACCCATACAAGAACTCCATGTAAGGTGACTCATTTGCTATCATTTTACAAGTAATGGCACACAAAAACCAAGTCGTAATCAGGTCGAAATGCCAGTCGCTTTGCTGAGAGAGACTGCCTATGGTGGATAAACAATTGAAGCAACTGAAGTTTTAGGCTGATATGAAAATGACAAGAGACTGAGCAAAGCGAGCACACACAGGCAAGTATATGTCTTATTCAACCGTGATAAGACTTAGGTAAAAGGAACGGATTGTGAATACTGTGAATGGCTTTAGTTCACTGTTCCGTCGCCCTCATACCCAATTTCAGAAAGCTTCTTTGTAGAGCAAGAAACCAAACCAACAATATAAGAACACAGGCCGTATTATGCTGGACTAGAAAATATATTTAGGCAAATAAAAGGGACGTTATTAAGCAGCCATGGATGACTAAGGCCCTTTTACAATCCTGTAAAAAGAAATCTCGTCTCTACAAAAAGTATATAAAATCCCCCTCTGAGGAAAATAGAACAAAATTCGTTATCTATAGAAATAAATTTAAGAGTATTAGAAAAGAAGCAGAAAGACAATACTACTCTATGAAAATTGTGGAATGTGAGAACAATTTGTATAAAACATGGCGTATAATAAAAACACTCATACATGGTGACGATTCCAACTCTCTGCCAGATGAATTTTATATTAATGATAAGGAATGTAAGAACAAGAACCACATAGCAAATAAATTTAATGAATTCTTTACAGAAATTGGATCCAAACTAGCCTCTAATATAAGTCCTACAGATGCTTCATACACGGACTATTTAAAAAGTTCTACTCTAACTTCAATAGGAATCGAATTAACTTCACCATCTGAATTGGTCTCGATCGCCAATGAATTCCACACAACGCAAAGTGAGGGAATGGATAAAATTAACCCCAAAATTGCAAGAGGCTCGATTGATTCCATATCGGCTCCCCTAGCGGCGATAATAAACTGCTCCCTTATCTCAGGTATTATTCCGGACAGTCTGAAACTTGCTAAAGTCATTCCAGTTTTTAAAACGGGCGACAAAAAGCGCATAGAAAATTATAGGCCTATTTCAATCTTGCCATATTTTTCAAAATTCTTTGAAAAAGTAATGCACATACGAATTATGTCCTTCATAACTATGAAAGACACTCTATTCAATGGCCAATTTGGTTTTCGCAAAGGCCTTTCCACTTACATGGCTGTCCTGGAAATGTGTGACAAGATCTCAGAGGCAAGGGATAGTAATCTTTTCTCCATTGGGGTGTTTTTCGACTTATCTAAGGCCTTTGACACGGTGAATCACGAAATTTTACTTAAAAAACTAGAACACTATGGAATAAGGGGTATGTGTCTTGCCTGGATTAGGGACTACTTAAAGGGCAGAAGGCAGTGTGTCCTCTACAATGGGTTTACTTCACATATACTTGCTATAAATTGTGGCGTCCCACAGGGCTCGATATTAGGCCCTCTACTATTTCTGCTCTACGTGAATGACATCCACCTTGCTTCGTCAGCCCTACACTTTATTATGTTCGCAGACGACACTAATGTATTTATGTCTGATAGTTCACTTCTTGAACTGATTAATAGGCTAAATGTGGAACTTGCAAAAGTGGGGACATGGTTTAAGGCAAATAAACTATCTTTGAATCTTAAAAAAACGAACTATATTCTATTTAGCTCAAAGAGGAAGATAGCTTCAGTTCATGACTATCCGTTCTCTATTAACATTGATAACCAAAACATAAATAGCGTGACATCGGCTAAGTTCTTGGGGGTCTACATTGATGATCAATTATCATGGAAACAACATGTAACTTATATTTCACAGAAATTGGCCAAAAATATTGGCATAATTTGCAGAATCCGGCATCTCCTTCCTAAAAACATACTCTTAAATTTATACTATTCACTAATCCATCCTTATCTCTCATACTGCAACCTTATTTGGGCATCTACATATTGTACCAGATTGGCCTGTTTGACAACCCTTCAGAAACGCATTATACGCATCATATGTAACGTACCCTATAGAGCCCACACACGAAATTTATTTATAAGTCTGGGAGTATTGCATTTTGAAAATATCAATAAGCTTCAAGTGGGCGAATTTATGTGCAGGTTCCACATGCGCTTATTACCAAGCGGTTTCAATCGATGGTTTAGTAAAAACTCAGAAGTTCATAGTCATCACACACGGTCCTCTAATAAGTATCACCAAATTAGCACAAACACCACGATTAGGCAACACAGTATAAGAATTTATGGTCCTATCTTTTGGAATATGTTACCGACAGATCTAAAAAACGTGTCAACGCTGCATCAGTTTAAAAATAAACTAAAATCATACCTACTGCACTCTCAGTGTCTTTAGAGCACCATGCCCTGTGTTGCAGTTATTTTGTTATTAGCCATTGTTTATTTAAGTATAATTTTTGCTTTGTTCACTGATGTTTTGGTATACCAAGTTAGGATACTGCTATTTGATGTTTACTCACGAAATTGTTATTTATGATTTACTCCATTGGTTGCATTACGATTGAAATTGGGCGACCCCTGTTAGCGGAACGGTTCGTTCTTTCGGGGTTTCCCATTGTTCACTGCATGTTTATTTCTGTTTACATTGTCTGTGATTACGTTGATTATGTTTTCTTCGGTGAGCAATAAAGCATTGATTGATTGATTGATTCAAATGCCTACCCCAGACAACAGCAGAAAGTTTCAGTAAAAGCGTATTTCATTATTCGCCATTGCATGGGTTGCCGCGGTGGTCAGATACACGTTGGAGTGACGAAAAGAATTCTTCCTAAGTAGAAGTCGGATTGATGAAAATAATTCCTGCTTACATAGTAGTTGGACTGATAAACAATAGGAATGCCATAACAGGCGAATAATTAAATACGTTAAAGTATACTTCTACCAAAGTTTCAAATAGGAAAAAAATTGCATGTTGCATGTTCCATTCCAGTAGAAATGCAGGACCACAGATGGTAATCAGTCATTTTATTATATCCAATTTTATCTTCCACAAATGCCTTCAACCTCGACTCGACAGAAAGCTTCCCTGCAACATCCAACAGAAAAAGTATGATATGCATTGCTTATAAATACATGTTTACGTGTGTCCGTTTGCATGTATGTATGATCGATATTGCATATATGATTCACGTCAGTATGTATGCTTGTCTGTAGATATTCATATAGACACTTCATACATGCCCTTTCAAACACTTATCAATAAAATCAAAGGTGGTCTTAAGGCCCTAGGAATGGCATTCACATACCTAGACGATAAGTATTGAATTGGAAGGGATCAGTAACAGAATTATTGGCAATGGATTTCTACAGTGTATTTTGGCTGGACAATAATGTTTCAGTTGAAGGGTGAGCATTAAGAGAAGAGTGATTGAAAAAGGTGGTTGATTGTGGTTTTGGTTAGCATAAAGGTTTGTCTTCAGGCCCTAGAGAGCGCTTTCACATACCTAGATGATAAGTATTTAATTGAAAGGGTCCAGTAACAGCATTATGTGCAATAGATTTCTACAGTGTATTGTGACTTGACAATAATGTTAAGTTGAAGGGTGACTACTTAGGCATTGGTGATTGAAAAAGGTGGGTGATTGTGGTATTGGTGAGCATAAAGGCTTCTCTTCAGGCCCTAGAGAGTGCATTCTCATACCTGGATGATAAGTATTTAATTAGAAAGGTTCAGTAACAGCATAATTTGCAATGGATTTCTACAGTGTATTTTGGCTTGACAACAATGTTTAAGTGGAAGGATGAGCACTTACACACTGGTGATTGAAAAAGGTGGGTGATTGTGGTATTGGTGAGCATAAGGGTTCCTCTTCAGGACCTAGAGAGTGCATTCACATACCTGGACGAGAAGTATTTAATTAGAAGGGTTCAGTAGCAGCATAATTTGCAATGGATTTCTACAGTGAATTTTTTCTTGCCAACAATGTTTAAGTGGAAGGGTGAGCACTTACACACTGGTGATTGAAAAAGATGGGTGATTGTGGTATTGGTGAGCATAAGGGCTTCTCTTCAGGCCCTAGAGAGTGCATTCTCATACCTGGATGATAAGTATTTAATTAGAAGGTTTCAGTAACAACATAATTTGCAATGGATTTCTACAGTGTATTTTGGCTTGACAACAATGTTTAAGTGGAAGGGTGAGAACTTAGACACTAGTGATTTTAAGAGGTGGGTGAGTGTGGTTTCGATTAGAACTAAGGGTGCACGTTAGGTGCTATGTATGGCTTTCACATACTTAGGGTCTAAGTATTTTATTTCAAGGGTCAAGTAACAGTATATCTTGGAATGCATTTGTACAATGGATCTTGCATTGGAAATAGTGGTGTACTTGAATGGCTACCACTTAGACAGTGGTGATTGAAAGGGATGTGTGATTGGCGCTTTGGATAGCACTAAGGGTGCTCTTTAGTTCCTAGATACGGCTTTCACATACTTAGGGTCTAAGTATTTTATTTCAAGGGTCAAGTAAGAGTATATCTTGCAATGCATTTGCACAATGGATTTTGTATTGCCAATAGTGGTATTCTTGAAGGGCTACCACTTAGGCAATGATGATTGAAAGGGATGGGTGATTGGCGTTTTGGATAGCACTGAGGGTGCTCTTTAGTCCCTAGATAAGGCTTTCCCAATCCTAAGGGTCTAAGTATTTATTTTCAAGGGTCAAGTAACAGTATATTTTTCAATGCATTTGTACAATTGATCTTGCATTGGAAATAGTGGTATTCTTGAAGGGCTACCACTTAGACAATGGTGATTGAAAGATGTGGTTGATTGACGTTTTGGATAACACTAAGGGTGCTCTTTAGTCTCTGGATACGGCTTTCACATAGTTAGGGTCTATGTATTTTATTTCAAGGGTCAAGTAAGAGTATATCTTGCAATGCATTTGTAGAATGGATTTTGCATTGAAAATAATGGTAAGTTTCAAGGGCTGCCACTTAGACAATTGAAGGTGATTGAAAGAGATGTTTGATAGGAGTTTTGGATAGCATGAACGGTGGTCTTTAAGCCCTAGAAATGGGCTTTCGCATACTTAGACAATAAGTATCTTATTTTATGGGACAAGTTACAGCATTCCTTCTTGCAATTTGTACAATGCATTACGCCTTCGCAAGTATGGTAAGTTTAAAGGTTACCACCGAGAGAAGAGTGATTATTAGAGATGAGTGATTGGCGCTTTTGATAGCCCTAACAACTCTCAATAGGGCTTTCACATACTTAGGGTCTAAGTATTCATGTCAAGGGTCAAATTTCAGCATTTCCTCACTGCAATTTCTGCAGTGCATTTTGGCATTACAATGATGATAGAACTGAAAGGCTACCACTGGTTGAAGAGTGATTGCATTTGCAAGATATCATTGATTGTCATTTTGGATATCCTTAGGAGTGCCTAACAGACCCTCCCAAGAAAGGGAATTAAGAAATACAGAGGTCAGTTTTTTAGATGAAGAGCCAAATTGCAGCTTTTCTTGCTATCCAGTGCAAAGGAATTTGAGGAATTTCAAGGGCTAGGGCTGAGATGCATCGTGAAAGGGCTTAATGATTGATATTTTGAATAACTGCATTATTCAGACGTTTCGTTTTAAATAAATTTTTATATGCTGCAAGGAAACGATTTGGAACAGGTCATACGCCAAGTGACGACCTTGAATATGAATATTATTGGCGACTTGACAAAAGTTGACTTCCGGAATGGGTTGTCGTTCGATTAAAGTTTCGAGCGGCCATTTGCTATGAGAAATATTGAATATTTAAAATAATTTTTCAATCGATTTCCTTCTGTTTAACCAATTATAACTAAACTAATGCATTAATTGGGCAGTGGCACGTTATTTGAAATAATTTACGGCGCTATTTGTTTCACTTAAAGTCAGAAATTAATTTACGACGCTAAACTACACGTTTACCATATATAGATACATATACATGCATATACATACATATAATGTACATATATCTATACATGCACAAACATAATATATGTATATATATACATATATATATATACTTGCACATATCTATAAATACATGTACACATACATATACATAATTATATATGTACATATACATATATAATTATACACACATATATATATATTAGTGTGGTTGCATCTCTAATGGAAAATTTTCAACTTCAGTTGTTTACTTTCGCCAACCCGGCATTCCGTGCCAATTGGTTTAGAAGTAATGTAGCCCAAAAATTATCAGGATTGAACAATATCTAGGACTGCCACAACGTCTTTGAAATTTTGACTTTTACAGATAATTTTCGTCATTTCGAGTATAAGTATTTGATTCGCATTTTTGGACCTATGTTTAGTTTTCAACAGAAAAGCTGGATGATTTTACTTAAGCACAACTTAAAAATAATTTCTACAATGTTTATGTTCTCGTTGATTGTTTATTATTAATTTTTATTGGCATTTTAGTGGTATTTGATGCGTGAGTTCCTGAGAACGATAACCACAAATCTATTCGAACAAGCATACACAAAAGGGTGCAGTGGAAAATAAGCGAAAATTAGAAATTCGAAAAGTAATAGCAACCAAACGTTGCCTAATGGCATGGATCAAACATTGTTCAAAATTTAAAAAAAATATTAATGTCTTCCGCCCCCACCAGAGGGCCAAAGTTACGAGACAAAGCGTTTTTCGAGAAAATTGTAGGTTTTCTTGTAAAATATTCTAATTGAAAACTAATTAACTGCCATTCAATATACCGCTAGAAAGAGCTCTTAAAACTGAATAAAATGATGTGTTAATTTTCAGAATATGCCCATATTTGTAGAAGTTATTAACTTTTTACCATTTCCTCAATAATAATAATAACTCTAATAAATAATTTTAATCACTAATCAGTGTAATCACTAGTAACCAGGCATGCAATAAATGTAATTGTGCTGTAATCTGGACCTAATACAGGTAGTTGAATTTATTTTAGTATAGTACAGACAGGTCTGCTGGTCTGAGAATGCTGTATCTCTGTGTATTTTTTTCTCCTTTTTTTTTTCTTCTGTGCTACCATATTTGGTGAATAAAAGATTGATATAATAAATGGAAGGGTTAATTAATTAGAGAGAAGCATAGATGACAAATTAAACAACGTCATTTTTGGAATTTATAATTTCAAAATTTGTTTAAAAAAAGCAAAATTTACGGTTTTTTGTTTTTTGTTTGTTTCTTAAAAAAACCAAAAAACCAAGCCTTTAACAGCCCTGAGCAGCATGCACTCTAACCACTGTAGGTAACTGGGCATGCAAAGAAGGTGTGGTGCGCTTGTCGTGTAGGCCTACACACGCCAGAGCGTTTGACTCGGATTATTTTCCATACCGCTCGGGGTCTTTCGCACTGGGAGCGCCTCTGATAGGTGTTCACTGTGAGAGGCGCTTTATAAATACAATACACTATAAAGCACTACTCTGACGCTAAGCACCAGCTAATTCACAAGCGTTGTGTCATATCATATGGTCTCCAGAGTTGCTACGAACTCAACCCGGTTGCCAGAGGAACAGAGCAATGCCGTCCATGAGGGTTTCGCCGAGACCAATCAGAATGCAGGAACCCGATTACCATTGGGCCCAACGACTTCATCACATATTATGGGCCTATATGCAAGTTGGTACAGCTCAACCCTCTTGGTAATAGATAGCTCTGATACCGACCAATCACAGGCGACTCTCATACGGACCAATCACAGGCAAACTCTCGGTATCTCATACCGACCAATCACAGGCGCCGTCTCATACAGACCAATGAGAGGCGCCGTCTCATACCGACCAATCACAGGCGCCGTCTCATACCGACCAATCACAGGCGCCGTCTCATACCGACCAATCAGAGGCGACTCTCATACGGACCAATCACAGGCGACGTCTCATACCGACCAATCACAGGCGACGGCGTCTCATACCGACCAATCACAGGCGTCGTCTCATACCGACCAATCATAGGCGCCGTCTCATACTGACCAATCACAGGCGTTGTCTCACAGGCGCCGTCTCATACCGACCAATGGAGGCGTCTCACACCGACCAATCACAGGCGCCGTCTCATACCGACCAATCAGAGGCGACTCTCATACGGACCAATCAAAGGCGACGTCTCATTCCGACCAATCACAGGCTATCATACCGAACAATCCAGTTGTCAGCATATAATTATATGACTCGTAAAAGTGACAGAAGTGACCATAAAACGGCTTTAATTTCGACCTTAGAAATCGCTGGAAATATTTATTTTGTGAATGGGAAGTCGAGAGAAATTCTCCGAATTGATCCAAATCGCCATCGGGACCGTATGAAATGGTCAACTGAAAAGGACTGGGGTCGTCTCTCTGTCTCATCAGAATCAACAATAGTTGCAACATGTTATTTAAAGAGTGCATTAAAAGAGTATTCGCTACAAGGAACTCTACTTCGCAAAGTTAAACTGTGCTCAACTATGGTTCGTACAAAACTCGAAAACGGTCATTTCGTTGTCAGTCATGGTACTTACAAAAATGCCCTTAACCGAGTGTGGATGGTAAACGATATTGGTACGTGGTATAATAAAATCGTTTGGTGAGAAGAGAGGTTCCAGCATCCAGCAGTTAGACGTCCCAGCATGTTTGGCTGTTGATGAAAGTGGAAACATCTTATTAGTACTTGACACTACGGAAAAGAAACGACAACGTGAAATACGTGCAATTTCCATAGAGGCACCTATAGGGCTGCCAACTTTTGATTTTGCCATTCCGGGACGCCGGTAGTCACTCGATATGCCGTTACGGTTTTTATATGTCCACGTCATTGTCAGTGGCGTAGCCAGTTATTTTTTCATGGGGGGGGCAGTGGGGTGGCAGCTTAAAATTATGGGGTGGCTACCGACGCCTACCGTTGGCAATTAAAGCGCGTATCGGCATCGCGAGCCGTACGCACGATAATTGAGCAATTGAGCAATTGAACAAAATACTGAAAGTAGTCAGGAGTCATAGTCATAGTCATAGTAACGACAGGCCCATCTTGTATCACTGAGTCGTTGTAACTCTCGTGGGGCCTGGTTGGAATACATCTCTGTCTGAATGTCAATCCATCTTCGATGAACGTATGAACCAGAGAAGAATACATAAAGTCTTTCGAGAAGTGAGAAGAATTGTGATGCTTCTCGAACAGCCTTCACAACATCGACCAGCACCAAATTTAGCCTATTAGTCCAGTCATTAAACAACAATTTTTAATTGAGGTTCAAAAAAATTTGAACAAAAGGTTTATCGATGGTTTTCACCTCTTTGATACGTCTACATCATAAGAAAAAAAGTTTACCAAAATCTGACATGGGGAACTTTGCGAAAATGGATCAGATCCAAGATGGCCGCCGTCAAAATAAACTAAACTGGGGAAAATGTCATAGTCCAAGCAATTTAGAGTTAGACCTGGCAAAATTGCTTCAGAAAACGGTTTCCTGCTCAGTTTCCATTGCTGAATAACATATCCAAAAGCTCACGAAATCCGACAACGGGATCACGCCAAAAATGCATTTTAACCAAGATAGCGGCTTCACTGACCATTTGAGCTACAGATGTTCCCTTCTTAGCCATAGTTTTATAATCTGCCCAGGATGTCATTGCAATAACGTGGATATCAGATTTCACATGTGCAGGGTTGGGTTAATGCCGGCAACAACCTATTATTGCCGGGACGGTGGCAATAACCGGTTATTGCCGGTTATTGCCAGTTGTTGCCGGTTATAACCAGTTGTGGCCCATTTTTTCAAAAGTAAAGGCAAAACAAGTGAAAATCATATTTCACTGCACAGACCGCATAGTCACAATAAGTGTTTCTTGTGAGAAATTAAAACTACTGTAGTAAATATATATTACCCCATAGTATAAATACAGTTAAAGTCAACGATATGAGATCCGGATAAAAAAATTCTGACCTACAGTTCAACTACTTGAAAATAAACTGCCATTTGCACTGCAATAGTAATATTCAGGTCAACAGAGGCATTGCCTTTTCAATATACTTACCTGGTAGTATATAATGAGTAGTGTATAGTAGCCAATGGTTTGGCAAAATTTCCAATTCATAATTACACAATTCGATATTGACTGTACTTAATATGCAAAACTTGTAAATGTCTTTTATTAGGAAGAAATTATATGGTTATTTAAATCAGGTGATTTTAATTTGGAAAAACTTGATTGATTTAAAGCATGATATATTTAAATCAATCAACTCTGTAAAGTAGCAAGCCATATGAGATAAAAAATGAAGCTAACTGTGAAGATTCCATATTTTATTACCACAATAATTACTAGTTTCTATTTATGCCTAGAGGTTGTTGCCATTTTTGCCAAGAGGTTGTTGCCATTGTTGCCAAGAGGTTGTTGCCAGGACGGTTATAGCCATGGCAATAACCGGTTATAACCGGTGGCTGGCAACAACTTGCCAACCCTGCACATGTGATATAAAACCGCGAAAGGGAGTATAAGAAGTGGTATACCGTATAGGAAGTTGTATAAAAAATAAAATAAGTCAGAAATTATATAACATTCTTTACCACTCGTGCAGGGATTGGGGGGGCAGCTGGGGTGGCAGCCCTTTCATTTGGGGGGGCAGCTGCCCCCTTGCCCCCCGTAGTTACGCCCCTGGTCATTGTAGGCCTAATATGTTTAGAATGATGTTGCGTCGTTCATAATGCTGAGCAGTGTGAGCACTCTCGCAAAAAGCGTTGGAAACGGAAACTGATCGCAGGACCTAGGCCTACTGCTAAGTAGCCTAACTGAGTTTCAGTGGATTTTCTCGTTTCGATTACTTAAACCTATATATATAGCGCTGTCCAACATCCGATGTCGAGCCAACATTGTCTGGTGTGATAGAACGCAGAATGCAAAATTCATCGTACAACTTGTCGAGTTTACTGTGCGAAAAAAAGAAGAACACTAAATTCTGGTGAAGTGGATATCTACAGTGTAGATTCTACACCAAAATCTACAGTGTAGATTCTACACCAAATTCCGGGACAATTTGGATTCAATCCGGGACACAGGACGCACAAGGCCGATTCCGGAACTGTCCCGGCAATCTCTCTCTCTCTCTCTCTCTCTCTCTCTCTCTCTCTCTCTCTCTCTCTCTCTCTCTCTCTCTCTCTCTCTCTCTCTCTCTCTCTCTGCAGTCTCTCTTCTCACTAATCTTGACCATGGTCTGATATTGCGCAGCGCTTGGGGCCAAGGTCACCCGGTGACCTGCGCTTAGCTAGCTTCAGAGTGGCCCTTTAGAAAAGTGGAGTTTACGATTACGATAGGTCTACAGCATTTGGTAGGCTGCTCATATATATATATAGGCCTAGGCGTATCGTGACAGACGTAATAAAACCTCAATATTCACACGATGTCTGAACACTATCGCCTAGACGAAATCTTGAAACTGAAGCTAAAATGGCCTGTAGGCCTATTGCGTAGTTTACATTCAATTTGGTATTGGGAATGGGATGCCCATGTGAACCTCACATTAAAAGCTGAATGCTTATTATTGGAAACCCTCATAGATGGCCTACATACATTTCGCAACGTAGGCCATATAGCTTACTTTGCGTTAATTTTAAGAACGTTTTAGGCATGGTAACCAGTCCAAATAAGCTCAATATCAGAATCCACTTACATAATACCTCCAAATGGGCTACATCCGTTGCATGGTAACTTACATACATCATGGAGCCCTGCATTCAAGGTTTGGATCAGACGATTCAGACCTCTGTCGGCAAAGCTCACATGGAACCCAAGTTACCAAGTATAACTCATATTCACATATTGAACCCACTTGTTGAGGTTCATTGGTCAAGAGCTCAGCTGTCCTTGTCCAAAGACTAGTGAGATCGAGAAGGTAGGCCTACCTATGTTTACAAAAGTGCTTAAATGTTTTATCTATTGTATTGTATTGTATTTGATCATTTATAAAGCGCTTCTCATATCAAAAGCCTTTCAGAAGCGCTCCCTGTGCGAGGTACTCCGAGGAAAAAAAAAGGCTTTAAGATGAGAGAAAGAGATGCTACCAGAGAGTATTGTAGAGCGTAGACAAGGAGGAAGTCGATTCCATAGAGAGGGATCTATGCAGGCACAGGATCTGGATTGAGCCATCGTGGTCCTAACACGGGGAACAAAAAGGTCAAGTCGGTCAGAGGATCTGAGAGGACGCTTTGACGTGGCAGAGAGTGCGCGGAGAATTTGGTGACAAGGATATTTTGGAGCAAGACCCAGTTGAGATTTGAGCATGAGAATGAGAACTCTGAATTGGATGCACACAGAGAGAGGTATAGGTCTGTTTCTGATTGTCTTTTGTTTAAGTCTCGCCAAACTCAGCTCAAACCTCACATTAACCTCCCTGTCATCATCATAAGTCTTATGTAATTGTAATCGACAATTTACAAAACGCCATTCAGAGACGCTCTCGACCCGGGCCAGTGTTATCACTGACAAACAGGAAAGTTTTCAGGTGCTTGCTTTACTGAGGAGGAAAGAGACTAAGGAGCTCTAGCCACAGGTCCTGAGGACACAGATTCCAGCAGGGCGGGCCAACAAAAGCCAAACTCCTGAACTGGGCTGAAGCACTGCGCATACGGAGAACCCGGCCAGGCCGAGAGGAGACCTGGTTGCAGGAAATCGTGAAACAGGTAGGAGAGAGCCGACAAGACAGTTGTACATGAAGGTAAGAATTTTAAAGTGGATGCGTTGATGGCCCTCAATGGCTGATCATGATTCCTGCATCATAATGATAACCAATGAGATTATGAAGACCAACAGCTAATATTATTCAACTGTAATTTATTTGCTCTGTGTTATTATGTTAATTAATTTACTAATATTGGCAGATAACCAACAGTTCAAAGGTTTCTAACTCGAAGAAATATCACAGTAGAACACAAAAAATTACCACAGAATGAAAATATAGATGTAAATACTCGAATAAAAATATATCAGCTTCAAGTTAGACACAGAAAGCAATTAATCTTAATTAACCTACAACAACATAGTTGTCATGTAATGCTTAGTGTAATCACGTGATCTCAAAGTTTTACAATCAATTCAATCAATTAAGTATAATCACCAGTAAATTGTCTCTAAGTACAAATCATGATCTGCATTTAAGAATTATTGGACTGAATTGCACGGCATCTTACAAGTACACTAACAATACAATATAATAGTACTAATAATAGTAATAATAATAGTAGTAAAATAAATTTAGTAATAATAATTATAGTAGTAATACCAATAATAGTACTCTGATGCAACTTGGTCCAGAGACTCTGAACATCCATTTGTCAACGGGAATCCATTGCTTAGTTCCACGTGTGTGTGTGTGGGCCCACCACTGGTGACTTTCAGCTTACTCTGCATTGTTTTGATAGCTGACGTATTATATTCGTTCGTAATGACATTTAACATCATATAGGCTAACGCAGAGAGTGCTTCTGAGAAGATATCTTGAAGGGGCGCTATATAAATGTTCAATGTATAAATGTTACGTTCAGTTACATTCAGTAATTATACACATACATTTTCTGCTCTCCAGATTGATTTGACCTTCAACACCTCACACCTTGTAGTAACAATATTTGCACGATATTATCATAATTATTAATTAACAGAAACGTAGAAACAATAGTTAACAAAGTTAAGTTATGAATGCCCTAGTGTAAAGCTGAATCTATTTACCTAACATGATAAATTGATAATGCTAGGAAACTGAAGTATACCCAGATTTTAAAATGCACATGCAAATCTGTGAGTGGCTCATATCGAATTACATAGATTCTAGAAATTACTACACACAGTCACAATTATGCACACATATATGCCATGCAGACTTTGATTGACAGAAAAAATATCCTTACTGAACTAGTTTATCAATACTGAATCAATGCTTAAGTAATGCAGTGACATTTCCAACAAAGTAAACATGCAGGTGGTTTATCTCTATGATCTGCCTCTGTCCTCTCTTGATCCGACTACAGGTAGATTTTATTACTAATAATCAGCCTACAAATGTAACACCTTGTAAAAGATCAAGTCCAATTAGATAAAATAAGTGAGACAAAAGTAGATTTTTCAAGTATACATTCAATACACCTTCATTACACACTGTATTTAAATATATAATTTTTTAAAATAAACGTATGTACCTATGTATGTACTTTAAACATTGCTTGGTGGTTACAGCTAGGAAGTAAAGTGGATGCAGTTTGTTAAAGACAAATATTAATCACATCATTAGTGTACTGCTTGTAGTGAATCATTACAAAATTATAAAATGTATTTAGCTGTATGTGAATGCATTTAAAAAGTTAAGCTGCTGAAGACTCTTCCTAATCCTCTTCCTCCTCCGAAGCGCTTTCAATAGATGATGCCCTGCTGTCTGCGTCACTGGCATCTCGTTCCTTTGTCTTCAGGAATGTCACCAGGTTATGATAAAAGTCTTCTGTTAGCAAGAAACTAACATCAGGATCGAGCGATCGAGACCTGTTTGACATAAAATTTGTCACTGAGTTTCAACATAAATTAATTTAAGATATATGGTTAACATTTTAATGACAATCTACATTGCTTTCCCAGTCACTTAGTACACTCTCATTGTTAAAGTGTTATAGCGTAACTATAGACTACTCAGTTTAACCGATGCTGTGTGTCATGCATGGACAGAATTTAATAGTGAAACTTTAGCGACAAGCTGCATTGGTTTCTCATCGTTAAAGTGTTAAATAAAATTCCAATCTGTAGGATCTGCAAGCGGCACGTACAAACCGATCACCCATTTGATTGATTTTGGACAGTTCTAACTCATCTTTTAGATTATAGCCGAAGAAGGACAGCCTTTCCTATAATAATAATATTCTTTATTGAAACAATCCGGTTGACAAACCGCAACCGATTACAGTGTACAGTTATGCAATTGAAACAATTCACAAGAACACAAATGACAGAAGACATAAATCTTAACCATACTAACAGAACAGACAGCCTGCAATACACGGCGCTAATAGCAGCCTACAAAGCATATCCGATTATGGGGGCTCGAACTCGAGGTCAGTGGTAAGAAAGAAAATTCCACCGGTCTCTTTCATCGAATTTTTTTGCGACACTGTATACAGTGGTACATATACCGTAATGATGATGACAGTAACTTGAAATAAATTTCAAATTACCTCAATACATACTTTATTTTGCACTAGGAAAACTAAAAATGTAATAAAAAATACCAAAGAAAGCAAATAAAAAAAACTCAAACCATATTACAATTGAGACATAAGTTCTGTATGCATGCAAGCATATAGTGTACACTCTGTCCTTGGTGGACAAACTCCGATCAAGAAAGTTTTGAGATTAAATTAGAAGATAATGAAATCAGCGAACTGTGATTTGGAGAAATTTGACACACGAAGACAAACACATGTGATTTTCAATGATTTATTGATGTAGTAATTTTTACAGTTTCTGCTCACCTTGACGAGTCAAAAAACTCTACACAGCCTTTTCTGACAATGCCAGGCTTGTAAACAATTTGGTCAGCGTTGTCGTCGTCAGCTAGAACAAAATCCCCACTGGTCAGTTTCTGACGTTTTGAGAATGGTCCAAAAATGTAGGTGGCACTTTGAACACCCTTGCTGCCATCTGTCCATTTGATCATGTACTGGCGACCGTCTCCAAATCTTTCAGTTACCCGACCTAAAGCATTAACAGGGTTTAGCCATCATTACGACAGCACAAAAACTCCTGCAAGGCACTTACGGACACTGTTGATATTTCAAGTGCATGTTAATCACCTACTAATTGTTTGATATTGACAGCTAGAAATAATTTTTAATCTGTCAGATTTTTCTGACATGAGAAATTAAATTCAGCATAACAAGAAACCAAGTATAACTTTATTGCATTAATCATGGATTGCATCAGTACGCATGTTCACATATTGGCAGTGCTTTTTTTCTAGAAAAAAAGGTTCCGGAACTCAACAAATTCAGAACAGTTATAGTGGCATATTTTATGGTAATATTTCGATTTCATATAATATCAATTTCAATAAACACTGAAAGCACTTAGTTTAAATAAAGATATCTAAATAATTTACAAAAATTTTAATGAAAAATTTAAATTAGCTAAATTATTTTTTAGTAGCTGAAAAAAGGTCCCGGAACGGCGTTCCGGACCGTTCCGGCTGAAAAAAAGCATTGCATATTGGTATAGGTAACACACCTCTTTACCGGAGGGCTCACTATAAACTCCTCAGGAGCGCAGTACTGAGATTGAGGGGTGACTATTTGGCTCAGGTGCAAATATGACCGCAGCAATCCAATTACAGAACACTCTTTTAAACTCCCAACTGGCAGTGGCACTCAATTATTGATCAAAACACTATGAAGGGCTGAGCGTGTGTGTCAAACCAAATAAGGTCTCTCAAAAGCAAGTTCTTAAAAACTGTTCTTAAGCACAGCAATAAAGCACAAATCTCTGTCTCTTACTTAAGAATTCATTTTCAACATAGGCTTCAAAAGCTAAACAGCAACTGAACAGCTTTATACAATACAATACAACTGTATTTTGATATTGCCCTAATTCCAAAGTTCAGAAGTGCACAGAATCATATGACAACAGAACATTGATGGCACTGAGCAATTGCGAGTGAAGGACTTGCTCAAGGTCTCTGCACAGTAACTGCCTTGGGTGAGGCTCGAACCCATACTCTCTGCACTACAGTCCGAGTGGTCTAACCAATCGGCCACTGCGCTACCACACATACAAGAAAAAATCTCTGTATGCACTTACCAAGGTAGAACAATCCAGTGTCGTCATTTCTTGCCACTACAACCTGACCGACCCATCGTTCCTCACAAGCAACGATGTTCCCCACATCGTAGTCGTACTTCTCGTTTGGAATCAGATAGACCTCGTCATGGGCAACTTCCGATTCTCGATTGTCATAGAAAACAACCGTCACGAAACCCCTTGTGACGCCTCTCACTTTCCCTGGACAGTAGCTGAATGTAAAGTCTGGATGTTGGGCAATGACGTAATTGCCTTTCTGTAAATAATGTTACAGGATGTACTGGTAATGCAAAATGAAACTTCTTTGTACCTTAATGAAAAACTGTTGCAAGAATAATCTGTTATTTACTGCAATGTAACACAGCAAGCAGAATATTTTTGTCAGTATGGCAAGTCAATCGAAAACAATTAATGTTCCTATAATAATCAAATTATTGCAACTTACTTCAAATCATACCTTGTTAACGCAATGCTGATGTCACATTTAATTAATCAAACATTATGGAATAAACTTATTCACTTATACAAATTCCACATACACACTTAACTGCAGTTTTGTTGACTACACCTAATGATAAATTATAATGATACATAGTAATCATGACCAGGCACGTAGCCAAACTTAAATTCAAGAGGAGGCAAATTCACAGACTATTGGCAAAATCCTGGTTATTGGGGTCATTGATGGTCAATAGAAGTTCCAGTATATAAAAAATCAAGAGGAGGCAACTGCCTCCTCGTGCCTCCATGTAGCTACGCCTAAGATCATGACTAATAATAATAATTGTGACTTCTTTGGTGCTGGTGCTGAATGCTACAATTCCAAGTAAATTTCCAGAAGGTCAGTTCTCGTCAACTAACAGACACTTTACCTTTGTTGATGAAGTAATTATGCCTCGAGTCAGATTCCGATGATATCAAGGACTGAGTTGAACAAACAGTTGAGAGGATAGAGTTCTGGACATTGGGACCATTAAGGAAGCTCATTCATTCAGAAAAGCTCTTTTGCCAAGAAGAGTAGCTCAGTAACATAACACAAGAAATCGTTGACTACCTCGGATGATTTGATTTGTGGTTTATGATGTGTCATAATGCAATCTATTTGTCATGAAAGGTTGGCAATTCATGTTTTGTCTATTTGAATGACAGCTGCCAATCATCAACTACACTGGTGAGTGGGCCTATGGGTGCTGTGAACCTGGTGAATAATTACTCTGATTGCCTGCATTCTTTTTGGTCACAGAGCATTGTTTTGTATGATGAAATTACCAAGAACTGTCACTCACACGCATGGTTTGGTCTGAGCTGTCGTCATTGGCAATGATATCTTCTCTCCAGATTTTCTCCAAATCCCCTAGGCCATCCTGAATTATGTAACAGTCATCTCCACAGCGATCCTTGACAGTTCCTACAAAATATGGCACCATAACTCTAGCATTAGTAGTCGCTTGTAGTTGAAGCCTCATCTAACCAACGATTTTGGGTGCATATTTTTACAAATTTCTATTAAAATCTGACTTTTAAAAGTGAAATTGTGAATAACCCACTGGGGCTTAAAACTAACTCCAGCATCATGACTTGCGACGAAGTGTTGATGTTGAACACACCACAAGTAATGGGACTGAATGTTGCCAGAGGGTTGATACTAGGAAAACTGAAGCAATTTTATTTATCATGGTTGTGAGCTAGACTTGAGCCTAGATGTTTAAATCACCAGACCTTCAGCCATTCCAACCCTATAAGTCAGTACCCTTTGCTAGAGTGAAAATCCAGTATATTCATCTATAGCTGAGTTTGATGCAGTGCAAGTAGAGCTAACAAAACTTAGTCTAATTTTGAACAGCCAAACTTGACCGTCCAGCATGACGATCTAATAGACATTTGTGCTGACCAGTTCCTGGCTATAAAGTATTGAAAGTAGCATTTGAAGTAGTTTATATAGGACTGATGATACCTGTGTAGTACCATCCGTCGTCAGACCATCGTGCAAGAACTTCCTCTCCCACTTTGAGGTTGCTCAATGACCTTCGCATTTCCAAGATCGGAGAGAAATCACCCACAGCTGCAAAAATATCATTGGCCAACTATTGTAAGACTGAACTCGTCAACAATCCTTCTCCTCTACAGATACTACATAGCATATTAGCAATGGACAAGCATAAGATAGGGATGACATTGCCAGACAGCTGCAATCTTGTACTTCAGGACATGGATCACTTTATGGCAAATCCTATCTCTATCAACCACAGGGTAATTTGGCAAAATGTGCTCTTTGACGTTGCCACGACCTTAGTCTACTCTTGCATTGCGATTTGTCTGGACTATTACTTTCCACTCATGTATGCCAGCTACACTACAGTCCATTAGACTGTCCGTGAGAAACACTGTGCTTGCTCCCAGTCAAGAATAGAATTGGATTAAAGACTTGCATATTACTTATTACTTTTTGAATAGTGACTAATTAAATCATTTGGTTGAATTTTACTTTTGTTAAACTCACATTTCTTCTTAATTTTGTGTGAAACCTCTTTACTGTCAGTTGACAGCACATCCTAAAAGAGCAACAAAACACAGCTGCAATATAATAAATACTGATAATAGAATCAATAAATTAAAATACATAAAGAAATACCTGATCTAAAAACGTAATTTTAAACTAAAAAAGAAAGATATCAGTGAAATTATAGAATTAAAAGAATACATAAATACAGCTCATGCCAAACAACACTCACCCACTAGAAAGTCAGCACAAATGCTGAATACAAATAACATAAAACATAAAAATTCTAGCTTCTATTGTTACCTAATAGCAAAAAACTAGGTGTCACAAAAACGCAAGATAAATGAAAAATTGCAAAGTAATTTGATAAAATGTTTAACTGTAGTTAGCAAAAGACAGATGCAGGCACAAAAGTGAACCTTTAGTCTGTCAATTTCCTCCAACAGTTTCTTCAGCTGGTCCTTTGCTTGTCCTTTGCGTTTTGCAGCACAGTACTTCTGGATGCTTGATCGCAGCTTCTAAAAGTAAATACAAACAAGAATTATATTATTATGGCTTTCGTAATCATAATCGTAATCGTAATCTTCAAACTTCGGTTATGCCAGTTGGATAAATAAAGAATAGCGCTTACTTATCTTTTTTATATTAAAAAAACAGAATCTCTTTTATTATTTGAATTTTCTGGTACTCACACCCACAGATGACAAAGTAAAGCATCATTTACAATGTTCTATAAATATCACTTTTTACATTACATGACAGTTAACATCAGACTGGTCTGAACTTTAAAGACAACTTATATGTGTGTATGTACATGTACGTATGTACCCAGGTATATGTATGTATGTACATGTATGTATATGTATACACATGTAGGTATATACGCACAATCGCACACGAATAAACAATAGAATGCTTAATTGCAATGACTTCTTGATAGTGAATGCTTGGTGTTTTTTCTCATTTCAAACCTTTTTTGTTTTGATCTGTCTTCGGATGTATCTTCTTAAGACTTCATGCAGGTCTTTTGTCTTACGTGAACTGTTCATCCTGCAGACTTCCGTTCTTCATCTTCATCTTCCTCCGCATCACTTGCTTTGTCATTGGCATTCGTAATCGTATTCGTATTGTCATCCACATCATCATCATCATCACTGCCTAATATTGCACACAGACAATTGCAGTTATATTACGAAATGCTAAAAAATGAACAATAGAACTGTAGAACAGAGGTTCTTAACAGGTGTATCGCGACACACTAGTGTGTCGCGAATCGACCGGCAGTGTGTCGCGTAAACATGGCGTGTCGTTGGTGTGTCGCGAAGAATTGGTGTGTCGCTAATTCTCACAGCATACGTCAGTCTTGCATTAGATTTACTTAATTACTTTTGCAGTTTAGCGGACGTAAGCTGTGAGAATTCGTGGCACTCGTGAGCAAAGCTATCAAAGATTTGGCTTCACTTCACTTCCATTCTATTTTGTCGCAGTCTGGGGCGGCAATGTGATTCAAGAATGAAGGATATGTACAAGCAATTCTCAAGAACTCAGTTGTGTACAAAGAATTGCAAAGAGGAACGAACATTACAGAACACTTGCGATTAAAGCTATCAAAGATTTGGCTTCACTTCATAGTTCCTACTTATCTTTGCAAGAGTTTTCTGAGATGAACAACATAAAGAACAAGAAATTAACGGAACAAAATGGTCGGAAGTGCCCTCTCAGCCTGCTTACTAGTGCATTTACAAAAACGGTAGATCCTCGTTTTAATATGATCCAAAGAAAAATCCAGGAACAAAAATCTCATTAACTGTTAGACCTATATACAAGTACTAAGACTTAAGTTAACTTAGATGGGAGGATCAGCAGAAGCCGACTCAGAGTCATAGAAACGAATTAGAATCGTAGAATTAGATCAGTAGAAATTAGAATTTTAGAATAATTAGAAAATGATTAGATGATTAGAAACTAGAAAGGATTCAATGTCAAAATTTTTATTCAGTAAAAATTTTAACACTTAAAAATTTAAGTAAATAAACTACTTTATTGAACATTTTTTTTAACATTAACGATGTTCACATGTGACGATTGCATGGTGTGTCGCCAAATTTGGCTCCAAGTTTAGGCAGTGTCGTGTGCACAAAAAGGTTACGAACCTTTGCTGTAGAACAATATCTATCAGCAGGAATGGATATATGAAAGATAAAATAAGACTAACAGGCAGCCAGCCGCATCACAGAATCAAAATTCAGAGACACAACTCAGAATTATTTCTCTTTTACTGTCTCTATTTATTTACAGTATATTTACCAGTGGCGGCGCCAGGATTTCAGGTTTGGGGGGCTAAAGCTCAAAAAACCTTCCCTTTTGTCCCCTCCTCGCTGTGATTTGCAGTGATTTCCCACTTTTGGGGGGCTGAGCCGCAGTTAGGGGGCTAAGCACCCCCTAGCCCCCCTGGCGCCGCCACCGATATTTACACAATATATTAATCAAAAGTTCAGCCCAGCTGTTCTAAGATCTCAGGCAGTATAAGAAGAAAGTGACAACTGTGATGATTTACCAGTTTTAAAGTGTAAAACCGAGACAACAGCTTACTACTAAACTTAAGTTTGGAGTTTCAAAGACCCTTACTATCAAGTGATTCATCCTCTGATGATCTACAACACAAACAAAAATTATTTCATACTTTCAGAGTTGAAACACATGCAAGAGGAGCATCTGTATCCAAACTTCGTTTCAAGTTAATTTATCCACTTCATAGTGAATGTACAAAACTATTTAAAATACTTTGAATTAACACTGAATTGAGGCAGGATACACCATTCTTGAATGATTACCTTAAGGCTGGATTTGAATTGTGGTGTTTGATGTGTCATATACTGTCTATATTTTGTGAGGTTGGCAATTCATGTGTTGTCTATTTGAATGACAGCTGCCAATCATCAACTATCTAAGTGTTCATCAGTTCATTAAAATCATTTATTTATTCGATCATTTAATCATAATTGTAATCTCGAGATTCATAGAGCACTCTAAAAGCTAAATTCACTTGCCCATCTTATTAACAGGTGTTCAGTAAAACAAAATTACAAGTATTACGCAGGTAAGGTTAGAATAAGTTCCAGGTCAAGATCCAGAGGTCAGGCAAGCAGATGGCTGTGATGAATGGTGACTAGGATTGGAATGGTAAGAGAGGAAAGAGCAAGAGAAGGGACAAAGATACAATTTACGGAAGAGAAACATTTTCAGTTTTGAGCAAAAAACCTGTAGAGATTCTGCAAGAGGTGCAGCGTTTTGGCAAGGTCGTAAGATGGACTATTGCTAATTCATTCATTCATTCATTCATTAATTCATTAATTAACTCGACATTCATACAGTCATACACAGCATTCGTAAAGGTCCTCTTCAAAATCTCTATTCAGAAGAGCTACCAGGCCAGACCTAGTTAAAAGAATAGTTTTCAAGAGTAATAATTGGATTAACTGCTGCCTAACTTTATTTAGCCTTAATAATTTTAATTAAAAAATCCTGCAATTTGCACTTTTTAGATGAGCTGCTTTACTTCACTTCAAACAAGTCCCTAGGCCTAAACCTTATGACTGAAGTCTTTAATTGCTAACTGTGTCATTACATGAAAAAACTGGAACTTTAGACTTTTGGAAAAAACAAAGGCAAATATAACATACTGGTCATTGTCAACCTCCTTCTTCTTCTGTTCTTTGGCAACCTCTTTCACATAGCGTACGGTGAACTGGTAACGAGAGTGGCTGACTTTGATCAGATAAATTCTCATAAACTGAGCCTGTGAGCAGACAAACAGGTTTTCATTCAAGATAACACTCGGTCTTATTCACATGTATTTGTTAATGTTCAGCATAGTTTAACGTAAAATCACATGTTGTTGCATGACATCAAAAGCTTACTATAACATTATCACTAATTTTTACTGTAATTTAAAAGTAGTTACGGATGTGTTACACGTTCATGCATTCATTTAAAAGCATGATTAATTAGAATGTATATTTTTTACAATGGCCAAACTCCCCTTCTGGTACCTAACACTTTAACACATACTAAAAGCAAATGGGAAACCAGTGCAGCTCATCATTAAATTTAAAGTGTAAATGGAGACAAACCCTAATTTATGCCATTCTATACAGGTTTCTCAACAAAATAAAATAGCCATTGTCGAAGACAATCAGAACTTCAACCTTTGTTACGCTCATAATAATTACAAGACCACCATAGAACAAACTACCCGGTACTGGGTAACATTCTTGTATGCTTGTATCCACCTGATAAACAATAAAATTTTAGCTCTAGGAGTTCCCCTTCCATCAGCACTGATGATATTACCTGCTGTCCAGTATATAAGGAGACTGCATAGAACTTTCCATGATCCTCTGCTTGGATTGGTTTAGCCATGACTCGACCAGGAACATAGCATTCCAGGCCATTGTCATCATGCTGGACTCGACACAGAACATGATCTCCAACCTAAAACACACCATTCATTAACTGTCTACAGTCTTAAAATGTGAAAAGTCATCAAAGATGCTCAAAACAACACCTATCCATTTTTTTAGAAACACCAAACCAGCTAATACCTGCACATTAAAAAAAAATGAGCAGGGTCAAGGCCATACAGTCGCTATATAAAAATGCATACATTTAATTTACAGGTATTTTACATTTACTCATGTACAATGCCCTCTCCTTTGGCCTCGGCTGTGCTTCGGCACTATACAAATCGTCTTATTATTATTATATTATTACTATCCTATTATTATTATTATTATATTATTATTATTTATATTATATTTTTATTATTATTATTACTATGTTATTGTTATTATTATTTATTAACCCAACAAGCTAACGTTTAGTTAAAATTATTAATTTAAAATTATCTAAGGTCATCTGTTTAGGGCTATTAGTAAAATACTACTTGCAAACAAGCAGCAAGCAATCACATTTGACATCAAGTGAGATTTAGAAAAAAAACATCAGATTTACCGCTAGGGTTGGTCTGCTCACGGCACCAACCAAAGGAATTATAAATCGAGTTGGTACAACTTCTGTTGAACCTTTTCCAACAAATTGTATTTCTGATCTTCGTATATCCACATTCTCCTTGACTACTCCTATTGTCATTGAAAATACACACATATTATTAGCAATCCCAGTTTCATCCACTATTTCAAGACCTTCTTCTTCTTGTGGTTCTCTGCCTCTTAGGCAGGTTCAAATGTCCGACGTCGCCACTCCTCTCTTTGAGAGACCAGCAATCATTAAACAGATGTGTTCTATTTCCAGTTTACTATGAACAAACATTTACATTTTTATATGCACATACATTTCGACCTCATAATCAAACTCAGCAACTCTTTACCATGACCTGAACTACTGTATAATATACATTCATAATGACATGTTGTACACAGGTAAGAATTCATGTCACTAGCTGTCCAGTTGCAGAGGTAAGTGTATTTATAAATACACATGTACATATTACATAGCCACAGTTGAAGTAAGCAAGGCTACTGTAAAACTGGGTGGTGAACCTGGGTAGTAGAAGCCATCTTCAGCGTTTCGTGCAACCACCTTAAGATTTCTCTCAACAACCGGTTTCTTTGAGACTTTAACGTCTGCCTTGGTTGACTTAATCTCTGACTTTGTTTTCTTCTTTGATGTCTGTGCAAATTACACAACACATTTTAAGTTGTTTTATGTAAAAACTAAACAAAAACTTGCTAATTATACGCTATCTTATTTTATTATTGAAACAATGTTTCAAAGATGTAATGCTACTGCATCTGGGTTTCAAATCTTATTGCACTCCGTGTTGTCTGGAGTTAGAATGAAATGATAACAAAGGTAGATAAACAATAGCAAAAGTAGTAATATAAAAACCTATGCAAGTGTTTGTTTCCTTGTGAGTCAGTAACACTAACTCACCATTTACAATATTTTCGAAATGATACAGAAACATATTTCAGTGTAATTGTAATTGTAATTGTAACGGAACATTTACATAGTTCCACTCAGAAATCAGCAGCGCTCTCGACCTGCGTCAGTGCCTGCATCAACGAACAGGATATATATCCATTTTCAAAAGTACCATAGCTTACCTTCTACAGAAGCATGTATGCATAACTGATGGAAGGCAACGGCAGTACAGTGAAGGTGAGAAGTGACACAGTCTACAGCTCAATAATTTTTGGTTGCCTGGTCCACTGGTCCAATTAGTGATATTGGTAAGAGTGTAGGCTGCGTTTCATGCGCCTCTGTGAGAGATAGCATGCGGATCGCAGTTCGCTACCAGATGGCTTATTTCAGAGATTAAAATCTCAGGCTAGCACGGTTCTTGCACAGAAGGACCTTAAATGGCGTAGCATCCATTCAAATGGGCAGAGGTGGTGAAGGATCTCACTTGATCAATTCATTGAAAAATGAGCAGGGTCAAAATATACAGTCAGTATGAAAGCGCGATCGTTCATTCACATAGTTCTATTTAAACAAAACAATAACAAGATAATAACATTCGGATGATAAGTTCGTGGTGGAGATAGAAATGCAGCAGTTCAACTCACTTCTGCCTTCTCAGATTCGCTGTCACTTTCTTTGCGGTGTTTTTCCTTATATTCAGGAAGACCTTCGCCACATTTCAGAGCTGCTTCCTTCAATGCCATTGCCTGCTCGATGTAACTCTCTCCCTGGTGAATTTCTTTCATCAAAAGCTGAACATCTTTTTCATGTACTGGCCACCCGCTCTCAGTCAGCGCCTTGATCAGCGCAACCTCATTGTCGAGAAAACTTATTGGAAAATCACTGTCAAAGCTGAAACAAAAAATCTGTTAGTAATATCAAAAATTATCACCAGATGAGATATGATATATAATATATATATATTATATATATAATTATATATATATATATCATATAACATGTTCATATACTATTAAAAGGTGTCAAACAAAGGTTTCCCCATGCCTTCTGTTCACAACTAAAATCTGTTTTTGACATGACATATTGTCCATAAAAGCTGTTTCTCTATTTCCTGTCAGTGTCCTCATCACCTGGGGAGGGGGGCCCGATAGCGCATTGATAACATCTGGCACAGAGACAAAGGTACCGAGTTCGAGCCCCGTGCCTTTGTAGTTGCTATTAGCAACTAAAATCTGTCTGTTCTGTTAGTAGTTAAGATTTAAATTGCATAACATGTAAATGTACAGCGCAGTGCTTTGTCAGGTATTTTTAAAGAAAGATATTATTATTATTATATTATTATTACCTAAAGTAACTGGTTAGATGTGACATTTCAATTAGAAACATCAGGAGATGAATACCTTGTTCCTTAACAAAGTAGTGCCTTAAAAGTGTTCTCATTAGATGCAATAACTGAATAATTTTAGAGAAAATTTAAACAAAGCACAATCCACCCATAGTTGGTAAAAGTGAAACAGCAAAGAGTCACCAAAACCTGTACCACTTGCAATAAAACTCATTTTCCACAACTCATAACCTCCTTCCTCCTCTTGCCATTGCCTCTCTCAACACTACAATACTAAAAAGAGTTTAATAGCCATAACCTAGCATTCTTTCATTTTTAGTCTACAGCAAACGTGTATCGAGTTTAACTGCTCTCTGACTAAAACAACAGCTGGTGCTCTGTTAATTCAAACAAAAATATTAATCAAGATTACCCTTGTTTCTGTTCTTCTGAAAGAGCATTCCAGACGAGACGATCAAGGCGTCTAAAAATTATAGAACAGATGTTAATGTAATGTAAATGAACATTTATATAGTGTTCCTTCAAGATATCTACTCAGATAAAAGTAGTACTCTACTGGAGTAACTGATTTCTCTTTGTTTGCACCATCTGAATGACTGATCAAATGATGAAAACAAGAAACAAACTAGGAAACAAACATACATGGATAGATGGAGCAACTAAGCATTCATAACAACCAAACAAAACCAAAACAGTGAATTAATCATTCAAATAATGCAATAACTTAATTTTTTTCTAATAAGTTCATCAACTAAGTAATTCATTGACAGAACGAAAACGAGTATGGCATAAAATGTCCATACGCGAATGACTGTTTACATAGGAATACATTACGTGAAAATAGGCTGCTTACTTCTTGTAAAGTTCGATTGCTTCTTTCACTTTATTTGCATAAGAGTTGAAGTCAACAGCAAGCGGATTGACAAGGTGAAGTCTCCTCTTTGCCTCTGACAAAAATGCTATTGGCAGCACCTGCCAACAGTTTAATCATATTTAATCTGTAGGCAATGCCAAATAACCATATTTAACCAAACACAAACTAAACCAAGCCAGGTAATAAAGGTTATAAGCTTCAAGGTCAGGCAACAGCTATTAGAAACCAATGAGTACCTCACACTAGAATTTACTTCAAGCAATAAAAGTAATTTTAAGTGATTAAAGTACATGACATAAGATTACAGATTACTTTCTGATACCAAACAAAAAAATCGAAGAGCCAGTGTCAACAATGTCTATATCTGAATATTTCTGAAATTAGAGTTTACTTCAAGAGAAAATAAAAATGTCAAGTTATAAAAGTATGTGACATAAGATAACTATTTATATTCTGATATTAGACAAAAAATTGAACAGCCAGTGAAATTAAATGCCTATATCTGAATATTTATGGAACACTTTGTAAAAACCTAGCAAGCATAAACTTTTCAAAATAAACACATGCAATTCATACAAATAAGTTTAACTTAGATTTAGATAAGACAACTTTAGACAATGGATAAGACTCACTTTATCAAACACTTTTGAAAGAACTTGCTTGTTCAAGATTGGAACATATTTTGGTTCATGTGAAATAAATGTTGGTGCAAGAGCGTCAACAATCGTCAGCTTCTTAGCAATCAAACCATGCTTGGCCAACCACTTCTTTGATGATAAAACACGTGAACTAAATAAATTAAATAAGATTTAATACATGATTATAACAATTATTAAAATTTTAATTCAAGATAGGAATGATCCTTAACAAACCTGTATCAGACCTCAGTTTCATTTGTCAATCTGAATGTATAGCACATGAGTGTCACATTTACAAATAGTATATTGCATTGTATTTGTATTGTATTTAAGAATTTCTAAAGACCTCTTGCAGTGCACACCAATCAGAGGCATTTCCAGTGCGAGAGACCAGAGAGAAAAGACAAATTTTAAGACAATGAAGTGGTGTAGCAGGACCTCCAGTCAGAATCGTAGAGTGAACTGCGGGAGGGAGATCATTCCACAGTGAAGGGCCAATGCAGACACAATTTAAAGCAAAATTAATATAAAATGTGATTGCATGTCAACATACTTCGTCAGTTTCTTATTTTTCTTCTCGTGCTGTTTACTCTTTTTCTCCTCAGCTGAAATTCAAATGAAAAAATGATGACAGTCATTTCATGTAAACTTTAAAAATTTAATGTATATTGACAAAATTTCACAGCACCACACAAAAACATGCATGAGGGAGGCCAGCTAATGCATTGATGCTTAGTCATATAAGTAATGCAAGAGACAAGTTCTTGAGCCGTTTTTGAATGTCAGAGGTCAAATGCCAAAGAGGTCAAGTCCAGTGTGATAACATAAATTAATAAAATTATTTCCGGCTAAGGCATGACGTATTAAGGTATTGTAGATATCAGCAGGTTGGTTAAAGAAGAGAATCAAGATAAAAGTTTGGCACTGAGCTTTGAATTAAATGTGTCCTTAACTAGTGAAACCAAGACAAGTGAAGGCATGTGGAACTCAATTCTACATATATTAATCTTCGTATGTGAAAATAAATTGAATGAAAATTGAATTCAATCAATCAATTTTCATTTTTTCCTTCCATCAAGCTGACATAAACGCAATTTGTTACATAGTGCTCACTACACTTAAGCATTAACTATTACAGAGTGTTCAGGTTGGGGAGAGAACAAGATTCATAAGAGGAGTTAAGCCAGTATCAGTTTTTGTTATAGGACTCTAGAGATAAAATTCCAATAATCTTTTGCTGGGACAGAGAATTTATTGGGTCGAGGACGGAGCCCATGTCAGGTAGGTCAGCGGGGTTCAGAGAACATCCGATGTGAATGGGTGGAGAAGACCACTGTGCTTCATCCTCCCCAGCAGTTGTTCAAACCTACCTGGCTCCAACATGCTCAAGAAGGGCATAGGGGCCATCCATAAATGACGTCACGCACCTAGGGGGTCGGAAATTTGTGACGATGTTGACATGGGGGTGGGGGGGTCTGAGTATTGTGACGTCACACCAGGTCTATGTTATTAAATTTAACAATTAACAACAATTTAATTTTAATAACAACAGCACTAATTTTGAGGATTAAATTTTCATTATTTTTTAATTATTTTAATATATATGGGCACCATTATTAATAATTTTCTAATTATTTCAATATCTGGTCACCGTTAGAATTTAAAATATTCATGCTTTCGCTATTTGTTCCATGAAAGAGCATTTTGCTTCGCCATGGAAATTGGTTTTAGGGGGGTCAGAGCTTTGTGACCTCATTTTCAGAGGGGTCTTACTTTTTGTGACGAAGTGTGACGAGGGGAAGGGGGTTAAAAATCGGCCAAAATAGCGTGACGTCATTTATGGACGGCCCCATACTGATGTAACATATGACTAAATTGTGTGCTAAGATGGAGGAATCAGGCTATTAGGCAAAGCTGATAGATACCATCAAGAACAGTTTTTTTTCTCCTCTCCTGCCTTTCCAGCATCTCCCTTGTCTCTGGAAGAAGCCACTCAGTAGACGCAAAATGGCCACCGGAACTCATTGTCCGAAGAAGGCTTGTCTTCGTATGAGCTATGAACAAGTGAAAGTTATCAGAAAAGATTCATACAGGTGTCTAAATGGTCAAACCATGAATAAAATTGACTCCTGTGAGCATTTCCAAGCATTTTCTGAGTTAGATCAACAATTTCTAAACAAATATTTACATCAATACCATTATGTTAGCAGTTTTGCAAGGCACTCAAAAAGCACTAGATTAAGCACCTTGATGCATATAGGCCTATACACCAATACACTTCTCTTTTAATAACGATAAAGGGTTCTTATTTGCTGTTAAGAATTCCTTGCTGTGCTGTACAATTACATGTACTATGAAAATCTGTTCTGCTGTTAGAATGTAGTCGTTTGAATGCAGTAATATATCATTGCTCTTGTCTGTAGCCTACTACTGTCAACAGTTTTGCCAAAAATCTATCAATTATAATCATAATGTGAAAACTACATTTCTTTAGTTCCTGAAAAGTTCAGTCATGGTATCCAGATTACTACAGTGGTCTACACTCTACAGCGAGGAAAAAGGCAAGCACATTTCTTTACACCCAAAAAAACAATGAAAAACTAATAAACAAAAAATAAACAGAACATAAATAAATTATATAACAAAAAACAGCAAAGTTTTGCCTTATATCATTTCATCTTATCTAATGACTTTTGCTGTGGTTGATTCAGCCAATAGCATATGAAATTAGAATACAGAGAAAGTAATTGATCCCAAAAATATTCTGGAAGAGGCCAAAAATGTATAAAATAAAATATTAAGCCAAGCCCTTCTCTGTTCAACATATTTTATGGAATTGAAACAGGCCATTATAAGCACAATCACAAGAGAATTCTTCTTCACCTCTCGTAAACCAGCAGGGTAAAAATGAACCCAAAGCGAATGATTAAATCTGACAAAGAAAAGTCTAAAGTTCTGAGGACAATTTGGTATAAAAAAACAGAACTGCCAGGAAAGTTGGAATTTACAGTGACTATTTGCAAATCATGTTTGACTACAAATTTCTTAAGAAAATAAATAGGCATCTGTTACAGAAATACATGAACAATGTTGAACATAATGTGGCTCTATGGGAAGTCTCATCAGCAGTTGTAAAGAGTATAAAAACACTGGAGAAAAAACCCAATGTAATTAGATAAATGAGAACATTGTATGAATGTGTGAAAAACATAAAGAAAGAATATAAAGAACTGCTAGGTGTCAGAACATAAAATTTCTTAAGGCAAGACAGAATTTGGTAAGGAAGGAGAAACTTAGCTTACAATGTGGTCATGTGAAGAAAATTTCCAACAACGCAGATACAGGGAAATACCCACATAAAAATGTCATGGGAGAGTCCACAAGTAATATAAAAAAATGGAGGTAGAATATAAAAGGAGAAAAATTAAGGGGAAAATGGTGGATTGTTTTTAAAAGTGTGAGATAATTAGGACTAAATAAGAAAGCCAGGCAGATTGCAAGTAATAACCTGCACCAGTCCGACGTCTTATGAGATCTGCAGAAAGTTTGAGAAAGAACAGGATGAATTTTATATAAAGTAAAAATTTATTTAAAATTTCTATGATAAAAATTTTTTTTTCCTTAAGACAACACGCAACTAAGTTTTAACTTATTTTATAAAAAACATTCAAAATCTCATAGGCCTATGAGAATATTCACAACAGTAACTTCATTTTATGATGATAATACTGACAGTAATAATTTAAAATTGTAACAAATAAATAACTATTTAAAACAAGCAGTGAAAATACTATTACCAAAATACTAAAGGTAATGGTTTATTCTACTAACAACAGTAACATATTACAAAAACAAGACTGTTAATAAATAAATATTAAGGTCTTTCTCCAATGCAAAACCTCATTCTCATTCCGTGGAATGAAACAGGCCAATATCTTCCGCTGCTGGAAGCAGTGAATTTCACTGCATTTGAGTTTATTTCTAAAATGGGTAATTAATCCATCTCAGCATTGTTTTTAGTAAGTCACTTTAGAGAAACCACAGTTTTCAGCAACTGTACATTTTCATACAATTCCATCACATCCATAGACAAATTTGTTGGTCTCAGCTAAGATAACAACAGATCGTCCTAGTTCAAAAGTCTAATCTTGCTCCTGCACTAAATTTTTTTGTACAGTGGATACAAATAATTGCAACAGTATTCATCATATCATAGTCATTAGCTTCATCAACATCACCAAGTGGTACAGTTAACTTACTACTGCATTGCTGAGTAGGACGAAGAATCATATCTCTAGGTTTCTCATCCATTATCCCAACCCGGCCAATATGCAACAATAATTAAAGACTGTGACTGCAACAGAACTATTAGGGTACTGATAAACTTAAGCAACTGACTTATTTAGAGCAACCAACTACTGACCTGCAACAGGAGGACTGTCAATTGAAATTCTCCCAGACTTTGCCAGTGCTGACTTTGGTCGTGAAGGCAGAAGCTTCACAGAAGTGGACCTCTCCTTGAAACTGACACTGGCAGGACGAAAGTTCTTGGAAGACTTGAATGAGTGTCCAAACTGCGATGAATCAGTACAACAGTGGTCGCCAGTTATGGATTTCCTGTTTGACAAACCATAACGACAGGTTATAAAGAGCATATATATAATCTGACAAAAAAGCCATTTATTTATTTATTAAATGTTAACTACTTTATTCACTACTATAAAACTTAATCCTGCCGGAATGATCTGCCAGAACTGACTAGGTTGAAATTCAGTAAGTTATCATCATTATTAGAAAACTAATTATAAAGTGCAAGTTAATATACCTATGGTATATACACTGTAAATTGGGTAATACATACTGCCAATTACTGCACTCCTCTTTCAACAATTGTTATCAAATTCAATCAATCAATCAATATTCGTTTAATTCAATAAATCCAGTTGTCATAATGCAACTGGTTAACACAGCATCGTCAATTGGAAAGATTGTGATAGGCTTTATTCATTGCCGCAATGGTTCCTTAGATAAAACTAAAATAAATAAAAGAATAAGCTATAAATTTACTAATAATTATATTGAATAAACCAAACGAGGCTTCAGACTCAAAATTAACATTAATTAATGGAAGAACCTATCATTGTTTGAAAGCTGTACTTTGCTGCTCAGAATATAGCACCACATAATTCTTTGACTACATGACATTACAGCAATCTATATCACTTTCGACACACAGTTAAAATCAAAGTGAAGTCCTCTTAATATGCTGCTTGTGAGCTTCAGATGATCAAATGAATTTGTCTTTCATTGACCCAATCTGGTTCCATTGTTTCAGAGACTACCTGGTTCCTTTGTTGCTCGTGTTGTCATCTTTAGTCATCGTCAACACTTCACAGTCATGCTTCAGCTGCTCAATTTTTTCCAGAGTGTTCCATCCAACTTCAATTTCCTTTCTCAGAAGTGCTATGTCCTCACTCTGTCATAGAATACATGAAAAGTCATAAGTTAAGATTGAGAAAAAGCTAGATGCACATTTAGAAATATATTCGTGAATTACTTGAAGATATGTAATGGAAACTTGATTAATAGACAGTAATTTCTCACATGTTACATAATTTTTTTATTCCCAATGAAAATGCTCCCAGGTTCAAACCTGAACAGACAGAGAGACAGACAGACAGAAAGACAGACACACAGACAGACAGACACACAGACAGACAGACACAGGCAGACAGACAGCCAGCCAGCCAGCCAGTCAGACAGACACAAACAGACAGACAGACAGGCAGATAGACAGACACCAAATACCTGACAAAACAAACGTTTATTCATTCATTCATTCATTCATTCAATCGGGAATCATACAATAAGTGTTTTATTCATTCGTTCATTCTTTTGTTCATTCGTTCAGAGCATTTAAATTGTATTTCCTCTTATACTGAGTTGCAAAGTATAAGAATATAGCTACTAAGATTGAAACGTTCAAAATTTTCAATTTTTATTCTTAAAAAGTAAAGCTGAACATGGTGTAAATAAAAAATTTAAATAGAACATGAGGAAAATAAGTGATAAGTGTACTCACGGGGTTATTAGAAAATAGTAAACCGTGTAAAATAAGTGTATTTGCAGCATATTTTATGAAATTTAGATTTAAAAACTATAAAAGCTATAAAATGTGCATAAGCAGTGCAGTTTTTAAATTGAGAGCATACAGGGTATAAAAGCTCAGAAGTCCAAGTGATTCAGACCAGTGCAGAGCAATTCAGCCAGAAGATATTTTGTTTTTAAATATTTTTATTTTAGTCCAATCCATGTTTAAAGTTATCCAAAACTACTCTACTGATTTTACTGAGTAATAATAACAGTCGAAAAAGAGTGCAATCCACATAGGCTTTAATTATGCATGCATCAAACACAATATATGCAGATTATGCTGCATTCTGAGAATACTTTGATGCAAGAAATGAATTTAAATCTCCAAAATATCTCAACATCACACAAAAAGTGAATCCGAGAGTCCAGTGTATACACTGGTGTTCCATCAAATTAAGTCTGAAAGAGCGTGGATTGTTGGTCAGTATGTGGAAGGGGAGTTATGCCAAAGGAGACAATGTAAGAGGTGCTAGACTACAGTTAGACTGATTGTTACTTGAGAACATTTAGTGCATACTCGAAGATTAGGTTAATAGGGCCTACACCAAAATGAAACAACATTAAATTCTCTGTTATATTGAAAGGTCAGCTCAATAAGATATGGAAATTATCGAGATGTCCAAAATTTAAAATGGAAACGTTAAGTACCTACTGCAGGTCAAGCCAAAATGTAATAATAACAGTAAAAAGAGTGCATTCCACTCCACCCTTGAGTATGCACCAAACATAGTATTCACATAGAATGCTATACTTCATAAACATTTTCATGTAAAGACTGCAAAAGTAAAATTCAAGAGGTACCTTCCATCAACACTTGGAAAATTTTCCTCTTTTTCCCTGAATAGGAAGGGCTAACTAAATATTCTGACTGAATGAATGAGTGAAGTATGGATGGTATGTATGGTGACTTAAGATGACTAAGTTAGAGTGAGGTTGGAGAAGACACGTGATGTGATCAAACACATGCTCTAGGCCTAAGTGTTAAGACTGAGTCGAATTCTCTGACCGTACCTCAAAATATTTCCTAACAACTCTCTATTTTAAGCCAACAAAAGAAACCAAATTAGTCACAAGACATGATCGAAAGGCAGGATCAAATAAGAGCCATAAAAGGTCATTATTAGTAATTAGTAACCTATATAGTACCAGCATCTAATGCACAAGGCTTCAACAGCTGGCACGCCAAAGTCAAGCCATAATAAGGTCAACATCCAGAAGATCAGTCCATTGCAACAGAGAGACAGCCAATAGTGGATATTGGACAAGCAATCCGAAACAGATGAGTTTTAAGTTGAGCATGAAATGACAGCAAAGAGCAATGAGCAGATCAAGCTAATACAGGGAGAAAATCCCAAACTGTAGGTCCAGCAACCAAAAAAACACAGCAATTGAAAAATTGATCAATCATCAAAAATATTATTACAAGATACTAGTTACATGTTTAAACAAATATGATTCTGTATGGCGATTCTGATAATCATCTAGTTTTTAAATAAATATAATTTTGATGATGGTTCTGATAACCATGATGACATCGATGATGATGATAATCATCATAATGATGTGATCATCATAATGATGATCATGATTTTCTAATAAAGAACAAGACCATAATGAAACCAGTTGTGAAGACAGCAAAAAAACTCAGCAAGTCAGAGTATAAAAGCCAAAAAATCTGAAAGATAACAATTACTTTAATTCTAGTGATGATGATTTTGTTGCTGATAAAGATACAGATGATGATGATGATGATGATGATGACAGCATAATGATGATATTCTGAGAACATGTATCGACCTGCCAAGGTTCAGGACCGTCAAGGTCAATCTCGCAGCCGTCTTGGGAGTAATAGTGGAATCGTCCACCCGAGTCTTTTGCCAGTTCGTAAAGAAATTCATTTGCCTCTCGATCGTTACAGTTGAACGATATCGTGTGAATTGGAATGGCACGTGGCATCTTTATCTGGGCAATTATAGATTTCGGAGGCTGGAAACAATTTACAACACAAAGTAATGAAGTATGCGATTTATACAATGCTGCTTCAAAAGACTCCGAATACAGTGTGGACTCGATAATGCAAAGTCGTCAGGCGACATTGTATCGCATCATATCTGAACATTATACAAAGTGCCTCTTGCAGAATAACTATTTAGAAGCGCTTTATAAATGTTATATTTAATAATTGGTTTAGAAAATCTATGCTGTTAAAATGTTAAAGCAGAACCTACTAATGACCTCACCAAATTCACCTGGAACCTTTACATAACAATAATATATTCAAGTTTATAACTCTGACCACATGCAATACTGAGGCAATTATGGCAGGATGATTTTCATTATTATTATTATGATACTTCAGTATAGTCAAATCACTGAGACTATTGATCCACTATTGTAGTACATGAAACGGTAACAGGTTGATAGTCCGAAGGTTCGATAGTCCGAAGGTTCGATAGTCCAAGATTCGTAGTAGCTTGACATGAAATAATTTGCTTGAGTAGAATTGGATTAATTAACAGAATTCTTGCTTAAATAGAAGTTGGATTGATGTAAATAATCCCTGTTTAAATGAAAGTTGGAATGATAAAAAGATATTGCAGTGTAAGTAGAAGTTGAATTCATGCAGCGATTTTGTGTCGTATTAATGTCGTACTATCGAACCTTCGGACTATCGAACCTTCGGACTATCGAGGCATAACAGGTCTATGAAACAGTCATCAACAAAGTGACAAGGGAAATTTCCATTCCATTTGTTGTTCCTAGGCCATGTTGCCCAATGTTTCAGTTGCAAATTGCTAACCTGGTCTGGTCTGCCATCTGTCAGCAGATATACAGCCTGAGTTTCTCGGTCAGCAAGGGCATGCTGGAGTGCCCCCATTGTGTTACTGGTGCCATTGCAGGTCAGCGCCCTGACCCAGTTCCAGCCGTGCTGGAGCGTCTGCTCGGAAACTCCCACAAGCGACTTCTGCCATAGATAGACATGACTGTTGAAGGCAATCATATTGATCATCTGCTTGTGACGAAGTTGCTCCTAGAAAATAACACAGTTATTATTATTATTATTATTATTTTTGGCATCTTTGGGTTATTATTATTATTTTTACTTTCGTTTTATTATTATTATTATAATAAAATTATTATAAAGAACCGTTTTAAAGAGTTCCAATATTGGAGAAACATTGGTTCGATTCCTTGGGGCAGCAACATGGAATGTACGAGCATGACAGAACTGCATAATGGCTCAACCAGAAGACCCATACCCAAAGATCACAGACTGCGGGGAGGGATATAGGGAGATACTAGTTTTTAAAGGTAGGTAGGAGTACTTGTACGGATTTTATTAGATCAGACAAGCAAGTTTAAATTTTATTCTGAATTCTACAGGAAGCCAGTGCAGCTGACCAAAGCAGGGCTAAGGAGTTTGCAAGAGCTGCAAGCAGCACCAAGCAAGGTAGCCATGGTTGCCATATACATGTAGGTATGTACAAATCTGCAATTTATATAGCACCAATCTAAGAACTTCTCAAAATGATCCTATCTGATTATTCTGTCCACTACCAGTATCCTGTTAACTGGTCTACAAGTGATATTCTGAAAGGTTCAAAGCTGGCGAAGGACAATTACCCTCACCACTTAACTGGGTGGAGCTCAAACCCTACGATCATTTGTTGGAGTCTTCTCCATGTTGGTAACGTTGCTATGTTGGTAAACTTTCCATGTGGTAAAGGTGCCAAACCTGCAGATTTGAAACCTACAAAGCATCTTTGGGTCCATTGACACTACATGAATTTCTAAAAGTCAGTCTCTACCACCATTCACCCATTTATGCCAGCTTTAAGTCCAAGAGCAGCATATTGTCTTTATCTAACTAGACAATGAGAGGTAAGTTGTTTGAAGGCTACATCATTTAACCACTCTTCCCTGCCTCCCTTTCTTATAACTATGCCACGCTCTCAAACTGAAAAAACCCCATAATTAGACAGATTAGAAAAGTAGTTCAATCGGACCTGCATCAGTAGGAAAATCTTGTCTTTGATAAACTGGAAGTGGGCTTGCATTGAAACAGATGTATCGATCAGAAGATAAATACGATTCTCAACGACGGTCCCAAAAATCTCCCGACTTCCGCGGTGCAACCAATCAACCCTGAGAAAGTATAAAACATCAACATCAGCATCATAGAAACAGGTAAACAGGACTAGCATTGTGACACATTTAGAAGAGATATATGTCAGTATCTCTGTACACAAACACACTGGTACCGCAAACACAGTTTTATGTATGCATGTATGTCGTGTGTTTGTGTACATGTATGCATGTATATAAGCATGTATTATACATGCACATATACATGCATACACATACAAATGCATGTATGACATACATGTATGCATACATGTATGCATGTATGTAAGAATGTAGGTATATGCATGTATATATGTATGTATGTATTGTATTTAGGTATGTATTGTATGTAGGTATGTATGTAAGTATGTACGTTATGTAGGTAAGTACAATATGTATGTATGGTATGTATGCTTGCAGGCATCCTTTAATGGAACTCTCAAAAGCACTGTGAACAAGTGTGTCTTAACAAAAGAACAGAATGTAACTCGGGCCGAGTTTGATAGAGCAATACATATTTGCTGAGGAAGACAAAGAAATGGCATCATCTACAAACCGGCGCTGCATTGCATCCATTGCGATGCCCAGTCTGTCTTTGTACAGTCGAAAGAATTCAGGCGTCACGTGGACGTGCATCATCTGACCGTCTTTCCAGAGAACATGAGCAAATTTATCACAGTACTTGGCATTTATCAGCTTCTTCACAGTACTCTGAAATCAGACAACAAAACATATCAATTACTAAAACACTGAGTAGTGGATGAAGTTTAAAATCTAAAACTTGTTAAAATGTTTAAACCAGAAATTTAGAACTCTATCTCTGTATATAACCAAGTACACTAAAGTAATTGTAATTGTACTTAGTAATTGTAATTGTAAATTTGTAATTTGCAAAGCACCACTGAGAGATTCAGAGGCATTCCTGAACCAAGTGCTGTCACTAACAAATAAGATAGTCATCAGGCATTTCCAAAAAGGGATGAGTAAAGCTGAGGAGCTCAAGCCGCAGTGCCAGCGGAAAATGGTCATCACATACTAAATTAATAACTGCTTCCTGCCAACGAATTGAAACTGTAGAACTGCAATAAGAAAATTTTAATATGGTTGCATGCTGTGAGTATCATTGAAAGAGAATAATATCATGACATAATCTGGAGCACCAAAGCAGATTTCCAGATGGGATGATTTAATAAGAGTTTAACTTTAATACATAAAAAATGATATGGCAAAATCACAAGAGCAATATTAAACCCCATCATAATGTACGTGTATTGGCAACTAAGGTAATGAAATCGGAGCACAGTTAAACTTTGTTGAACTTCAATGCAATATAAAACTTTGGAAACGACGAATTCTCATTTCGCTCAATCAGTAGTAGACATTAAAAGCAGTTATCTCTAGGCATACCCTTGCAGGTGCAAAAGAAAGAAGTGCTTACTGCCTCCGATATCTGGCACCGATCACTGGGTGGAACCTTCAGGTCAATCACTCCATCCTGGTGACGAAAAGCAACACCGGAAAGGACCTCATAGAATCCGAGCCTCTTGGCCTGGATTCCATGAAGTCTGAGCCACTGAGCGGAACTCATGTACGTCTCATCACCAAGATCCTCACTCGGGTTTTTTGACTTTAACAACTCCTCACCTAAAGCAGAAGACAATAAAGTCTTTTAATTTAATGTACAATTCTTCCTTTTCTATCTAACCTAACGATGAAAGCCACACGTTATTTTGTCCACTGTTTTTTTATTCCAGTGCAGATGAAGTGAAAATGGCTGTTAATTACATAATCAAGCAACCCAAAGGAAACATTATTCAGTTGTTGGATTACTTGTTGTTGTATCTGAACTTTATCCAAATCAGTCTAAAACTACAAAACTGGGTCAGTCATGGACTTAGCTTATAATAAATCACTAAGTAAATGTGACAGAACTTTACCTGGATATCTGAAACAATTAAAACAGGCGGTATCAGCCTCTTAGATGTAAGTGATTACATCTAAGAGGCTTATACAACCTGGTTACCAACTACAACTTCCTTCACCATTCTTTGCTTCACCTAAACTTCGTTATTGGACATTTCACGTGAGAGAAATATTACACTTCCCTTGTCCACAGTACACATTGCTACAGGAAATGCAGTTGCCAAAAGAATCATTTAAAACTTATACATATTTATTATTATTCAATAATAATAATAGAGATTTGAGTGCCGTAGTTCGTAAGCAGTCGATGACTCGAAGCAACGATTCAATATTAATAAGACTTTGAATAAGTCTGGTTCAACTACCGTACTATGAATCACATATTTAGCTACAAATGTGTTTCTATACTGTGCATCTTAGGCTTCGACAACAGTCAACAAGGAAACTTCAATCTGGTCAAACAATTTTTTTATCACAGTTCTGTCCTACTTACTGAATGCCAGTTTTGACAGATAATTTTTTAACTCATGCCTAATTTATGTCTCACTTTGAACACGTTGATCATTGACAATTTAAAAGTAAGCAATAGATAGGGTTAGAATTTACTTTTTTCAAATTAAAATTTATGAAGAGTTTGTAGCTTTGTAAGACTTCTAACGAAAGACTTATATTCCTGTTTAGTGATGTAAAATATTTGCCTGGTTTAATCTTTTCCAGTTGGTCCTTCATAACAGCTTGAATCTGGTTCAAGTTATTCTTTGCTTCTTCAAGCTCCTCAAAGAGCAGGATGACATCCTCCCGCATTCCAGCACCTCGTGGCACCCCACCATAAGCCTTTTTCTTCAGAACCAGATTGGACTGGGCTGAATCATCATTAATCTCCACCCTCTCAAAGGTGTCCATCTCCATGACAACTGCATAAGCATGAAACCTAAAAGAACAAATGAATTCTGAACAAATATTCCATGATCACAGGATAATTAAAAAAAAACTAAAAGCAGAGGTGAGTCTAAACCAGAAACGTATGAGCCCTGTCCCCAAAAAGCATCAAAAGCATCATGGTTACCCCAACAACGATGTCACATTTTGAAGATATCATGAGAATATGACAATGTAATGTAATTGAACATTTATATAGCACCCTTCAAGGCATCTACTCAGAGGTGTTTCCTGCACTAGCCTTTATGATTTTAAATGTCATTACGGTCGAATATATTACATCAGTTAGCATAAACAATGCACAGTAAGCAGAAACAGTCACCAGTGGTGCACCCAAACATACACGTGGAACCAACCAATGGATGCCCGTCAACAGCTGAAGATGGCAAGGATGTTCCACAGCTGGGCTCCATATTTCCAACATAGGCCCATATATGGGACATATGGAACCCATAAGGGATATTTTCATATTCTCACCACATATTCAACCAATGACATTGCAATCAGGGTATACTTGTTCACTACAAAAATGCATTTTGATAGTCTGACCATTTTGATGACAAGACAGCAATTTGGAAAATAATTGTTCAATAATTGTAACAATTGTCTTAAAGACAAAAATACTTCACTGAATTCATTCAGTACTTGTTGACAAGATAAACATGCCACAGAATCAGCAATTAACCAACCAATTTACTCATACCTGGCATTTGAATCTTTTGCCAGACTCTTTAGAAAATCAATTGTTTCAGAACTGGTACAGTTGTACGAAACAACGTGAACTGGAATTTTTGAATCAGTAACCTGCCACAAAAGTAAAAACGCTACAAATTCAAAACAGCACTAATACATTAATCTGGTAAATGCATATGAAATGCTGCACTTTCAGTCGCTGGTCTAGCTATTTCAAACTTTCTTGACCCAAATGACTTTTCCCAATCAAGACTCTTAGTCGACTTAGTTGTAAGTAGCTCCTATCTGACTCCAAACTTCCTGAAAAGCATCTGTGTAATTAGCTTTCTGACAAATGATTGAAGCCTATTGTTCTAGATATTGGCACAAAAGGTACATCTAGATTACATGGTTCCAATCAACCCACATCAAATGTTGTATGTTAAACTAGATCAAACAAAACTAATAATTGATTTGTAGTAGACCATGTAGAGTATAGTTTTAATCACTATGCTAAAGAGTTTGAAATTGGAAAATCAATATGTAGACGATACTGTTATGAAAGAAGTTGTTGGAAAAAATTGCCCCTAAACAGACCCTTTCTCGGAGCATTTCTCGACATCCGTCTGTGGCTGAACCTTCGGAAAAGAGGAACACAGATTCCACCTGGTCAACAGAACCAAAACTGTTCATCACCATTTAGCAAAACCTTCTCAAGTTTAAAACCAAGATATTTTGTGCTTTAAGTTTGATTGTGCATTGAAATTTGAAGGACAGGTGGGTGAATGTTTTAAGATCTTGACACGAGTACAATATAGGTTGTGTTTTATTACCATTGATTTTTGCCCTAGTTGTGGACTGGGTTGATGACGAAGGTGGTGGTGAGTGGTGATACAGGACTGAGGTGGGTGAATGGAGACAGGTTCAGAGACCTGGAGTTTGCAGATGATATCGTCCTACGGGACAGTACTTGGATGGGCTTGATAGGTTTAATGCCTATAACTCAGGAAGAGGGCCAAAGGTGGGAATCACTATAAACTCAGAAAAACAAAAACTACAGTGGTAGTTGGACATGCTTGAAAGTTTTAACGCTTAGAACTCAGGAAGAGGGCCAATGTTGGGGCTTGCTATAAACCCAGAAAAAACAAAGACTGCAATGGTAGGAAACAAGAGGAGCAGAAGATATGCATGAACATGCAATTGAAAGATAAAGCAGAGAAGGATTCTTCATCTATTTTTACTGCAGATAATAAAAGTCTGCATGTTTATTACAAGCTTACATATTTTTTACAAGAAATGATAGATTACGATTATCTTACATAAGGCAGAGCTATTGCTTTAATCAGTGCCTCAACTGAAGCCGACTTTGGCACGGATGCCTTCATATCCAGATTCCACAGCCACTCCACAGCCTGGTTTATAGTCTCTGATGTGACATTAATTAGGTCCGGTCGGAAGAGAACTGGGTCATGGGCTGACCTATTTTTACAAAAAGAGAAAAAATAGATTAGCACTTTAACGATGAGATCATTGGTTTTTCGGTCATTTTTTAGTACATGCTCGTTATTAAAGTGTTAATTTCATGGTAGCAAGTCATGCAACAATGGTCAGCAATATTAATTGATATAATGCAGTGCAAGGAGCAAACTGAATGCAAAACATGCAACTAACTTAATTAATTAAAACTAATAACAAAAGCAATAATGATTATAAAATTAATAATGGGAATACTACTAGTAATAGCAACAAAATAATCCAGCTGCGTACCGGACGATATTAAAGCGTACAATTGATGAAACTTGTTCGAGAAGAACGCGCTCGACTGCACTCAGGTAGAGATGCAGTTGTTGTTCGGTAAGTTCCTTGAAGTCGAGAACAATGCAGATGGACTTCTCTTCGACGACACCAAAGATCCGTCTGCTCTCTGACGTCAGCCAATTAAGGCGGCGCTTGAACAGAGAGATCGCTTGGATGAGACGTGTCTCAAGCTGCTTCATTGCCTCTGGTGTAACAGTTATCTGAAAAAAGAACACGACCTGTTGATTTTGGAAGACCTCGTAAGATATGGTTTTATTATTACAGCAGCTAAGATCAAGAAGCGGTTAAGACAGGGATGAAAGAAGATGTTGTTGAAATGTATATAACACATTTTAAAATTTGAATTTGAATTTGTTTATTGCACAGAACAGGTTTTATGTAACAATCATGAAACAGCAAGTACAGTGCAACAAGAGCCAAGAAAAACTAATAACACTTGAAATATCAACCGAGTCGAACTGCAATAAAGCCCAAAACAAAATTTGGAATAGTCCATGTTGCTTAACACTTTAACGATCTGCATTGGTTTTCCAGTCACTTTTAGTACATGTTCGTCATTAAAGTGTACACCTAAAGTGTGGGGAGCGGTGGTGTGGGGTATGTTCGGTGCCTTGCAGCCGGAGGGTTGCGGGTTCGAATCCACCTCAAGCCGCCACGTAGGGACCCTGGGCAAGTCCTTCACTCGCAATTGCTCATGAGCTTCGGCGTGAAACTCCGATTCAGTGTCCGCGCTGTAGTCGGGAGCACCTCTGAGTAGAAATCTTGAAGGGGCGCTGTAACAAATGCTCATACATACAAAAAATGCTCATACATACCTAGTCCCTGGTAACAGAGAAACAGTCAGAGGAGGAAATTAATACAATTGAAAACACAAGCAGTCTATAAATAATGAATTTCTAATATTTGAAATCAAAAAGATAATTAAAAAGATGATGATAACGACGATGATGTCACAGATGAAAAAAATTGCAGCAGTGATAACAATGAGAATAGAATTCATTTTCTGCAGCTCACATTAAATGACTGTCCGTCTGGTCGAAAATATTTCTGAAACAAATTGGTTCCATATCGTGAACACACAGGCATCTTCAAAGAACGGTCGAAATCTGAAAACAATAAACTATTATTTTAAATAATTTTTAATTTTAATAACTCTGCAAAATATTATTAACACAAATAGGCACAGACACTCAAAAAAACAGCAATATTTAAATCCAATTAAAAACAAAATTAAACAGGAATCATGCCAGAGGCAGCCAAAGTTAATGAAGTGGGGTCTTAAAGGTTGCCAAGGTGGGTCAATGATGTGCAGTGACTGGGTGCTCGAGGCACAAAGCCAATCTCTTTGCAGCAAATGTGAATAATAATTATAAGCAGGTCTGACATTTTACAGTATAATTAGCTATAACCAAAATAGTTACAAGCTTCAGGTAAAATCATAAAGATTTTCTGATTTCCTGAACGCTTAGTTGAAATACTTACTGATAGTTGGTCGTATCATATCACAATCACATGGTTAATATGTATATCATTGTATAGGCCTTATGTACATTATTTTCGAATTAGCATGTCTCTTTATGTAATATTTTTTGCATCCTTCTGTATTACATTATAATATTCATTACTTTAACTTTAAATTCTAGCTTGACTGAAATGGTGACAGTGATAAAATCTCTGGAATATAATTGGTTGTGGTTCAAAGTGTGGGGTAAGACTTGCAATGTAGCAGGACTCGGGACACTCAGAAGAAGGGTTCAAAGGGACCTGTTGGACCCAACTTATGACGCAAGCCTATGAATACATAATAAAATCAAAAATGGATTGACAGACCTTGTGTGCATGCTTAAATAGGCATCCTTCGTATTCACTGTTCGTTACTTTTAAAATTCTAGCTTGACTGAAATGGTGACAGCACAAAGTGTGGGGACTTGCAATGTAGCAGGACTCTGGACACTCAGAAGAAGGGTTCAAGGGACCTGCTGGACCCAACTTATGACTCATGCCTATAAATACATAATAAAATGAAAAATGGATGTGCTCAAAATTATACTGTAAATTCTCTAATAGTGGCAAAAGTAACAAAAAAGGTCTTTCTTTCGCCAGTTGCCTCTGGGTATAGAATTAGAATTCTCGTTCAGATGAATTAACAGTTTAGTACTGAGCCATTAGACAATCATAGGAGTCCATGACGAAAGATATATTCTGGTCAATCAATTGGAGCTGCCCAGATTTTCCTTCACACAAAAAGAACTTTCAAGCATCTCACTTCCAGAGAAAGAACTCAACAAGAAATAGATAAATGGAAAAGACAGTAGGACATAAAAATCACCACTAACCATCAGAGTGTCTAAATGCAATCTGTCTGATGACACTTTGCAGGTCGAGGCGACTGCGTTTTAGTCCGTACATCTGGAGCCATTTCTTTGTGGAGACAAGAGTTCCAATGTCCGAGTCCCAGCGTCGCGATGGATCGGTCTTGACTGAAACTTCTGGATTGAAAGGCGATTCGTCTCTGACCAGAAAAGGGACACTAGTTGCAACGACCCCATTCAAAAATGCTTGACTCTGCTGCAGCTCCTGTGGCTGTTGACTGCAACTTTCAGCTGGATTGTCAGAGCCCGCGCCCTTCCGAGGATACAGGTCAAATGTTGCATCTGGAAAAGATAAGTAACGGATGTTGTACTAGTTGTAACTTTGTTACACTAAGAATCAGTTTTCATTGTAACAAATTGCGGCTGTGACAACTTGGCTATTCAGAATAAACAAATATTGAATATTGATTGATTGATTGAGTTATTGATTGATTGATTAATAGTTATTCTGAACTCAGAATTGGTTTCATTAAGGCAAATGTAAATGTAAGTGTTTTTCTATAGCGACCGTATATTGCCTTGACCCTGCTCACTTTTAATGAACTGAAAAGGTAAGATCTTTAACCACTGCTGCCCATTTCAATGGGCAGCACATGATTTAAGGTCTTTAAGGACCCTGTGTAAGTTAACTGACTGTAATAACATCAAATGAATGTCACTTAATACACTTGTAAACCTAGGTGTAGGCCTACAAATAATAAAATGTTGCTCCTCCTTCCACTGAAAATGCTATTCAAATATCATCCCTGTAACTCTGGCAACTATAACTGAAAACCATCGATGCATAAAGATATTAGAATAAAATATAAAACTTGAGTGCAGCCTTCTGCTTTCACAACAATAGGAAATGAGAATGATGAAAAGAAAATGCAGACGGAACATACGATACTCAAATTAATATATTTCAATATTTCAACCAAACACACAGTATTACAAAAAACGAAAACATATCTGTGCAGATGTGGCATATGCTTTGTCTAATTACACTAACAAATTGAACAGCATTGGAATGAACTGCAGTTGAATGCACAGAAGAAGAAGAGAAGAGCAGTCCCTTGAGAGCTAGCCCTGAGGCAGCCATGGGTATGAAGTGTTAGCGACTTCATTTTTCTCGGCATCTGAGGGTGGGTGGCCAATCCTCTCCCTCACCGTCTCATCTTCCCACCGACAGTGTACAGTCAGTGTACTCATTATAGGTGAGTTGGCTAGGGAGTGCTCTTGGAACAGAAATCTCGAACCAAATTTTCTGTCCTAGCATTTGAACCCCCAACCTCTCGATTCACAGTCCAGAGCGCTAACCACTAGACTATCGAGCACCCCGAATGCACAGATGGGGGAACAAACGGAGGAAGATACCAATCACCCATCTGACTGTGAACGCAATTGACACAACAAACTCAGGGCAAGGACATTTGCAGAACCCACATTCAGCCAATTGCACCCGAATTGACTAAACGCCAGCTTGGATTGGTTGGGTGCAATTGCTTCAACCTTTAACCTCCTCACCATCATGGGTTGGAGAATGGCCTACCCTTCACATTCTTGCTCAGGCTTGTCCAACGATATAAATTGTGTACTAGGATTTAGTATCGTGTAATGTTATGTAATAGCATGATATAATATCATGTACTTTCATGCGAAATCACAATGTAATGTGATATAATATCATGTTATGTGATGTAATATCACGATGTAATGTGATGTAACGTTATAATTTAATGTGAAGTAATATCATGATGTAACAGGATGCAATGGCAGGATGTAATGTGATATAATATCATGTAATGTGATATAATATCATGTAATGTGATATAATATCATGTAATGTGATATAATATCATGTAATGTGATGTAATATCATGTAATGTGATATAATATCATGTAATGTGATGTAATATCATGTCAAGCGATGTAAACGAAGTAATGTCAGGATCATGTAATGTGACATAATATCACATACTGCAATGTAACATCATGAAGTAATGTGATGTAATATCATGACATAATGAGATACATCTTTTAATGTGATATAACGTCATGTCATGACATTTCACATCATGTCTTTGCCTCAGAAGAAAGATCTTTGAAACCGAAACTTTGAAACTTCTGTACCTCTGTACCTTAGTACTGCTATATCTTGTATATACCCCACGTTGGGGCATATACAAGATATAGCAGTACTAAATTATCCATTACCCATACCTTATGTGGAACCATTGGGAAGTGTGTGATTTTAATCAGCCTCATCGTGAAAATGTCTTCTAAAAATAAGTCCAGTGCAAATGTTGAAAAACGAGCAGTGCACACAATCGAGTGGTCCACTGTGTGCTTTATCCACAGATGGTGGGTGCAAGAAGGCTCCATCCTATATCTGTTCAGCTGTGATTGAGGAAATGGAAGGGAAATTTAATCAGGATAAATTAATCAGGATAAATTAATCAACGTGATCAGATCATTTATCAAAGGTCACGTTACCAAAATAATCAGAGAAAATGCAACCTAATCTTGCATACTGTATTCGGTGCATCCGATAAATGGCACGAATGCTTGTAATGTAATAGTTCATTTATTACAGTCTGTGCTATAATATTATTGCTCGCTTCTATGGTAATCACAATCGTAAATTTTTATAGAGCCATTTGATGAGAAACGCATTCAAGCTAGGTGCAGCTGACCTGAGAACATAGAACTTCAATTGAGTAGAACGGACATGTTGGATGTGTGAAAAGGGCAGTGAGAGATGACTGTGATCTGTATTCACCAGTGGTTGAATTGGTGAATGACAGGCCCATGGAATGCGGTATAGCCCCATGAATGCAAGGATTAGAAAGAGACTGATGACTTCAATATTTATTAATGTGGGTTTCTAAGCTGCGTCAGAATAATATTTCTCTGACGAATGGTCCCAGGATGGGTTGACTATCCTTCGCCTGGTACCTAGAGATGTCAACACCCAGTTAACAATGGGACAACCATCCTTCAGGTCCCACAGTCAAACCTAACAGTAAAGCTTGAAATTCAAGTATATGGAAGTAATTAGCAGCCAACCCCACAACACGCCCAGAGTGGTTTAACAACTTATGAAATGTTAGGCAGATCACATTCAACCTTTCACCTTGGCAGTGACTTGGCAAATTCTGATGCATCTCATGATAGGCTGTTACATGGGGCATATCCCTAGTCTTCCCCTTATATACCGCCAAGTACACTTATGCTAAGAGTTCACTTAGTATACTAAGTGTATACAAAGTGCAAGGCGTACAGAGTGAAAGGTCAAGTAGCCTTCACTAATTACCCATTTCTTACCCATATCTCTCAACAGCAGTACTCAAAGGCTTGATCTTGGCTTGAAAGATATTTTGGCTGAAGTGCAAATGTGACAGTAGCAATCTCAGAAGATGGCAACAGCAGGTCAGCCCAAACAAACAGGTTGCATGGACTGACAGCAAAGCGTGAAAATCACACCACGCTCTGGGATACAATCAACAGAGCGATAGAAAGAAGGCTAAGACGAAAGGAATCTGCCTCGCTACATGGCACCAAATAGTTTAAACAGTCAAAAACATAGCAAAAGCTGTCAAACAATGAAGCCAAACTGCAAGAACACATCAAACAAGTTATTCTCTAAACAAAGAAACTACATGTTAAAAGCATCAACTTTAACACAATGTTCTCTGACTGACTAAAGACTCACACATTATTGTTAGGACAACACATCATGCTGCAGTTAAAAACATACACAGTAAACAGCCAAGTTATCTGCCAGGAACTTCCCAAAAAATTCAAAGATCCCACCCTCATCAGGGCTCCAGAACTTATGGCCCAACATTGCAGCATTTACTTAATAATAATAATAATAATAATAATAATAATAATAATAATAATAATAATAATAATAAGCCATCACGAGCTCTCCTGCCCCTCGGCCCAGGTCGCTTGCCTAGACATGCATCTCTGAACGATTTAATCTTTCGGAGCTTGGTCCGTGCAGGCTTTCCGTCCACAAAGGAGCCCGTGGGCCTCGTGAGGACAGATGTTAGGAGACCAGATGGCCTTACCCTCATCCCTTGGCGCGTCGGGCGATGCCTTATATGGGACGCGACCGTGACGGACACCCTGGCCGCTTCCTATTTGCCGGACACGTCCCATGCTGCAGGTGCGGCGGCTGAGAGAGCGTCGGCCCGCAAAATCGACAAATACATCGAATTATCTTCCACCTACCTTTTCATCCCTCTGGCGTTCGAAACCTTGGGCCCGATCAACAACGAAGGCCTGACCTTCCTTTCGGACCTGGGACAAAAGCTCTGCACCGCCACGGGGGACCAACGGGAAACATCTTTTTTATTCCAACGCCTTTCGCTAACAATTCAACGTTTTAACGCGGTGGCGTTCAGAGGCACTTTCACCAGCCAGGAAACAGACGAATAGGGCCATTCCGGATATTTTACATTCTAGATAGTTAATATTCAAGTCCCTGAGGGATCCTGTATACCTCGGGGCATAAAAAAATAAAAAAAATAAAAATAATAATAATAATAAATAAAAATAAATAAATAAATAATAATAATAACAATTCATTTAAACTGACAAATACACAGTAAGATTACATGATATATATAGTAACAGATGATAACAAGTTTAACAGGACTTGAATTTAACTCTATGGCAGCCTGCAAGGCGCCCACCTGTCCTACTGCTCACTAATTTACAGTCGCCCTAGGGAGTGGAAAGCTGAGGCAACCTTATGGGACTAGCAGGTATCGAAACTACGTCATACTGATATTCATGCCAGCATGTTTGCCCTAGGTCTCACCTGACTGTACATCTGACTGTTTTTGTCCTATAATGATTTAATTATTTAACATTTATTTCTATTGTAACTGGTTGCGGTCTGTCAACCTGTCAGAAAATAAAACGAATATCTCTCTATGTTACCATTCAACCATCTCCCTGCCTTAAACTTCAGATCCCATCACTGCCACTGCTCTTTCATGAGAACTGGTCTGCAAACTCATTCCCCCATTCCATTCTGGTTCAGCAATGGTTCACAAGAAAGAAAATTTCACGAATAATGCAAAGCATGACTCAAAAGAAATGAAATTATGACTCATTCATTTATAATAAATATGTCCCGAGGCCCCAGACGAGACGAAAACAATAAATCTCCTGAGTATACGACTGCATTTGCAAATAGGAAGAGCAGTCGTATTCAGCGTGAGACAAAAACATTCCAAGGCATCAGAACCATCTGTTATAAAATACAATCCTCACATAATGGTCGTGATAAATGCACCATAACAGTAGATAAAAATTCCGTTGCATCTAGTCATCACTGCTTTGTCCAAACAGTCTTAGGTAAGATAGTTTCTGATAACAGTTTTTAACTCCACCACAGCACTTAAATCAAAACTTATCCTAAAATGATGGTGGTGGTGGTGGTGGTGGTGGTGGTGGTAATGGCAATGATGACGACGATGATGATGACGACGACGATGATGATGATGACGACGACGATGATGATACTAAATAAGAACATCATTGTCTTCTGTTGCTCCAACAATTCTTGAAGAGGTTGTAGTCAATCCAGAAAATTGCTTCTACATCAACTTCAAGACAAAACAATAATAATAATTCCAGGTGTCAGTTCTAATTTCCATATTCATTTAAAAACAATTATGCTGTATTACATTCAACAGCAACTAAAAACAGCAACAACAGCGTTCCAATAATAATAATTGCAATAAAATGCTGACATGTAGGCCTAACAGTCTGCACAACAACAGTAAGAAATAAAAATTACAACAGCAAAGCTACAAGACATAATCACGCGCAGATTCAGGATCTAAAGTTGGGGAAGGAAATAATTGCATTCAAATGTGGGTCTGAGAAATCTAAACCTGCATTTGATTGCCTCAGTTTAAGGTGTTTCCCTTTTCATCTTTCAATAGTGCCAAAAAACTGGTAATTAATTAATTAGTCAAACACACTCAAAAGCAAAAACATTATACACGTTATTCTACAAGACAAGACTTGTGTACAAGTATTAAATTTCATATAAAGGTCAGTTAAATTGGATTCAGCTTAACCGCATTAATAAGGCATAAAAGGTTGTTGGCGTCAGTAGCAAAAGCATTTCTACTGTTTTTATCACTAGTATTGCAGTTTTCAATTAGTATAAACTTAATTCAAATCTACGATGTTAAACCATTCATCATTAGTAACTACTATTTAGTAACTACTACGTCTGCCTATGTTATTTAAAAAACAACTATACTACATATAGACAAAACTACACTCAGCGTAAATTGGCATCAAATTACTGTAGCCACAAAAAGACGTGCTGGACACAGATTGTGTTTTCCACTCGCCAGCTTTCTTACCTGGAAGCTCGCTTTCAAGTACTGGAGCTATATGGCGAAAAAATATTGACAGTTAATTTTACTGTGAAGTGAATTTGCATGCAGAGTGCAAGACTACCAAAAGCTTTGACAGCATAGGAGCATCATTTGGCAGGGTTTGCAAGGCTCAAGGTAAATGGTGTGTCTGTTTTATCATAGCAACCATTTTTGACAGAGTTGCCACAAGGTTAATAAACAAAAATCCATGACTTTCAATGACCTTTTCCCATGACTTCTAAGAATATTTTTTATATAAAAGGACCTACTTTCTAAATGTTTTATCAATGTAATATTTATTGGAAATATGTCTATTAATGATTTTTCCATTTTCTATGACTTTCCATGACCTTTAGCTATTTTCAAATTCCATGTCTTTCCAAGACTTTTTTGGAAAACACCTGTTTTTCAGGTTTTCCATGCCTTACATTTGTTTAAAGTCTAATTACATGACTTTCCAGGTTTTCCAGGATCCGTGGCAACCCTGTTTTAACATTGTTATCATGGTTGTCATCATTACTGTCATTGTCATTACCTCCTTTATCACCAGTCTCTACAACAAACAACATTCTATTCCCCCCCCCCCCCTCCCCCCCCGTATGAAAACGGTTGCAACAGTACACCCCTACTTCATCAAAAACTCCATCAACGCCACTCCCGTCATTAAAAGCGAATTCTCTGCAACGTCTGGACAAACACTGACGTCTGGGCAAACATCTCGGTCTCACAACTAAAGGCAACTTAGTCCACTCAGCTATCGATGGTAAGTGGACACTCCACGCGGGCGATGAATCGAGTTAATGTACACCCATTTTGCAGGCACACATCACACAAAAAGGCTGACCACCACCCACAAAGAAAGCCCACCCATGCCTTGTGAATTATCAGACTACCTGCCGAATAAAAATGGTGCGTTCACACGCGTGACTGCTTTCCATCGACTGTCCGCTTGTAGATGGGATCGAATTGCCAAAACGATATGCCCACCTGATGCTGATTATGCTTTTAAACGATGAAGAAGCTGCGGCAGTGACTTTGATCTAAAGACATTTCTGAAACCTAGTTGCAGTACTACATCCTGCTAGTGCCTCTAGATAACTCTGTTACATAGCTTCATACAAATGTAATTTAGTAATGGAAATCTGGGTATATCTTCAGCAACAGTGAAGTCAGATGAATCACATTTGACAAGTACTCGGTAACTGCAAAGAAGATCAAGTGACACTAGCTAACAAATCACATGCAAGAAAACTTGTGACTTAAAATATATAATTATAGTATTTCGATTTTGCTCATCAATGGCAAATTTAATACTTTGCATATACAGAAATATCTGCTTTATTTATTATACATATCAGTCTGTGTATAGATATGTATACAGTATATACTGATTTTCATCTCAGCAGTATAATAGGCCCCATTCAAGCCTTAAAATGCTGTTAGCCTTTGAAGGGTCTCTTGATATTTTCTAGACTTAACAAAAATAACCATGCACAAATTAATACTACAGGACAGTGCATTGATTCTGTTTGCCAGGCAAATAAAAACAGTCATTTAAAACATCAATGATATAAATACAAAAGAAGCAACTCGTTCTTTGACAATTCCTTTGTGCCTAATCAAAATTAACAGATTAGTTCCTAGCTTGGCAACCATTGCAAACACAGCAAAGAACAAAGGCTATTCAATTTAAACTCATCAGCTCTATCACAACTGCAAGTCCCTAACAAATTTCTAAATGCCCATAGTTTACTGAAATAACTAAAGGCATAATTGACCTTTTAGTGGGCACTTTGTGTTTCTTATCTTTAGAAATGCACTCCGGTTACACCGATCAGTCAACATGCAGACAGACAGACAGACACACAGGCAAACAGAGATATGGACAGACAGACATACAGGCAGAAATACAGACACAGACAAAGAGGCCTACATAGAGACCGATCAGTCAACATGCAGACACACAGGCAAACAGAGATATGGGCACACCGACATACAAGGTAGATGCAGGCAGAAATACATACACAGACAAAGAGGCCTACATAGAGACAGACAGAAACCAGCAGACACAGACAAGAACAACAACAGTTAACAGTATAGGATAGTCAGACAGACAGACAGACAGACAGACAGACAGAAAGACAGACGGATTTGAAAACAGGTAAGAACAGAATATTGAATGCACTCAGATGACACTGTTAATCTGTCTGCATGTCATAAATGCATTATGATCTCTAAGAGAAGCCTTCCTCTATGTTTCATGGCTTCAATGGTTAATGAATCTGGTCCTCTCACTCTGATACACAGCACTACCACCGCCGCTGCAGCATAATTATTTCGGTGAGCGGCAATGCATTGATTTTCTATATCCGGCCATTTCTAATTTGCAGCACAGTTCCTGAGGAATTAGCTCATGACGCTCTAAATAGAAGAGATGAGTTGTTAGGTTTCAGGTATTAGAGAGGTTGCAGTTCTTCTGAAAGACTAAGCTTAGTTAGATCAGATGTCACTCGGTTTATAATACAGTAAAACTAATCCACTTTAAAGGATGAGGCTCGGTTGAGAATAAACAGATAATAGTATGACAGTAACAAGATACCAATCCAGTTCATTAGAAACAGTTGAGAGGAGAGGTGGCTCAACTGAGAAGGTCTTCACTCCTCAGTTGTGATGAAATTAAGGGGACGAAGAAGAAGCCCTTTAATCAGGCTTAAGTATCAAATGCTGGAGATCAGTGTGGAGAATCTGCTTATTTAATGAGGTCAACAGGAACACAGTTAGCAGTGGAAATAGCACAGGACATGTCTGGATAACTGAGAAGGTCTTCACTCCTCAGTTATGGTGGAATTAAGAGGATGAAGACAAAGCCATGTAATCAGGGCTGTTGCTTAAGCATCAGATGCTGGAGCTCAGTGTGGAGAATTTGCTTAATTAATGAGGTCCACAGGAACACTGTTAGCTGTGAAAATAGCACAGAACATGTCAGTTGGGGATGTAAAGGTCAAAAGGCAAATGGAAAAGATAACATATCTGTTTAGACAGCTACACTTTAGAAGTTTGATACAACATAGTTGAAGGAACTTACTATCTTAACAACAGGACAACTGGTATTCAAATAAAAAAAGTAATTTTGGGCTGTGATTACTGCCTAACTATACCAAGTATGCCATGTTCATATTCACAGCAACACAGCATCCACCCATTATCTATCTCATTTTCACATAATTATCACCAAGCTACGCTAGTCTTATTACTATGGAGCAGTAGCACGGCATTTCTAATGCATAACGTGATCAATCAGGCAAAGCCAGTGCCAACAGGTGCATCTTCCATCTGGCACTTCAAAACTTCTGTGACAGCAATTTCCTGCAACTGCCATACATCATTGCCACTGCAACTCACTGATAGTCTACAGAACATTGTTGCAACAAAGACGCATTAGATGGTTTGATATTTGTGATGAATTATCGCTCACAATTGGTTTTTTCCTGTAAAATTCTGAGTCTCTATCGATAGCTAAATGCTTACATTTTGAGTTGGCATTTCTTCGATATGTGTCCATGATGTTCAGGGAGATCATTGGTGACGTCATGTTTGCCCTAAAAACAAGTAATGCTAAAACATAAAGCAGAAGCATTTAATTAGCAGTATTAATAAAATAACATTAGTAAAGGTGTTCTGCACAGACACATTACATGTGACCCAGGGAATCAAAATGTCAGATGTCGGCAAATTGCATTGCTGGGAAAACAGCAAAATATGAAGAGAGTCATTTTTTGCTCAATTTCAGATTTGAATGGAAATGGGTAAAAAATATGTTTTTTTACATTTCTAATATCTCACATTTGATGAAATTCATTGTTTTAATGTGTACTTTCAGGATTTTGTAACGGTATTGTTTTAGTTTTCGTGATTATATATTAAAATTAATTAAAAGTAATTTCTCAAAATTAAAAAATTATTTCCCAAAATTGGACAGAGAATCATTCGTAACTTTGTCAAAAAGTAAGGTAGAACCAAAATTTTTGGGGTCATTTTAAAGCAAAAAATTTGGTCTTTAAAAATATGTAAAATACTCATATTCTAAAATTTCCGACATGTGACTCATTTAGAGCCTCTGAGCAGTTTCCTTGAAGGGGCGCTATATAAATTCCCGAATGAATGAATGAATGAATTTTGATCCCTTGGGTTACATATTATTAGCAATTCATTACAACATTAACTCGAGAACTTAACCCTGCAATCGGTGATCCTAATGCCTAGGCCTTTTCAACCTCTTTTCTTTTCTTATATTAATGTATTTAACCTGTATGTACTGAGCTGCGGTTTGCCAGCCTGATTGGTTCTAATAAACGAAGATATATATACATTATAACTCATTGTGTGTTATATGGAATTAAGCACACAAGCTTCTGTCTTCAGCAGAAAATGTGTTAACACTTTAGCGATGAGCTGCATTGGATTCCCATTCGCTTCTAGTACACTACTGTCGTTAAATTATTAGAGGCATGACCTCAAAGTAATACACTTGTTTACAAACCTCTGTAGAAACTCCTCAGAAGTAAATGTAAATGTGCCAGTGTTTTACAGCAACCATATGGCCTCAGCCATGCTCATTTTTCAATGAACTGATCAGTGAGATCCTTCACCACCTCTGCCTGTTTGAATGGTCACGATACCCCTTAAGGTCTCTGTGAACAGACCATGCTAGCCCTCAGTGTCAGATTAAGGCGTAGGCCAACCAGGCCCAACAAGGGCCCCAACAAGTTCCACAACGTCTTTGAGGGCCCCCAAATCCGGAGAAATTAAATAAAATTGCTGTAGGAAATTCGTAATTTTGAATGATTTTAAATAATTTAGTGCTTTACCCTTAAACGTTTTTCAGTGATAGTAAGTTCTAATTACTACTTACTTACTGAATATTGACCATATAGTCACAGACTTACACTCACAGTCTGTACAGGCCCATACTTCATTATAAAAAAAATCATTTAACAAGTATAGGCATGTTTAGAACTTTATGTTCAGATACCTGCACTTTGGTAATTGGATTTGCATTGGGATTAGGGCCCTGGATGTCTTAACTCAGCTCTTGGCTTAGGGCCATGGAAGCCCTGCTAGCCCGAGATTAAAATCTCTTAAACAAGCCACCATCAGAAGGTGAATTGGGATCCACATGCACAGAGCAGCATGGGATATACGCTCTAATAAATGTAGCTAACTGGACCAGCAAAAGAAGTGTGGTCTCCAGGTCAAAGGATTATCTGACAAGACAAATTTGAAAAGGTATGGGTAAAAGACACCCTTCCACCTGTCTCTACAGAAACTCCTCAGAATCATTGTCCTGAGGTCCAAGAATTGCTCATCTGATGACAGTTATTCTGGTCAATAATCCACTTTAAAAGAAACCTCCCTGGTTACCCTGGTAGTAAGTGTAATACAATCATTGAAATAATGAAATACGCTAAAACACAGGATATGTTCAATGAAATAATAAAATACGCTAAACTGCAGTTATACCCTTTGTGACACAGTAGGCCTATGTAATACATAGTCATAGTTTCCGAATGATCTGTTTCCCAGACGATTTTTGGAATAAATTTTTGTTTACTGTGTTACGGGTTTACTTTGCGTTCATGTTGACAACAATGTTTTTTTGAAGAGACTTATAGGATCAACTATGGACACCATAGCTATGGATTGATTGAAGATATACTGTATCACGCGATTACCAATCAAATGTTCGAATTGATTAATGATTGATGCAACTAGGGCGACCCTATTACCTTATGTTCCTTTGGGTCTACCCATTGATACCATTGTACACGACTGTATAAACTGTGTGCTTGTACAATGGTGATCAATAAAGTATATTGATTGATTTTTGGAATAAGCTACTTACTTACGTGTTTATAAAAGCGTTTCGTTCCAACAACACCTGCTGCAATGTTGAAACGTCCTCAGAATGTCCACAATCAACGGAATCGAATCCCGCATCAAACCATAGCGTGCAACAAAGAATAATTTGTTTATGATGTGCTTTAGTTTAGTGTTTTAAAGAGAAAATAATTCGAACCATGAATCGAGATGTAAACAAACAGGTTGCTATGGCCTAGATAGCGTCAGCCAATCAGCGACGACCCTTGTACCACGTGATAATGGCCGGAAAACAAGTTCTGGTTATAACTGCTATCTATCACTCCTCGAGACCTTGGAATTTTGGGGACGACTTGGGATCTGGGGATTTTGCATGGCAATCTTGGGATTCTTTCTTAGGTCTAGGCCTACAGACTAGTTTTCTACCGTACTTTTCCAACAGTGGCAGCGAATCAGATTAGAAGAAACTCGCTATGCGTGGATACGAAGTATAGACAAGTTGATCAAACCTGGTAACATTTGTTTTGCAAAGTCGATTGCTTTGCGTAGGCCTACACAGTGCATGTACGAACTATACGAAACAGTCCAACGTAGGCCTATGCCCTCTGCCCGGAAGCCCATAATTATGGAGCTCATATAGATCCATATTTCTGAAAGACGTTTATTATTATTATAACTTATAAACATTGTAATTTGTTAAATTAATGTTAAGCTCCGATTTTTTTCTTTGCCAGATCTTAGCTCGGCATTTTTTGTGAATAATTGTGATTGTGAAACCGCATTTTTATATTTCATCACAACTTTTCCCTTTCATTAACTTGGGATTTTGTGTATACGTTTGGCCAATCTTGGGATTTCTGAAAATGGAGAGTGGAATCACTGATTCAAACTAATTTTTACCAACTCGTTATCTTATAACAAGTGGGTACAATGGTATTAAACCGATCGGCTAGACACTTTAATCTCAAAACGCTGAGATACGCGTGGATACGAAGTATAGACAAGTTGATCAAACCTGGTAACATTTGTTTTGCAAAGTCGGTTGCTTTGCGTAGGCCTACACAGTGCATGTACGAACTATACGAAACAGTCCAACGTAGGCCTATGCCCTCTGCCCGCAAGCCCATAATTATGGAGCTCATACAGATCCATATTTCTTTTATTATTCTTTTAGAGACGCATATAGAGCCCAAGTGGGTCTCCACATTGTGCCCATGGAAATACTGGCAGGGAGCGAGGGAGGCCTAATTGGAATAGAGTTTCAAGTCAAGTCGATAGAGTTTCCAGAAAAGTCGATAGAGTGTCTGGTCAAATCTATGGAGCTTCCGGTCAGGTCGATAGAGTTTCCGGTCAGGTCGATAGAGTTTCCGGTCAAGTCGATAGAGGGCTTCTCTATGTATGGCACCTCTTGAGACCCGATTAGCCAATAAGTGGAAACACTTTTTTAATCTGGCGAATGCCTAGATTGACGGCCAACGATAGAAAGCATAAAACCCTAGCGAAATTACCTGACACTTAAGGTGAGAAAATGTTCCATGAAACAATTTGAGAGTGTCTAGAACTCTAGATGAATAACCTAACGCGTGTAAAGTGAGGATAGGGCCTATGTATACAGTTTGACAGGGTACGCTATGAGCCCAACATTGTGCTTTAGCTATTGTGGTCCTGCTTCATGGAATAACCTTCCCTCTGTAGCCGTGCTAAGATATTGACCAGGAGCTCTTTCAGTCCGGTTCACTACTTAAAGCAAGGCCGTAGCCAGGATTTTGTTTGGGGGGGGTGTTTACTCGTTCTTGAACAAGCCGACAAGCAACCAAATCAACCGTCTATAAGGGGTTTGGAGGAGGGCTGTGAGCTCTCAAAGCACTGTAGAGCTGCATCATCTAAGTTCACATGAGTGCTCTTAGTTCTTAGTAACTTCTTACACCGTATATGTTAGTAAATGCAATATTTATATTATAGGCCTAGGCCTACATTATTTAATTTTCGGGGGGTGTTTAAACACCCAAAACACCCCTCTAAATACGGCCTTGACTTAAAGGCTTTCCTATTCCCTTGGGCTCATACATTGAGAGCGCCTCTGAAATCTCAATAGCCTACACTGTTGGAGGCGCTTTACAAGTTTTCAAATACAATACAGTACAAGGTTCTTAGAAAAAGGCGTGACTAAGGCAGATTTAAAAGATGACGGAAACGAGCCTCAGGCAATAATAAGCAGTGGCGTAACGAGGGGGCAGGGGGCGGCCGCCCCCGGGCGCAGGAGGGGGGGCGCAAAATTAGGTCTGAAAATGTGTTTTTTATTGTTAAAAAATCAGGTAAAAATAGAAAAATAGTAAATTTTGTACGTGAGTCTTGGGGGCGCGGGCAAGGGGGGTGCAAAATGAGATTTGACAAGTTTCTTGTTGAAAAAAGCAGAGAAACAGACGGAAAAGCAAAAAAAAAGTCATCAGAAATTTTGGCGGAACTGAGAAAAAAATTTTCAGGAAATTCTTGCTCCTGGGCGCACGAAACCCTAGTTACGCCACTGATAATAAGTGGACCAGATTAAGATGAGATAAAACGTGAGAAGAAGAAACGGTACGCGAGGCAGGTATGGAGTTCATCAGAAAGGATTTAAGGAAATATGAATGAGACAAGATTTTCACAGCAGCTGAGTTATAGGCCGCCTATAGGTAGTTCTAATATGTCTTTAACGGCAGTGCCAATGTAGTCAGAGCCAAGCATGTAGTATCAGTCGTAACTGAGTCGTTAGGCCTACATGTTATGCTATAGATTAGCAGTACACTGAACAAGTTTACATTTCTTGTGGTTGATTCTGTTAACAAAAACTCCGAACATAGGCCCTATAGTTTCTGGTTCCGAGTGCTGGCAGCAGTGTCGGCCTTAGGCACAGGTTGCTTGGGGCGCCAAAACACACACCGGCGCCCCGCCAGTATCAGTAGGGCCTATATGTCTTTTAACAATTTTATGTTTTTCACTTTTTTTTGCAATTTTTCAATTACAATGATTATTTTAATTTGAATTCAGCACTTTCACTCATGGTATAAATCTAAAATAATTATTGATTTCATTGCAACTTTTCAAGTGTGTGAACCGTGGAGTGGGGTCAGAAGACGTCAAATGTCTGCTTTGCCTGGAGCGCCATTTGGGATAGGGCTGACCCTGGCTGGCAATTGATACCATCTTTTGAATGCACTCAATGCAGTGCCGCTGGAAGATAAATAATATCGATAATAAAATTGTATAAAGGTCCATATCAACTATAGCTCCTACCTATACGACTGATTGTGCCCACAGGCAACTTTATGGGACTTTCATATAGCAGCCATATATATACATCCATGTATGTACATGCATATATATATATGCATATATATAATTTTATATATATATATATATATGCATACACACAATACACACACCATATATATATACACGCACATAGATGGACTGTAAATATGAATATGTGCCGTTGTCTGCATACTAAACCCGTCGAGTATTCGAGGCATTAAACTTGAACGGTTGGTTGGCTTTTGATCTGCAGCAGCAGCAGCAGCAGGAGCCACGCTATAGCGACATCTGTGATGATGCATCGATTCAGTGAATGGCGCATATACCATATTCATAAAGCACCAGCAGCAGCATCAGAAGCATCCTCTCATCTCCTCCATCCGTCGCCATAGACCGAATCCTCGATTAAGATGCCCGCTGCCTCCCAATTAGGGCTATAAATGGATCCGATGAGGGCCTCTGCTGAGTGGAAACGCTTTCATCCAAAATCCGCTCATTCTCAACGCCGACACGAACATGACGATCACTTCCGATTTTCTTATTAAATAATAATAATTTAATGATGGCCAGTAAGACCTCTTTTTATTAGGCTATATATATCGTTAAATCTCTCATGTCATAATTATATGTCTATTTGTACATGTATGTACTGTATGTAACTTATACAAGTTATATGATGCTGATGAGTTCTCTGCCCGAAGGCAGGTTCATTGGCTTTTCTGTCACACAGGGATGAGATGAGTGAGGTGGTTTTCCCCTACCTTCCTCGTAGACAATTGTGGTCGAACAACTTGTCCAGGGTCGCTACACAGTGATTTGAGGAAGATTCTAACCTGCGATCCTCCGGTTGCAAGGCACAGAACATACCACTACAACACCGCGTCCCTGATTATAAGCCCCTATAAAAAAAATAAAACATTAGGTACTCTCCTGTCTTCGGCTCATTCTATGGACGTGGGTTTTCGATCGCGTCCAACCATCCAAAATACACGAAATTCATGGCGTCATAAGAAAACAACTTCGAAACTATGCAGACTCAGTGACAATATAAGTTAGAAATAAGAAAAATTGTCGGGCTATATGACCAATTAAACGATCGAAACGACAACATGAATAAAAACGAAGCTCTTGGCCGTGTCGAGAAGCGATCAATCTCTTGGCTATTTGCGGAACTCTGCGTATATTATGTCCTCATCATCAACCACGTCGTAATAATAATAATAATAATAATAATAAATAATAATAATAATAATAATAATAATAATAATAATAATAATAGTCACGTCATCATCATCGTCGTCATCATCTTCATCATCATCAAAACAATCATCATAATGAGATATCTGCCTCAACTCGCTAGACCTACCCTCCCTGTGCCACGACTTAACAAGTGGTCGCCGTTCCAGATGCATTTCCTCATCTCCGGAATTTGTTCAAAACTCGTGGAATCATCTGTGTACGACCCTTGGGACAGATAAGGACAAGATAAGGATAAGGCGAGGTTTTTGCCTCGGTGAGAGGGCAAAATGGGTGTCGATACTCTGGCAGTAAAAACCAAGACGATTGAAATCCGATGTCAAAAAGTAATGATGCAAGAGACATTGTGAAGAAGGCATTGGACACCTACGGGCACTGAGCCCATGATTATTGATGATGATGAAGATAAAGAGGGCAAGAAACTCGCTTACATACTTAGACTATTTTAGGATTGTATCATAATACATGTACGTGCAAAACACGAACAGTCCATTTGTTCCTATTCTCTATGTGTTCAGTATAACCCACATACGTGGAATCTGCAAACGGTGTCTTTATTCACCTACATGTACAGGGTCGGCCCTATCCCAACTGGCGCCCTATAGGCAAAGCGTACATTGGCGCCCTCTGACCCCCACTTCACGGTCCACCCCAAGTCACAACCCAATGAGGAACGGTTCAGGAACCAGCCAGAACTTTAAGCTCCACTGAGTTATTTATTATTATTATTATTATTATTATTATTATTATTATTATTATTATTATTATTATTATTATTATTATTATTATGATTTTAATTAGTACAGTCAACCCTGGGTAAATCGACTTTTTA